>CM077223.1:20055257-20655257 GCA_039654775.1 Spinibarbus caldwelli | reverse complement strand
ACAGCTGAAGAGCCGAATAAACTCAATAAACAAGACATGACATTTGAAGAGCAAAAGCCAACTGAAGATTTGGCCACAATGCCAGCTGAAGGCGGCCTGGTGGAAAGCAATAAAATTGAAAACAACCAGACTGAGGATGAAGGGGTGAGCAGTCTTGCTCAGGAGAATGCTGTTCAAGAAAACGTAGAAGAGGAGGTACCAGTCAGCACACAGCGAAGTCTTAGACAAAGAACAATAAGAGTTCAGTCTCCACCAAGAAGAAAATCTAGACGTATACAAAAACAAGAGGCTGAAGTTTCTGAAGATAAAACTGAAATAGTCCTAATAACAGAAAAGGAAGCTGATGAGGTGGACCAAGGTGTAGAAATAGATGATAAAGAGAAAGCACCTCAAACATCAACTGTAGATACTACTGAGAAGGTGATCCCACTTGTAGAAGCAGAACCTGAAGATGATGTAGCAGAAAAAGGAGTTGAAGAAATCAACAAGATAGAGAACAAGGAAACAAATTTAGCTGTGACAAAAGAAACTGGTGAGGAGGCAACTGAGGTGGGAGAAGAAGCCAGTTTAGAGCCATTGGATAAAATTGACAAAGAAACAGCCGAGACAGAAACATCCATGGACACTGACCCAGTGGTTGGCAAAGAGCAAACATACATTATAGGGGGGACCACCATCCAAATAGAGGAGAAAGTCTCACAAGTCTCACTTGTAGAAGCAGAACCTGATGAGGAGGTAGAAAAAGATGATGGTACTCCAGTAATACAACTGCAGAAAGCCACAGTAGTCCTTGTAGATTTAAACAAACTTTCCCAAAATACAGAAGGAGAGAGTGACACTCCAGAAGTCCTTCTACATTCCCAGACAGAAGAAAAACTGGAACAGGATAAACCAGATAATAGTGAATATCAACTATGTAATCTGACATCAGAAGAGGAAGAACAGCAAGAACAACTACAAAAAGTGGAAGATACTGAAAAAACTCCAGAGAAAGACAAAATGGACGAAGAAAACACAGCTGAAGAACAGAACAAACCCAATGAACAAGACATGACATTTGAAGGGCAAAAACCAACAGAAGATTTGGAAGAACAAAATAATCTAAAATCAACAGAGATTGTAGAAGTTTATAGGGCTGTAGATGAGGATGTGGAAGAAGCAGTAACAACAATGGCAGACAAAACAAATATAATTCAAGAGGCAGAAAAATATCACAATATTACTTTAAAAGAGAAACAAACAGACAGTGACATAGAAATGAGCGGTCTTGCTCAGGAGGCACCAGAAAGTGACCAGGAAATCTTAGAGGAGGAGGCATCAGTCAGCACAGAGAGAAGTCTCAGGCGTAGAACAATAAAAATTCACTCTCCACCTAGAAGAAAATCGAGACGTTTACAAAAACAAGAGACTGAAGCTTTTGAAAATAAAACTAGAATCTTCCCAATAAGAGGAGAGGTAGTTGAAGAAATGCATAAAGAAGGTTCAAAAATAGATGATCAAGAGGAAACACAATCAACTGTAGAGGCTACTGAGGTTATTCCACTTGTAAAAGCAGATCATGAAGAGGATGTAATTAAACAAGGATTTGAAGATATCATGATGGAGAACAAGAAATCAAATTTAGCTGTGACAGAAAAACCAATGGAGATTGACACTGTGGTTAGCAAGGAGCAAACACACATTGTAGGGGGGACCACCATCCAAACAGAGGAGAAAGTCTCACAGGTCTCACTTGTAGAAGCAGAACCTGATGAGGAGGTAGAAAAAAATGATGGTACTCCAGTAATACAACTGCAGATTGATCCTGTTGTTAGCAAGGAGCAAACATATGTTGTAGGGGGGACCGCCATTCAAATAGAGGAGAAATTCTCACAGGTGGAAAGCACTGAAACCAATCAAAGTGACAATGAAAGGATCACAAGGAGAAGTCTCAGGCTCAGTGCAAAATCAGTCACAGCTACACAGATGACCAGAAAATCTACACGTCTCTACAAAGTAGAGTTGGAACCAGTGAAAAAGACAAATATGAGTAGCAGTAAACATGAAGAAACCTCAGCAACAACAGAAGAGACTGTGAATGTGTGTATGCCAATAATTACAGTAGAGAGCAACTTGGAAAGTCTTGATGAAATGGCAAACACAAATGTTGAAGAAACTACAGCTGTTAAACATGAGACTTCTGAACTGCTGATGGGTGAAGAAATAAATGATAAAGAGGAGGCCTCTCAGATTGTAGAGGATGTCCCACCTGTAGAAGCAGAACCTGATGAAGAGGCAGAGAAAGATGATGGTACTCCAGTAATACTGCAAAAAGACACACTATTACTTGTAGATTTAAATGAACTTTCTCAAAATACAGAAGAACAGACTGACACTCCAGAAGTCCTAACACATTTTCTCACTGAGGAACAACTGGAACTGTGTGAACCAGATAAAAGTGAATATCAGCTATGCAACCTGACATCAGAAGAAGACAAACAAGACATGACAGATGAGGGGCAAAAACCAACAGATGATTTGGTAGGACAGAATGATGTAAAGGAAAGAGAGAATGTAGAGGAATATAAGATGGTCATAGATGAGGATGTGGAAGAAAGTGTAACATCTGGAAAGCTTCCAAAAGCAACAACAATTGAAAACAAAGCAAATATAATCCAGGAGACAGAAAATAATCAAGATATTTCTTTAAAAGAGAAACAAATGGATAGTGATGTAGAGATGAGTAGTCTTGGTCAGCAGGCACCAGAAGCTGTCCAGGAAATCTTAGAAGAGGCGGCATCAGTCAGCACAGAGAGAAGTCTCAGGCGTAGAACAATAAAAATTCAGTCTCCACCAATAAGAAAATCTAGACGGGTACAAAGACAAGAGGCTGAAGTTTTTGAAGATAAAACTGGAACAGTCCCACTAACAGGAAAAGGAGATGAAGAAGTACATAAAGAAGGAGTAGAAATAGATAAAGAGGAAAAACTTCAAAAAACAACTGTAGAAGCTACTGAGAACATTGTCTCACTTATAGAAAGAGAACCTGATGAGAATGTAATAGAAAAAGGATTTGAAGAAATCAATATGGAGAACAAGGAAACAAATTTAGGGAATGAGGCAACTCCTGAGATGGAAAGAGACAAAGTCAATTTAGAGCAACAGGAAAAGCTATCTGTTGAAAATGAGAAAGAAATAGAAAAACCCATGGGGATGGATGAAGTTTCAGTGGTTAACAAGGAGCAAACATGCGTTTTAGAGGAGACCATAATTCAAGCAGAGGAAGAGATCTCACAGATGGAAAACTCTGAAACCAATGAAAATAAAAGTGAAAGGACCACAAGGAGAAGTCTAAGGATCAGTGCACAATCAGTCTCATCTACACATAAGACCAGAAAATCTGCACGCCTCCTCAAAGCAGAGTTGGAACCAGTGAAAGAAGCAGAGATGAGTAAAAATGAAGAAACTTCTTCAACGACAGCAAAGACCACAGTCGAGACCAATGTGGAAAATCTTGATGAAGACCGAGATATGGTTTCTGTGAGTAAAATGGTGGAAACTACTTCAGATAAGCAAGACATAGACATATCAAATGATAATGGAAAGGTGGATGAAGCTTTGCCTGAAATATCTACAGATGTTGAAGAAGATAAGACTACGACCTTAATTAAAATACCTGATAATGAAATTCTGGTGGAAATGGATAAAACACAAAAATATGTAGAGGGAGGAGTTCAGGATGAGGAAAAACCAGAGCCTTCACAGGAAAACGCAGACCAAGAACAAGAAGAAGCAGTGTCACTGGGTGAAAATGTGAGGGAAACCGATCTAACAAATGAATCTAAGACAACAGCTGTGGAGGAGAAGGTTACTTTAGAAAGCTCAGAGCAAGAAGCAGCTTTCATTACAAGAAGTCTCAGATACCGAAGAGTAACAGTCCAGTCTACACCAACAAGTAAATCAAAACGCCTCCACCGACAAGAGCTGGAGTCAGAAAGAGAAACTGACGATTTAAATGTCCCAATCGGAAAGCAGAATGAGGCATTAATTGCTCAGGACAGCACTGCTGAATTTGAAAATTTGGAGACAAAAGAGGGAGAGGGCATAATTCAGACAAATACAGATGGAAAGTCAGAAAAATCAGAGACAAAAGATGATACTAAGAAGGAAGGAAGAGAAATTCTGTTTGAAATCATGGAAAGTAACAGTGGCAGCCAGGTAAACACTGAGCAGGACAAAACTCAAGAAGAAAATCTTGAGAGAGAAGATATGCCAGTGCGCAATGAACAGGAGGAGGAAGAAGTTTCCAGTGTACAGAAGGAAGCAAATCCACTCCAAGAAAGAGAAAATGAGGGAGCCACAGAAGCTGTGCAAGGAAGTTCTGCTGATTTTGAGGAAACAGCAGTGGAAAGGAGAACCCTGAGAAGAAGAATGACTGATGAAACAGCTTCTCCAAGAAAATCCAAACGTCTTCGTAAAGAAGAGCATGATGGCGATAGCGAGCAAGTCAAGGAGGCAGATATGGGTCATATTAACTTAGCAGAAGTGACATTTACAGAAGACAGTGTAGAGCTAAGGTCAGATGCAACTGCAGCAGATTTTGAGGGCAATAATTTGGGTGAAGAAATACTAGAGAAAATCCAGAAAAATGCACAAGGGACTAAATCAGATGGAGATTGCAATGTACATAAAAACGCAGAGCCAGATACAGGTGAATC
Source organism: Spinibarbus caldwelli (assembly GCA_039654775.1). Taxonomy (NCBI): domain Eukaryota; kingdom Metazoa; phylum Chordata; class Actinopteri; order Cypriniformes; family Cyprinidae; genus Spinibarbus; species Spinibarbus caldwelli. The sequence continues at coordinate 20,650,560 of CM077223.1, read as the reverse complement.
TCAAGAGGAGCAAAAACAGAGCAGATTAAATAAAACCCAGACAGATGAGGATAAAAAAGAGGTTATGACAGATGAAATAGTAGAGGAAGTGATAGAGCAACATGTCGATCTTGAGTCCAGTACAAATGAGGGCTTCGCACTAGCTTTGGAGGTAGAGGAAACTTCTGATCAAGAAGAAAACAAAGCAGATGAGGAGAGCAGAGTGGTGATGGAGGCTCCAAAAGAGATATTCACATCTGCAGAAGAATATGAGAAAGGTGGAGAAAATATCTCTGATGACGATGAGAAAGGTCTTGCCATTGGAAAGCATGTTCTTCAAAGCAGTTCAACGACTGCTTCAACCAGACGAAAATCAATGAGGCTACAAATGCATGAATCCCAAAAGAAAACTAAGGAAGATGAATCAGATTCTGAATCAGAAGTACAACAAACAGCGAAACAGACACATCAGAGAAAAAGAAAAGCCACTACTGACTCACCATCAGCACGCAGATCAAAACGCAATGTTAGGGCAAGAATTGTTTAGCAGATTTGTGATTTGCGGCTCTTGTGTTAGTACAAGCCTCCTATGCACTGCTTAAGGGACCAACCAATTATATACATAATGTGAAATTTTCTATTACATTTTCATATGCAAAATAATGCAAACTATTTTAAACAACTATATTTTGTATTTTTTTCTGAAATATTTGGGATTTTATAAAACAGGTGTTTCTTGAAATTAGGATTTACTAAATTAAGCATGTCCAGTATAACATTTAGATGATAAATGTCTATAATATCTTTAGTTTAGACACTTTTTTCTTTTTTTCTATAGTATGCATTCCAAATTCATTATAGAGGTAGTTTTTAATGTATAGCACTATTTTTATATTCAACTAAATGAAACATTCAACAGTTCACATCATTCAGTTTGGTTCTGGATTGGGTGCTAAAATAAACTAATTTGTTCCTAATTTTCAGAGTACACAGATGCAAGTGTTTTGTGTGAAACATTTTTCCAATGTGCATTATGTGCTTCCATTACATACAGTGTACCTTTCAAATGTGAGTTTGTGACATGTTTTGTGACTGCAGTGTCCCAAATGATAGAGAATCTGCCACAACTGCCCTTGTTTTATTGCCAAGAAAATTGTATTCTTTCTTTGAATTGTATTAAGTCTTCTTCACAGCAATGTATTTTGTAACTGCAACCTTTTTAACATTTTTTTTCATATCTTTTAAGTAGCAAATGTTTGTGAATGTGTAATGCTATGGGTTTGTTGTTTATTTTACACTCTATTCTGTTAGCAGAGCAATTCATGTAGTTTCACGTTTCATCAGTGTTGAAATGCAAAAAGAATTACTTTTTTTCTTTGACATCTGTGATTGTGAAATTTTCTTAAATGTTTAAATAAAGCCATGATTATCAAGGTTATTTGAACTTATTTGTGTCAGTTGTATGTTGGGATAGGCTTCAGCACAAAACAAGCGATTTCTAAAAAGGAGGAATGGATGGATGTCTCAGTTGTTGTTTTTTTTCACACAACCATCACTCAAAGCAAAGTAGCTCACACTATAGCTATGTAACTTTAAAATGCATAAACTTTAATTCATTTTGCATAATAATAATAAAAGTAACATCAAACAAATGATGCAAGACCTTTATTCGGATTCTTCAATTACTTTTAAACAATTACTTTGATTGTTAGTGGATGTATAAAGTCAGTTCTCCATTTTTTTTATCTTAATCTGTACAGTTTATCTCTAGTTGCAAAAGTTTTTCTATAGTAGATAGCCTAGTTTATTATTTTTATGATTTGCCTTTTGTTTGTGTTATTTTTCTTTCAAATAAATGCCACTTGATATTTTTGATCTTTGGTTTACCTGCCCAAATACCTTTTTTTTGTGTGTGTCTCTGTAGAACAAGGGATTCTTCCAAGTGCAGGAATGTTTGAGCTTTTATTTTGAAATGTGGGCAGTACTGCCCGGAAACACTAGAGCACAGACTACATACCGTTGGTTGATTTACAAATTTGAGTATTTAAAGGTGAAAACTAAAGCAGTCGCTTATGCCAGAGACAGAGCTGTACATTTTATTTATTATTTATTTTTTTAAATAAAGTCAAGTTTTAGCGAAGGTCGGTATTCATTACATTTTGCGGAAAGACAGCACATGTAGTCGCGAAAGCAGCAGTGTTGACCAATGATTGCGAAACTCTTGAGAAATTCACAACAAAGTCTAACTGAATCAAGGTAAATAAACCACATGTATTTGCATAATATGCAAAATGCTTTTTCCATGCCGGTTTGTATATGCAAAATAAATGAAAATGCATATATTTAACGGTATGTTAAATATATGCATTTGTCAGGCAGCATGCAGTGTGTGAAACTGCCCATCAGTGTGACACTGGAGATCAATCTGCTGCTGATGGCACTGACAGTGTTAGCCCTCATGACCAGACTAAATGGCATTCACTTTCCTAAAGCTGTTGTGTAAGTCTTCGTTTAATTTTTTGGCATTCTTTTAATTTTGTGGATTAAAAGAAATTCACACATATATGTATATCATGTTTGTATACTGCTACAGGTTTGATGAAGTCTATTATGGACAGTTCCTGTCTCTGTACATGAAGCAGGTGTTTTTCATTGATGAAAGTGGTCCACCTTTTGGCCATATGATACTAGCTTTAGGAGGTGAGAAGATTTTTGATACTTTATAAATTATATTCATGAAGTAAGCCACTTTATGTATATTTACTAATGCATGTTATTTATCTTTGCAGCGTATTTAGGAGGATTTGATGGCAACTTTGTTTGGAACCGAATTGGAGCAGGTGATCATCTCATACAGGTTTATGTAAATAACTGTTCACGTACAGACCTTCCAGTTTTTACTGTGTCTAAGCCAGTTATAACTAAAACTGTCGTGAGTGTTCAGGCAAGGCTTTGTCAAGACAACATTTCAACTTTACTTTTATTTTACATAACACGGGGATTAGTAATTGCATTACTCTGATTACTGATTTTGGGTCCATTGTAGAATACACTAGTAATGTTCCTGTTTGGAGCCTTCGGGTAATACCGGCCCTTGCTGGCTCCTTTTGTGTACCACTTGCATATCTTCTGGTGGTGGAGCTCGGGTATTCCCATTTCTCAGCATTGGGGGCCTGTGTGCTCCTCCTCATGGGTAAGTGCTTAGCCTATCATTTTTAAGTCATTGCCTAATGATGGTTTTTCCTGCTTGTTACTGTGGGTTAAATACTTTTTGGTTTGTTTTTACAGAAAACTCCTTGATTGTGCAATCACGCTTTATGCTGCTGGAGTCTGTTTTAATCTTTTTCCTGCTGTTAGCTGTACTGTCTTACCTCCGCTTCCAGAAAGCACGCAAGTAAGAATTGTTGGATAATATCTGTTTTGTCAGTCTCAGATCTAGATTGTCTTGTCAGCATTTTGCTACTGTAATGACATTTGCCGCAATTTCATGGTTATGTATGTGGCATGTGCTTTCTCTTCTTTCAGTTCATCTTTTAGGTGGTTTTGGCTCATGATCTGTGGGGTCAGTTGTGCATGTGGAATTGGGTATGTACGGTCATAAAAAAAAAAAAAGTTTTTTTTTTGTTTTGTTTTTCTTTTTGGAAGAACATGATTTATGTCTCAACATATGACTCATAGAAGAGCCACTCATATTTTCTATAGAAAGTGTAAAAATCTAGTCTAGCAAATGAAATTTAAGTAGCACCAAGTAGTTGAGTATTCTTTTTATTTGTCTTGTTTTTCAGGGTAAAGTACATGGGTGTGTTCACATACTTTTTGCTGCTAGGCCTGGCAGCTGTACACACCTGGCATCTTATTGGAGATCGAACCTTAAGCCATGTGAGTATTAGTTACCGAATTTCCTTGGGTTTACAGCACTATGATTCTGCACATTATGATTTTGTGATCTCTGTAAAAAGGGCAAAGTAGTGGTGCAGGTTTTTGTTGGCTTCCTGGCTCTTGTGGTGTTACCCGTCATCATGTACCTTGGATTTTTCTACGTCCATCTGACCCTGCTGTATCGCAGTGGACCACATGACCAGATGATGAGCAGTGCCTTTCAAGCAAGTCTAGAGGTACAGATCAGTTTCTTGAAAGTTCAAGTTTGTGGTCCGTGAGAGTCTCGTATGTTTAAAGCCCATCAAGACTGCATTCATTTGATCAAAGATTGATAAAACAGAATTTATTTGAATTTTTTGTTACATGTTTTACTGTCACTTTTGAACAATTTAATGCATCCTTGCTGAATAAAGGTTATGATTTCTTAAAAAAGAGAAAAAATAATGACACCGAACTTTTGAACGGTAGTGTGCATAATGTATTTAAAAAGATTTAGTTTAATTCACAGTGTAATCGTCACCTATCGAAGTGGTCAACATCTCCTTTATTTCTCCCGTTTGTCCTATAAAGGGCGGTCTAGCGCGGATCACTCAGGGACAGCCCTTGGATGTCGCATTCGGCTCACAGGTCACTCTGCGCACCGTGTCCAGTAAACCTGTTCCGTGTTGGCTTCACTCCCACAAGGCTAACTATCCAATCAGGTGAGACATAAGGACTCAAACGCCACAAAGCCATAGGTTCAAGTTGACATAATCTTAAACGGCCACATCTTCATGCTGATCTTTACTAATTATCTATGTTTAAAGGTATGAAAATGGCCGTGGCAGCTCCCATCAGCAGCAGGTGACCTGCTATCCTTTTAAAGATGTCAACAACTGGTGGATTATTAAAGACCCTGGGCGGTATGTACATTTAAAAGAATAGTTCACACAAAAATAAAAAAATTTGCTGAACATTCACTGACTCTCAGGGCATCCAAGATGTAGATGAGTTTGAGAAATTTAGCAGTGAATGGGTGCTGACAGAATCAGAGTTCAGCAGCTGATAAAAACATCACCGTAATCCACACAACTCCAGTCTATCAGTTAACATCTTTTGAAGTTCTTTTGAAAAGCTGTGTGTTTATTGTTTATTTTAATTTTAAACTGTCAAATCTGGCTGAAGTAACAGTCCATAATCCATAATAATGCTTCCTCCGGTGAAAAAGTCCATCCCCTGTTGTCCTGTCACTGGCATATTGATTCAATCCTCTCTTTTGCATTAGTTTAGCCAGAAACAATGGTTAAGGTAAAAAAATGTCTGATAAATTTATTACAAAGACGCAGCTTTTCACATTTATTGATGGACTGGAGTGAATTACTTGAGGATTATTATTACGTTTTTATCAGATGTTTGGACTCTCATTCTGTCCGCACACATTCACTGCAGAGGATCAAGTGATGTAATGCTAAATTTCTCCAAATCTGTTCCCAAGAAGAAACAAACTCATCTATATTTTGGATGGCCTGAGGTTGAGTACATTTTTAGCTAATTTTAATTTTTGGGTGAACTATCTCTTTAGTAATTATAGCATTACTGAAAACAATTTTGTGAATTCCATATGACCCATATGTGGGCTACAGCTAAATATTTTCCATGAATTGTAATTTGAAACCCCAGGCACAGTCTCGTGGTCAGCAGCCCACCCAGACCTGTCAGACATGGCGATATTATTCAGCTGCTACATGGAATGACCTCTCGCTACCTAAACACGTAATATAATTCCACCATCATCAGACGTTATATTTCATATTAAGTCGTTTTTATTATTATTAATATCAATTAATTAATATACACTTCATCAAATTATTTTGATATTTTCATTATTAATTAATAATTATAATGTTTATAATATTTTAGTAATCTGTTTAAGATGGTAGTAGCAACAACCTGGCTATGCTTTGTTTTTAAGACATGATGTTGCAGCCCCCATGAGTCCTCACTCACAGGAAGTTTCTGGATACATTGACTTTAATGTGTCAATGCCAGCTCAGAATCTATGGAGTGTGGTAAGATGTGAGACCCATAGGTCTATAATACATGTTCACATTTACTCAAAATATGTTTTATGATGCATTCTTTTCATTGCACTGTAGGACATAGTGAACAGGGAGTCCGATAGAGAGATATGGAAGACGATTTTATCAGAGGTGCGACTAGTCCATGTGAACACTTCAGCTGTTTTAAAGGTTTGTATATTAGTACAGTTTGTACAAAAAAGACATAATAGACAGTTTCCAGAAAATAATGTTTGAACTAACTATAACTATATTTATTTATTTATTTATGTATTATTTTTTACACTAATTACTAACCATTATGTCGTTCCCAACCTGTCGTGGTACTCTTGAGAATGGTGGCTGACTGAAATCGCTGAATAGAGTTATTTTTGTTTCCTTTGCGCACAAAAAGTATTCTTGTAGCTTCATACCTTTCTTGGCCTTGAACGTGGTAGTTCCGTTGCTGTCTATGCAGGGTCAGAAAGCTCTCGGATTTCATCAAGAATGTTTTAATTTGTGTTTCAAAGATGAACGAAGGTCTTATGGGTTTGGAATGACATGAGGATGAGTAAATAATGACAGAATTTAAATTTTTGGGTGAACTAACCCTTTAAAGTCATCACTCACCCTCATGTTCAGTTCCAAACATTTCCCAAAACATCATCTTTTATGTTCCACAGAAGGAAGAAAGTCATACAGCTTTAGAACAAAATAGGGTGATGACAGAATTTAAAGTTTTGGGTGGAGTATCTCTTTAAGAGAGTTATTTATACCTGTTCTGTAATGTTTTGCAGCTCAGTGGAGCATCTCTGCCGGAGTGGGGTTTCAAACAGCTGGAGGTGGTTGGGGATAAGATTTATAAAGGCTACCAGCAGAGCGGCATGTGGAACGTGGAGGAGCATCGCTATGGCAGAAGTATGAGAATTAACATCTGTATATGTTTTCGTATTGCTTTTGTGCTCTTCTTTGATTAAACACACATCTATACAGGTCAGGAACAGAAGGAAAGGGAGTTAGAGTTGAAATCACCTACCCACAGTGACATCAAGAGAAACCTCACTTTTATGGCCAAGTTTCTTGAGCTGCAGGTGAATATTAAATATTAATCAAGATCTTGATGTCAATCATCAGAAAAGCCATTTAGATCTGGTGTCGTGTGTTTGAGTAACAGTGGAAGATGCTGACAGTAAAGAATGAAGAGTCTGAGCACAAATATAGTTCATCCCCTCTTGAATGGATCACAATGGACACCAACATTGCATACTGGCTTCATCCGTCAAGTAATGTATGTCAGCATCCTTCAGTTGCCGTTGTTGTCTTTGTGTTTGACAGAATGATAATGTGGCTAATCTAATCTTTTCTATTTTTAATATAGGCACAAATTCAACTGATAGGGAATATTGTTAATTGGATGATTGCAAACCTTTCACTGGTTGTTTACTGCTTTATGTTTCTAACCTACTTACTAAGACGACAGAGGAAAGTTGAAGACATTCCTCAAGGTTTGTGCCTGAAAGATATGATATGATTTTATGTGTCATTCATGTCCGTAACACAAACAGTGAGGGAGAAGTTGCACAAAGTTGTTCAGTATTGGGAATAGGGTTTGTTCTCTGACATTAACTGTGAGAAATAATAGTAGAGATGTTTGCTTCACCTTCACCCATTCTTTTCCCACATTTTCTTCTCTCTTAGACTCTTGGGAGCAGCTGGTTTTGGCTGGTGTCATTTGTTTTGGAGGCTGGGCAGTGAATTACCTGCCGTTCTTCCTAATGGAGAAGACTCTGTTTCTGTATCACTATCTTCCAGCACTCACCTTCAAGATCTTGCAGATACCTGTAGTCGTAGAGCACCTGTACGTCCATGTATTGAGGTAAGAGTTGTAATTTCTGTCTGAAAATCATCAGTGTGTTAGGGGTCGGTAAGATTTTTTTGTTTTTGAAAGAAGTGTCTTATGCTCACCAATCATAAAAACAGTGCAAACAGTAATAATGTGAACTCTTTTGTGTTTAAATATACTGTTCAGCAGTCATTACGCCATTCTTAGTCACACGATCCTTCAGAAATAATTCTAATATGCTTGCTCCTCAAGAAACATTTCTTAGCATCATTGTTGAAAACAGTTGTGCTGCTTAATATTTTTGAGGAAACGATACATTTTTTCCAGGATTCTTTGAGTATAAATTTCAAAACAACAGCATTCATTTAATTTAGAAATCTTATGACATTATAAATATTTTTGATTAATTTAATGCATCCTTGCTGAATAAAAGTATTGATTTGTTTTTAAAAAAAGTTACTACTGAAGACTTTTGCATCATGGTGTATCTCAATGAAACCTGTATCGGTATCATTGTATCACACCAGTGTAAATCACATGTCTGTTCTCATATCTGTATGTCATGCTGTTTCTCAGATCCCCAGCTCAAAGGACAGCATTTGGTGGTGTTATTCTGGCAGTCCTTTGTTCAGTATACGTGTCCTACCACAACCTGAGTCCTCTGACCTACGGCCAGCTAGCTTTATCGTCAGACGAGCTTGCTGCACTGCGCTGGAGAGAGAGTTGGGATATTCTCCTACGAAAACGCTGAAATCCATTTGTTTCTTTAAGAACGGGAGCTTCAGTAATGATATGATTCATAATGATGTGAAAGCTAAAGTCAAGGCAGCTGGTAGTGCTGTTGGCTCTCCAGAGAGCTGTGAAATCGGTTTCTAGGGTCCTGTACCCAAACAAAAAAAATGTGAAAAACTACAATGAGAACTCATGCTGCTCAATCTCAAAACTCTAAACCAAATGGACTGTAAAGCACTATTAAGTGCTTAATTTATCATGCTCTTATGTTTACATATTATTCTGCTTGTATGGCAATTTTATTGTATTGTTTTAGGGACTAGTAAAACTAATAAGATGGGTTGCATTTATTAGAAATAGTTTTTATTTAATCCTTGCACAACACTAACCAATGAAACTTGAATATATGGAATAAACATTTTTTTTATATCATCAAACTTTGTATTAGCCTATTCATAGCAGCCATTATTTTAATTCTTAGATGAACCCAACAACATTTAACATAAGCGTGTAAATGTTGAGTTTAGCAGTTGTAGGACAAGTCCATGTAGTGCAGTGTTGTGTCCCTTCTCTTTGAGGGTGCTTAATGCCTCGGCTCAGATTGTCAGTGTTCATAAATGTCTCACGGTCATTCAGAGTTGAGTGAAGCGAGGGTTTTTAGCTGACTCTGCCAGTGGTCGTGCCACTGCTGCAGCTGTCTTTCCTGAGTGTCACACTCTCGCTGGGCTCTGAAAAGCTCCTCCTGAACCATCTGCCCATAGTACTGGGGGAAGATTAACAGTTGCACAAGCAGAACACTTGTTTTATATTTATGTATGATTATATTCTTTAGTTCATCCAAAAATTAAAATTCTGTCGTCATTTACTCACCCTCAAATTGTTCCAAACATGTAAGAGTTCCTTTTTTTTTTTTTTTTTTTTTTTTTTCTACAGTTGACGGTAGCCATTGATTTCCATAGTATGGGGAAAAAATACTATGCAAGTCAACGACTACCGTCAACTGTTTGGTTATCAGCCAGCATTCTTCAAAATAACTTCTGTGCTCAACAGAAGAATGAAACTCATACAGGTTTGGAACAAGGTAGAGGGTCAGTAAACGATCAAATTCATTTTTGGATGAACTATGCCTTTACAATTCAACCTGCAGGTTTTAGGTGCAATCCAAAATTAAAATAAAAAGGCTGCACCTTGCAAATTACTAATGCATGATGTGACAGGCCTCTGAATGGATGAACTAGCATCTGTCGCAGCCTCATTTGATCTGTAGGCACTTTACAGCTCCAATAGAGTTAGTTACTGTTGTAAAGGCTATTACATAAAGTTATTATTATATATTCAACCTGTTTGAAATGAACTTACCTCATGCATGGCGTCTCGCTCCTCAATGGCCTTAAGATGCCCTAGTGTCGTTTTAGCTGTTGTTATGGTGGCCGTTTCCTGAGATTGTGAAATGAGCTGCCATCAGTGGATCCAAAATAACAAATGCCTGACCATGTTCTACAAAACAACACATGCAATTCAGCATTTAATGTTCACAATTAATGTCCCATATACAATAAAAAAAAAAAAAAAAGTGGTGCTTGAAAGACATTTATTTTGAGTACAATATTTCCACACCTGCTGCCTTTCTGCATCAGAGTACTGCTCTTGTCTTCCAGCAGAAGGTCAGTTTGTGTCTGGCGGATGAGTGTAGTAATATTCGCTTTCTTTTGTTCAGCATCTGCTTTTCCAAAAGACATTCAGGTATGAGTCAGTAAATTAATGAATATCGTAAGGAGCGTTGCAGAACAGTACCTTTATAAGTAACATTTTGCACTATTGTGTTACTCCTAAAAAAATAACTAGTTACATTGTTACTTTTAAAGGAAAGTATGGTTTAAAAAGTTTTTTTTTCCCACATTTATAAATTTTTCAACAACAGATAAGCTTTAAAGTCTCACTGCAGTTTCCCACCAAAATAAAAGCTTTATGATTACTATACTATAGTCCTATTGCATAGGGAAAAATCAGGTTCCTTTTTTTTTGTCCTTATCTGATCACATGCCTGAAAGACCTATTCACATGAAAAACAATGCAATAAAATTGTGTACATACATTCAACATATACTTCTTTTTTTTTTTTAGCAAACACATGAAAAAAATCTGATTACCTATTGCCTATAATTATATTCATATTGCTTATTATGCATCAACACCAACACTGATCATGACCATATCAAACCTGTGCTTTGGCACCTTTTCCATACATTAATTCATAAACTTACAGCCCACTTGAACCTCATGAATGGTTATGAGGTTATCGAATTGGAAGTGTAAGGTCTCCGCCAACCTGGCAAGAGCAGTGATAAATTTGTCTGCATTTTTGAGAGCACAGGCCTGTCCAGAAACAAGACGACCAAATTTAACTTTAGTGATTTTTTTAAAAAGCAATGAAAACAGAACCACAATTATTTGAGTTAAAGTCTAAAGTCTATAACCTGAACATTCTGTCTGGTATTCTGGATGGCTTGTCTTTGCTTCGTCTGTCTCTCCTCCTCAGCCAGCACCAGCTGCTTCAATTCTAGCTCACAGGCCGGATGGCTCAGACGCACACGCAACTGACCACTGTGCTCCCTCTATGACAGCAGGCCACAAAACAGGACAAACCTGGTGACCTACTCTTTATGATTAGCCGCAGGTGCATGTATGTGTGCAATATTTTGCAAATATCTGAATTAGATAATAATACTTTTGCACTGTGACAGTTAAATGGCTTCTTCCTCAGAGTGACTGAATGGGAGGAACTAGATAGGACAGGATAATTTCCTCTGCTCTCACCATTGTTCTGCATTTGTTCACATACCCTCTTTTGTTCACTCTGCTGCTGAGCTAGTTGAAACCGGTGTTGAATTTCTGTCATGCTTTGCATCAGCTCCTCAAGGTATTGATCTCTTAGTTTAGAAAAAAGCTTCTGTGGTACGCTGGACAGAAACTCCTCAATGGCCTTCAACTGCAGCTGAAATTCTACACAGTGCGAAAAGTGTCACATATTGTCATACATATTAGAAATGCACATTGTTTTGTCTCAGATCAGATCTCTGTTATTGTTATTACAGGATTGCAAGGCAGTATGCTACTGATATTTTACCAGTCCGTCATCTTCTTTTCCAAACCTGTATGAGTATTTTTTCTTCTGTTGAACATAAACGAAGATATTTTGAAGAATATGGGCAACCAAACAGTTGCTGGTCCCCACTGACATTCATAGTATGGAGTAAAAAATACTATAGATGTCAATGGGCTCCAGAAACTGTTTGGATACCCACATTCTTCAGAATATCTTCTTTCGTGTTTAGCAGAAGAAAAAAAAATCATACAGGTTTGGATAAACTTTAGGGTGAGCAAATGATGACAGAAACGGTGACCTTTGGTGTCAGACTTTACAAGTGGATAGTATTATCAAACAGTGACATCATCATCATCATAAATGCATATTGCAATGTAATTGGTCTACTTTTTTGCAAGTAACATTTTGGACAATATCTCATGGGTTAACCTTGCAGACAGCTGTTGTGGTAATCGTGTGACTGGCTCTGGTAGATAAGAAGTCTTTTGTGTATCTCCTCTGCACACTGATCAAATGTCTCCTGCAGTTACTCAGGCCGAGTGACAGGGCGGCGCTCTTTCTTCTTGTAGAACTCCTGATGGTGACACATAGCTCAGTTGCACTCCAAAATGAAAGTTTTAACACCTTATTAGCTTAACACAGACTGACTGTCTTAATATTGTTTTCATAGTACCTCTGCCACCAAGAGAAGAATATCATTGGCTTTCCACAGAATACTGGTGATTGAGGCTTTAAAAGGAACACTGAGAAATGTAAAAATATTCAAAGAACATGAAATTAACATGGCAAAAAAAAAAAAAAAAAAAGACAAAATAATAGCCAGCAAATGCACTGACCTTTCCTTCTGCTCTTCAGGTTTTGAGCCAAAAATAAGGAACTTCTTATCAAAGCTGTTGGGTTTGGAGAACCTCCTTAAACTGATGGAAATGTTTCAAAGAAATTATAAAACATTTTGTATCATAAATGTCCATTTTATATGACAACTAAATGGAAAGTATGCTAATTATTTCAGCTCGTTTTCTACATGTTCAGATTTTTTAAAATTACTGTAGTACTATATTACTATATTTCCACCAAAGGAGAGACATAGCCACTTCTCTAATTGTATTTCCTAAATTCCTCTCTTGTCATATTTGAAATGTCAAACCTCTGGGCGGTCATTGACTCCACTGACTTTCTACACAGAGTCTCTATTCCAGACTGACTGAGGGTCTTTCCTGACCTCCAATCTGATCCAAGAGGGGAATTTAACCTTGATGAAGGCAAAGCATTTACAATGTTTAGAAAAAACCACAAAAAATAATACTACTAATAACACCACAACAGTAGTGTTAAATGATGAGGACACAAAAACAATCCAACCTGCTGAAAGGCGTCTTTCTATTGGGTCAACATTTGCCTCTTTGAGGTCTTGTGCTTTGCCCACCCTGTTAGCAGGAAACAGACATTATGTGTGTCATGAGAAATAGTTTATTTCCTATTTTTTTAAGTTTTCATTTTACATAGACGTCACGTGTTCCTGTCTGAGGGCATTACAAATAGTCGCCCACAACAGAACAAATGACACAAATGAACTGAATATAAAACTGAATCACTTCATTGGAATAGAGTTACTTATGTGGACAATGTTAGGTGATAACAAACCCTTGAATGTTTTATTTTAATTATTTAATATTTAATCATTAATTATTTAATAATCGATTATTTAATTATTTGATAATTCCAAAAAATCTACAACAATGACATCAGTGAACATTTTAAATTTAAGGACACTGACTTGAGCAGGCCTTTGAAAACTCCCACTGCCGCTTCATCCAGGAAGGACACTAGGATGGAGCAGGCCGTCTCCATCTGGACTGCCTGTTTTTTCCTGTATACGGGACCTGGGGTCGAGCTGCAACTGCAAAAGCCCCCTGAAGTGGAGTCTGTGGTTGGGGGACAGCCATAGAGGCATCCTATAAAAATATATCAGACTATTATCATCCATTTCTATAGGGATTACATTTCAATATGCCTATAGCATCAGAATGTGTAATGCCATACCAAGAAGCATTCAAGGTACTGACACCTCTTCTTTAGTTCCTCCATCAGAGTTGTTGTTAAACTGGTTATCTCCACTATGGTTACAATCTACAATACAAATTGTTTTCTGTAGGCCAGTATTATAATGACATAAATGGGAATGACATAATATATTAGGGTATTAACCTTCTTATCAGAGCTGGGTTGGTCATACTCAGTAGTCATTTCCTTTAAATTACTCAGCATGCTGTCAATCGCCTTTTTCTGCGTGTTACTCTTTAAACCCTGAGCAGATAAATACAAATTCAACAGATTATGAACGGCAGACAGAGGGAAGGAAATTAAATAAGATTAAATGATATACTTAAAATACCTCACCTCTGATCTGTACTCGCGTGTTTGTAAAAAATTGATTTTTTCAAGAAACTTCAGATCAATGGCAAGAAAATAGAATTTTTCCTCAAACTTCCTGAGTGTGTCCTTGGCCTGAGGAAAAATTGGATTCTCACTGTTAATTTCTGCCAAATTAATAATTCTTTAATGTGTGATCACAGTGATCGACTTATGAGCTGGAAATCTAAACCTGCTCTAGAAACTTTGTTTCTCTTTCTTCCATGTCCTGTATTATGGCCCACTCTGCAGAATCAATGCGCTTGTCCATTTTTTCCAAATGTGACTGAAAGACTTCAATTTCTTGGGGTGTAAAATTCCCCCCCTCTGAAAACAATCTTGTGAAAAAAACAACAATGATAAATAATATATTCAAATTCACTGCAAAACACAACAATTATAATTACTTACGCAGAGAATGCCTATGTCATACTTGAAAGATCTCATTATCTGAACATTTGAGTCCCTCAGGCCCTCCAATCTGAACTCTGTCTGAAGTCTGAAGTCTCTTTGTAAAGTCTGGATGATACTGATGTGCTTGTTCAGGTTGGTTTGAAGTGAGGTACGAAGTTTATTTATCCTGTGAATGAAAATGGCCAGAATAAGTTGATTATGCATAAACTGTATACATAATTACCACTATACATAGTTTATTTGGATTTATTTACATTTTGAAATTAGTGGCAATGGTAAAATCTTTCTCTCTATTGTAGATTTGGATCTGTAACTCCTGTACTTCTGTCCAGCAGTTTTCTAGGACGTCCAGTATACCCTTGCAGTGTCAATGCATGCGTTCTCGATGTAGCACTAGTTCAGCTGGCCAAGTAATAAACAGAGTTATCAAATGACAGATTGCAACATTTTACTTCTCTCTTGTTAAATAGAAGTACGCTTAACTGTATTGTGCACTTGTAGAGTACTTCAAATCTTAAAGATAAATATTTTAAAAACTTTACTTATAATATTAATGAAATAAAAGGCCACTTAAGGAGAGTACACTTTCTTAAAACACTTATGAACACTTTTTAAGTGCACTTTGTCATAATGCAAATTAAAGGTTTTACTTTGAAGTGTTTTAAATCATTCTATTTTAATCTTTTGTCATGCTTTACAGAAGTACACTTATTTTGGTGTTTAAAAAACATACTAAAGCACAATTTTAATTTGAACTGTAGTATGTTATTCTATATTATGTTTAAAGAAAATATTTTTTGAATGTACTAAATTGCAACTTCATCATTACAAATGCATAATTACAAATATATTTAAACACATACAAGTTTCAATAGAGATTACATGACATTTTGGTTTACCATAAATGCTTATGAGTAAATCTGACAGCACACTTTAACTGTATTTAAAAATAAAATAAATAAATTAAAATGTCACAGTATGTCAAAAAAAATTATATGTCTGAAAACATTACATTCAGTTATATTATTATTATATAAATATTATTCCTGTAATAAGTACTCTTTTTTTATATGTATGCTAAAGCATGCTTGTTTTTCACATGGGCTGCTACACTACTCCAAATAAGTGAAAGTCAAAATGGCTTTGGATGTGATGAGGGGACAAACCTGCTCTGACATTATGAATGTCCATCTCTATTCATGCAACATGAGGTTGGTGGAGCTGTAAGCGAAGATCCAGCTCAGCTTTCAGTTTCTCTTTCTTGGCTTCTACAACAGTCATAGTGTTGGTTAAAGTAATATGAAACCTCTCTTCCAGATGGCTGAAAAATGTTTGTCTTACACTATGATGGAGAAACACAACAGAGGTATTTCAATATTCATTTCTTAATTTGTTATCCACAAAAAAAAGAAGCAATAATAAAAAGTAAACTGAAAGAACTGCAAGCAGAAGTAAATTATAGAAAAGAGAACATGGATTTTTTTTTTATTGCACAATTTTAATTTCAGATTCAATCACTCTAGCTTTCATTTTGTTGATTGTAAGTAGCCTATATTGTTTTTTTTTTTTTTTTTTGTGCTATGAATAAACCAGTGGAAGAACACAAGATAGACGTCACTATGATCAACCAAAGCATTATTCCATTCTGTCACTTCTGCTGTACACTTACTCTTTTAGCAATTCAATAATGAGAGCCTTTGGGTTGGTTTCCTTAAGGTCTCTCTCCTGTTCCTCATCATGGGTAGTGTGAAACCCACAGCAGTTGAACACATTTGCTTTTGCAGTAGTGAGAGACTGAAAATTCTAAAGCCTTACAATCTTGTTCACCCTACAAAAAAAAGAGGAAATGAAATATTTAAGTAGACACAAAATAAAAGAGCTAAGTTGTGTCATTACCATTGCACTGGACGAGCTGAGTGTTGAGCTTCCTCGACTGTTTAAATGTGGCTTTTGTGCACGTCTGTGTTTCACCTCAAGTTCTGCCTTCAGTCTTTCATTTTTAATATTTGTCATGCTTTGACCTGAGTAAACACCAAATTAATATGATAAATGGGCACTTCAGAGGCAACAGATCAATACAGTTCTAAGCTTAAGAGAGGCATAAAGTTGGGAAAAATCCTTTGAGTCCTGTAATGAAAAATAAAGATATTTTAACAATATTTGTCTTTAAGCAAACAGAGATAACAGCATTGTTCTGGTTGAATATGTACCTGGCCATATATTTCTTTGACATTAAAAAATTGGCGACAGAATGACTGTATGCTTGTAATTCCTGCAAGACTAACGACAGGTAGGACTCCACAGTTTCAACTTCCTCTTAATAGATGTTCATATACCTTAAAGAACAATACAAGAAAATGAATTACAAAAATGTCCAGGTTTTCATTATTTTGTTGATTTTTTTTTTTTTATATAGCGAAGTTCAGGTAGCTTAATGAACAAACAACAACAAAAAACTCAAGAAATCTCAATGTGTGTTACCCATTCTTGACCTCTTCCATATAGTTTAGTGTCTTCTCTAAAGAGGCTTTCAGAGCTTCTTCAGAGCTTTCCTGCCTGAGTTTGTCCAACATCATATCCAGCTGGGCCTCTTTCCTCTGTAGTGTGAGACATTTGACAGCTTATATCCATGTTCAAACATGTCAAGGTGTGAAATGTTACAAAATACTGCAAAAAAGATGAATATTACAAGCATTACTTATGAGAAATGCATAAAACAGTTAACAAAATCTTGCCTTGTTCTCTTGTTCGTGGACTTGACTGAGGGACTCCAGTGAACTTTGTAGCTGCTGTTCTCTGTTCAGCATGCCTGCGCAGTGGTTTTCCCACAGCTGAGCTGCCCCACACATAAACTTGAATAGACACTTGCTGTAATAAGCTGCGGTTTTGGCTAAACGCTCAAAAGCTTTCAGTAAAAATGTTACGATACACAATATAACATGAGAGTACTGACATGAATCAATAAAAATATACACATGTAACACATCCATACATAATGAGTTATGTGCTTATAGTCCAGAAGTGGAGAGATTTCATTTAAAGCACTTAGGAGACAAAACTTACATCAAGTTTTTCCAAATAGACCTCCGTTTGTGTCTGGCACTGGCCAATGAGAATTAGTATCTCCACGTTAACAATATTCTGTATTTCGTCTGAGGTGAATCAGTATATGGACACCTCTGTACGTAAAGAGTTGAGAATATTGTTGCATTCCTGTGTTTTGACAATCAAGACAAATGCGAAAGCACAAGTTATTTCTCACCTTAAAGAGATCAACCTCTGCCAAACATACTTGCCAGTTGTTCTCAGAGTTTTTTGGAAACGTGAATACAATCTGAAGAAATGGAATTTTTTAAAGTGACGAAGAGCATGTATTACCATTGTATAATACTGGATTACTGTATTAAGAACCACATTTTCTGACCTATTTGCTCATTGATGACAGACAGTGCTGAATACCACTCTGCAACTGATGACTTTGAGATTCTGGGAGGCATCATGTCTCTTGATATGGGGCAGAAAATGTTAACAACTATATTCACTGAGGATATGGCATGTAAGACTAGAAATCAGTGTTTCATTTCTCACCTAAGCATCTCTAGCGTTTGGATGCGTTTATCACTCTGTGTTTTCTGATCTGACTTCAAAGTTCTCAGAGTGTCTTGAATGTTTTTAGGGTTCTGAATGTGAGGGCTGTTCATAACGTCTCTGCAGGAAGTACATAAATATGGTTATATGTTGTATTTTAGATAATATCATTCCCCTGTATGATATTCTGGTGGCTCTGGTAGGATTCTTAACTACTGTAACCAGCAAAACTCCCATTGGCAACTATTTTCATCAGAAAGATCATGCACTTTGTTGGTAAACAACATGGCATTACTTTTCTGGCAAGGGAATTTTCACAATTTCTTGACATCAGACCTACTTGAACCAGGTAACTGCATCAGTAAGTTTTATTCTTTTCCAATCTTGGAGCTTTTCCTCCCATCTCAGCCTTTGGAAAATGTCCAACTGCGAATGTTTCTCCATCAAATTCAAACACAGTTTGGCCAAAGCACGTTGATTTGCTAGCAGAGCTTGGTTTATCATCTGTGGAAAATATGGATTCACGACAAAAGAAAAAAACTACTGAAAACATACAAATACATATTTGTCATGAATATACTACCATGGTTTCACTGTCAGTCAGTCTGTGGACATCACATGGCATCAAATAACTGATTTTCTCCAGTTTTGTGGTGGACTTTCTCAGTAATGCTGAAATCTAGGAAAGAGGGACAAATAAGCAGTGCACTACTCTACTGACTGTGGGAACATATGCTTCACATAATATAGATCACATACCATAGCTTTTCTCTCTGATTCATATTTGGCATATATCTCATCAAGCTCTGTAATCCACTTTCTTTTCAAGGAAGATTCATAGCAGACTTTGTTCTAGATCTCATGCATGTCCTTTATAAGGCAAAGGATTAATAACACTCGAGTGACCCTAAACACAAAAATACTGAATTTGAGAAATAAGCAATTATTGTATTTGACATTTGGTCCTCACCTGATAACTATGTGCTGTCAAATCAGTGATGTTTTCAATCCTTTGCATAAGGGTGTCAATATTGTCATTATGCTCTGACAATCTGAGAAGGATTTCCTTTCCTGTCTGTCTGAATAATGGTTCAAAACCCTAAATGCAGAAATATCACAATATAAGACCAATATAATACTTTTGAGAAATATAATTAGCAATATTGCCATAGTTATTAATCACTAGACTGAAAATAGATTAACTGGGCTTTGCATAAGAATAAACACATTTTGGCACTACATATATAGGTGTGTGTACCACACTGATGCTGGAGAGATCTGTCTGTAACTGACAAACAGCTTCATTGCGATCCCTTCGCCTTTTCTCCACAAGACGATCAATGATGTCGGAGTTTTTTTTCTCTGGAACTACAGACAAAACAGGATCACAATAGATTGACGTTTTAATGTCAATTTTATATTATACAATATATTTATTATTATTGAAATGACAAACATGTCTTATTGAGTTTCTTTATTGTTTCTTTGACTGAAAATTAACAAATGCTGGTTGAACAAACGTTTGTTTTTGCATACACCGCCATTCAAAACTTTGAGGTCAGTAAGATTTTTTTTATTTTTTACTTTTAAGTAGCAAGGACATATTGACAGTAAAAACATTCATAATGTTACAAAACATTTTAAATAAATGCTGTTCTTTTGAACTTTAAATTCATCTAACAATCCTGAAAAAAAAAATATGGTTTCTACAAAAATATTAAGGAGCAACAACTGTTTTCTAAATTAATATTAAGATATATGTTAATCTGTTGTTGGTCTAGGAAATGCATAGAAAGACTTATGTGATGCTGAAGACTAGAGTAATGGCTACTGAAAATTCAGCTTTGGCATCACAGAAATAAACACTTTATAATATTTTCAAAATTTAATAGTATTTTACATTACTGTTTTACTGTATTTTTGATCAAATAAATGCAGCCTTGGTGAGCATAAGAGACTACTTTCAAAAACATTTTAAAAAAATCTTGTATTACAAAAAGAGAACATGTATTACAACACATTTATTGTCTCCTATTCATATGTATGGATCACTTCCCTCTACACAAATTTGTTTTCAGGTAATACTTTATATACACCGGTAAACTTTACCACTGGGAAGCACACGCGTGTCTGCCAATGTAGATATGGAAAAATATGCTTATTTCTCGGTCAAAATATAACATATCGAAATCAATGCGAAGTTATAGGACAGTTGGTCCATTATAAGAGTTTAACACAATTATGCAAATGTTACGTGTTCTGAATTCATGCAAGTGTTCACTCCATAAAATATATACAGTAGGTACGGAAAGTATTCAAACCCCCTTAAATTTTTCACTCTTTGTTATATTGCAGCCATTTGCTAAAATCATTTGTTAATTTTTTTTCCTCATTAATGTACACACAGCACCCCATATTGACAGAAAAACACAATTGTTGACATTTTTGCAGATTTATTAAAAAAGAAAAACTGAAATATCACATGGTCCTAAGTATTCAGACCCTTTGCTCAGTATTTAGTAGAAGCACCCTTTTGATCTAATACAGCCATGAGTCTTTTTGGGAAAGATGCAACAAGTTTTTCACACCTGGATTTGGGGATCCTCTGCCATTCCTCCTTGCAGATCCTCTCCAGTTCTGTCAGGTTGGATGGTAAACGTTGGTGGACAGCCATTTTTAGGTCTCTCCAGAGATGCTCAATTGGGTTTAAGTCAGGGCTCTGGCTGGGCCATTCAAGAACAGTCACGGAGTTGTTGTGAAGCCACTCCTTCATTTTTTTAGCTGTGTGCTTAGGGTCATTGTCTTGTTAGAAGGTAAACCTTCGGCCCAGTCTGAGGTCCTGAGCACTCTGGAGAAGGTTTTCGTCCAGGATATCCCTGTACTTGGCCGCATTCATCTTTCCCTCGATTGCAACCAGTCGTCCTGTCCCTGCAGCTGAAAAACACCCCCACAGCATGATGCTGCCACCACCATGCTTCACTGTTGGGACTGTATTGGACAGGTGATGAGAAGTGCCTGGTTTTCTCCACACATGCCGCTTAGAATTAAGGCCAAAAAGTTCTATCTTGGTCTCATCAGACCAGAGAATCTTATTTCTCACCATCTTGGAGTCCTTCATGCGGGCTTTCATGTGTCTTGCACTGAGGAGAGGCTTCCGTCGGGCCATTCTACCATAAAGCCCCGACTGGTGGAGGGCTGCAGTGATGGTTGACTTTCTACAACTTTCTCCCATCTCCCGACTGCATCTCTGGAGCTCAGCCACAGTGATCTTTGGGTTCTTCTTTACCTCTCTCACCAAGGCTCTTCTCCCCTGATAGCTCAGTTTGGCCGGACAGCCAGCTCTAGGAAGGGTTCTGGTCATCCCAAACGTCTTCCATTTAAGGATTATGGAGGCCACTGTGCTCTTAGGAACCTTAAGTGCAGCAGAAATTTTTTTTGTAACCTTGGCCAGATCTGTGCCTTGCCACAATTCTGTCTCTGAGCTCTTCAGGCAGTTCCTTTGACCTCATGATTCTCATTTGCTCTGACATGCACTGTGAGCTGTGAGGTCTTATATAGACAGGTGTGTGGCTTTCCTAATCAATCCAATCAGTATAATCAAACACAGCTGGACTCAAATGAAGGTGTAGAACCATTTCAAGGATGATCAGAAGAAATGGACAGCACCTGAGTTAAATATATGAGTGTCACAGCAAAGGGTCTGAATACTTAGGACCATGTGATATTTCAGTTTTTCTTTTTTAATAAATCTGCAAAAATGTCAACAATTCTGTGTTTTTCTGTCAATATGGGGTGCTGTGTGTACATTAATGAGGAAAAAAAAAATGAACTTAAAAGATTTTAGCAAATGGCTGCAATATAACAAAGAGTGAAAAATTTAAGGGGGTCTGAATACGTTCCGTACCCACTGTGTATATATATATATATATATATATATATATATATATATAAATAAATGTATGTATATGTCTATGGTTCACTCAGTCAGGCCTTGCTATGGCAGCCATACAGGTGATGCAGGCGGAGTGAAAAGTGCAACCAACGGTGAGGTCAAGTGGTGTGTTCGGTCCAATCAAATATCCCATTCAAACGTAGTTTGAACCAGTAAACTTTTCGCACAGTATTTAGTCAAACAATTTTTTTTATTTTGCCATTGATAACAAAACAGTTAGATATATATAATACTGTATTTTTATTTTACACATCATTGTAATTTCACAAAAAAAGTTGAATGAAAATAATTAGAATATCCCATTCACTAGGTTCATATCGTATCATTACTGCCCATATATGAGAAACTAGGGACTTTTAAGTTCAGTGAATATTTTTAGGGTAAGTTTGTTTTTAAACATCAGATTCTGCACATACCTTAAAGTCTTGGGTACAAAAAAAAATCATTCAATCATTTCCACTGTTTTTGCTCAAGAGAACAATATTTACATAAAAAAGATATTTTATATTTATAATATTATATATTAATAGATAACAAAAATTGTCAGATCAGAATCATGACAGCATAGGTGATTGACCGGACATACTTTGACAGTGAACACTATGATATTGATATGATATTAATCAGGTTTTATGGGTCACTGGATGCAGAACAATGTTGGATTGTCATTAAATTGCATTTTAATATGCCTTCAAAGAAGGCCACATTTCGTCTCCTTGTCCAAAGCTGTATGTCACATCCCGTCTGTGTCACTCCCAGTAGTGTTGTCCAGAATGCTGCACTGCACACTCTCTTTGTCTGTGAATTTTTTGGTTCTTAAAGCACGTTTCCTGTCAAGACCACATTAGGAGTATTGCTTAGAAACAAATCATTCTATTTAATTTAAATCTGAAATATAGTAATAGCTCTGCTTCAGTGGTTAATTCCAATGGTTAAATTATGAAAGAATAAAAATAAAAAAACCAACCTCCTGTAATGAAAGTTGCATTTTCCTTTAAGTCTGCAGTTAGCTGGTATATCCTCCTCAGAGAACATCCTCTTGGTATACTGCAAACATGAAATATGGATTAAAAAAAAAAAAATGAAGCCACTATCACTACTGTATGCATAAACATCCACAACAAAGATACCTACATTGTACTCTCCAGATGTCTGGCTCTGTGACTCTTCACTCATATCTGTGTGAGGAAACAGGAACAATGTTCAAAAACAAACAAAATATTTGAGCATGAGATCTGATGGACAAAATCAGAAAATGTTACCCTTTTCACCCCTTTCCCTGGACTCCTCCTCGCTAGTCTGACTTTTCATCTGTGGACAAAATGCAAGCAACCCTGTTGATGACTAAAAAGAATACAAACCAAATGCTGTGGAGGACAATGTCACTTTAAGGTGAGAAAGACAACACAGAAATATCTTATTTCCGAAGAGTGTTTGCATTTAAATGTTTAATAGAGAATTACATAAAATTACCTCAAATGAACTCAGCAAGGAGCTTTCTTCTGAGTTCTGAGGAATAAAATGAATCGTAACAAACATATTATTCATTATAAACCATTACCCATGTGTACATTTTGTGCCTAAAGATAATGTGCTTACATCAGAGTGACAGAACTAACTAATGATTCATCTATTCCATTCACGTCATGCTCACTCTGTGTAGTAGAAATTTCAAGTGTACATACCACTTGAATTGGGTTTTTCTGTCTGCGAAGCTTTGACTGAAGAGCAAGAACCTCTCCTTGAGTTCGAAACAACTGGACCTGAAGTTCATCATAACGCTCTCCCATCTCCCGGATCTGTTTGCGGTACTGGTCTTTGTCTTGGAGATTTTTTGAGTTCTCCAAATTATACTCCTCTCTTGTACAAATAGCCTATCAAAAGGGCAGTGCCATACAACTGTTGTGGTTAATGTGGTATATACAACAGGTACTTTGAATAAATTTGAATAGAGACTGGCCTTTCTTCATCTAACACAGATGTGCCCAAACTTTTTACTATGAAGGTCCAAAAATCAAACTAATTTGAGGGCCATGGGCCAAAAGAAATGATATCCAACCTATGTTATATGAAAATGTAAACTTCTTAATCAAATTTATATTTTCTACATTTCAGTACAAAAATAAAATATGTTAAAAATGAAGATATGCTTTAATGGCATGTTTTCCCCCCCTCTTGTGATACGAATAGTGAGCCAAATCAAAAGTTGTCACAGGGCAACTTTGGTCCGCAGGCCCTCGTTTGTGCATCTCTGATCTAATGTAAAATGACCATAAAATATACATAATGTTGCAACATAATGTTGCTATATGTATTGTTCTGCAAAGATAAAAGTGTGATACCTTGTCTCTTTCTTTGATGACCTCTTCCAGCTGTTTCAGAATGTCTTCCATTCGGTCACGATACATTTTGGAGTCCTTTTTTAGCATTGTGCACTTCAGTTCCAACTCATCCTTCTCTTCTCGATACTTAAATTAAAAAACAAAATAGTAAATAAATACTATATACACACACACACAAATCTAAACTTAATATGAAATGCATAATAACAGATAAAGTTAAATTTACATTGAATCCAGTCTGTATGTATTATTAAACACAGGCTACCTTATCACGCAGCTCTTCTGCATCATGTAGGTCTCTCCTTAGATTGTAAAGATCATTCACCAGCTCCTGGTATTGTGCCTGACTTTGTTGCTTGAGTTCCTCTAATGACTGTGAATCAAGCTTTTCGTGCTCCAGAGTTTGGACCTGTGTCAGTGAATTGTGTGTATTAGGCATTCTTGTTCATATTTGATTAGTGTAGTCTGATAAGTGAGACTGATTTACCTTGGAAGCACTTTCGAGCTCTTGTATGTGAGCTGTAAGGAGGTCATTTTCTCTCTGCATCTGCCAGATCAGCTCAGGACTTGGCCTCTGCTCCATGGCATTTTTCAAAGTTATTGTCTTTTTCCGTTGAATCTTTGAGTCACTTTCTGCATTCATTAAGCTGTGTTTCAATTTCTCAATCTTATAGAAAGGACCAAAGAGGGGGAAAAGAAAATATGCAAAGAGTAAAGATCAAATTTAATGAGAAAACATTACATTTTAAAAATAAAATAATGTAATCTAATACTTTAGAAAACTAATAGTCTACTTTCTCTATCTTTGCCCTTCCTGTAGACATAGACATGTTACAGGGATGACTTATTTTTGTAGGCCAAAGCTCAGAAACAAGTTGGAGCTTACGATTCCATCGTCCTTAAGTCAATGGTTTTTTTGAATAGCTTTTTGGGAAAATAGGGAAAACGGGAAAATATCTTGAACTTGTGCTTGCAGACTTTATTTCAGGCATTTAAGCCTGAAATAAAGTCTGCGAGCACAAGTTCAAGATATTTTCCCGTTTTATTATACAAGATAATGTACAACATTAATAACCCATTGTGATTTTTTAAAAAGCTTTTACTTATCTTGAAAAATCCAGTTGCTAACAAGTGGCTAAATGGGACAATAGGTTGTCAGGGCTGAACAATAGTATAACACACTAGTCTACTTTTACCATAATTTGAGTTAGAACAGTTTTGTGAGAATGCGATTATAAATGCAATGTGTTTATAATCACATTCTCGCAAAAGTATTTCTAACTCAAACTTAAAAAAGTTTTTAAATAAAGACTTGTCAGAACAGATGGTGACAAAGTCATGTGACTGTGGTATAATTTGTTAGCCTACGTTTAGCTTTTAAATTCTGGCGACTGTATTTAGTCTTCAAAATTCATTTGTTAAGATTATGATAAAACGTGTAAGAATCGTAAACTTTTGTTGGTTGTTTTTGCAACAACTCAAAAGCCAATGGAAAAATCCTATTGGGACCTTGCTGAGGGAACCAGGGTGATGCAATTTCTGGGCTGACCTACAAAAATACATATTCACTGTAACACTTCATTACAGTTATGACCGTTATGACTTATTTGTTTATTTACATATTGTCGTGAACTATGACCCAGACATGTTTTTGCAAGGTTTTCCTGCTGGACTGACTGATCACCTCGAGCTGGAGGTCTCTGTTACACATGAGCGCGCAGTTCTTTTCCTCGCTCAGTCGGGTCAGGTCGTGCATCAGTCGGTAATTCTCGTCTCTCAGTTCACGAGCCTCCTCGCACATGCGCTCACGCTCCTCTCGGATGCGCTGCACGCGGTCCTGCTGTTTGTGCAGCTCGCTCTCACACAGCTGCAGCTGGCGGATGGTGTCCAGCTGCTTCGCCGCCTGCGCAGACACCTCGAGTCGCTTCCTCCGCTCGTCCTGTGCGAGCTTCTGCAGGCGAGAGACCTCACTCATGAGGAACTGAGTGAGGCCACATTCACCGGCTGTGTCTGGGTGAACAGACAGAGAGAGTTCTGTAAACCAGAGGTTTGCATACAGACCCATGACAGAAATGATAAGAGGCACAACATTTCTAGCTATGCTTGGACCTTAAGTATAAAAAGCATTTTTTTTATTTATTTCTAACACAATATAATAACTTTAATCTAGAATAGTAACTTAATATCACTACATTTTATTAAAGTTTGTTTTCATTTAATCGACAGAGTGGCCTTCCAACAATACTGGTTTGTATCACTCTTTCCATACAAGACTGTCAGTCTGGACATTTGTGGTGGGGATTTTTCGGTGTATACTGTTACAGCAAAGTGAGTGTCTTTAACAGCGATACCTTGAATCATTCATTCAACAAATTCATTCATAACAGCATACTTTCATTTGAAACTGTTAAAAAAGCATAGGCTATATACGTGTGTAGTAAGCAGTGCTTGGTAGATTACTTACAATTTCTAGTCCGTTACTATTTACAAATTACATGCTGAAAGTTGGTAACTTTGTTGGTAACATAATTTGGATTACACATATTATGTAATGTAGTCTGACTACTTTTGAATTACTTTTAGATTACTTTTGACCTAACTTGTTTATTATATAGACATAAATGATTATTATATTCCATATGGATTAAAAAAAAAACAGAAAGAAATTATATTTCATTGCTATCAATATCTTGAAATGCATTAAACATTACATTACAGCAGGGTTTCCCAAACTGGGGTTAGTGAAAAACTCTACGGTGTTCATGAAAAGCTAATAATGAATGAAATTATAAAAATGTCGAAAGCCTGGGAATCCATACATGAACAAACATTAATAAACATGAAAACATGAAATATTATATCCTTTCTAGGGACCCCTTTTAGTACCTTCAGAGACCCCCTGGTTAAAATGCCTGTGGCAGTATTTTACAAAGTCCTTTGGCCTATGATGATAGCAGTTTTCATATTTTATTTGCATAAAATATGTGGCTAAAGTATTTTTTGCTTAACATACTAAAAAAAGTATACGAATCAACTGATACTTAATTAAACATATACAACTTACCAATAAGTACGGAGAAGACCCTAGCAGGCTCTTTGCCGGTGATTTTACGGTACACATCTGGGTAGTCTAACTCCAAACTCTCTAGAAATGCCTCATATCCTTTTAGGCCAGTTCTTTGTAATATATCCAGCAGCACCCCTATAAGTAAAAAAAAAAAAAAAAAAAAAAAAATTCTTGAACCATTTAAATGTTTAGATACAACTAAATATAAGTGTACACTTAGAAAATAAGATAGAAAGCTTCAGATTATGCGGCAACTATTTCTTTCAACAATATTTGCTGTTAATATTTAATGTTTGAAAACAGCTGAACCTTAGGTTGCCTAAAAACACTTACCAACTTTTCTGCGTCTGATAACCAGACTGGGGTCATTGTAGATCTGTTCTTCATCCTCGCTGCTCAACACTTTACACTGTCTCAGATAAGGTGTTATCCTTGAGGGCTCAATGGTCTTGATGAGAAGCATTCTGTAGTCTTCCAGCCGTGCCCAGCACTCATCATCCTCCTCCACCCCAAAACCCCCTGGGCCATCAAACATGACTGACACTAGCTCTCTGTTAGCTTGAAAATAGTTGTTTGATTGCAAGTTTTAAGGCTAAATGCGGATTACACATTCAGCTCGTCTGTAAACTCAAAAAGGAAATGAAGTTCACTGAGCACTGCAGTGACATAAGTTCCCTTTTTCCAGCTGTCATTGCAGTTTTTTTAATTTCCCTCTATTTCACAATAAATTGTTGAGCTGCAATGCACTTTCTGTGGTATTTGGTTGCAGAATGAGTACATAATTTTCTGTGGAAAATATAGTGAACCATCATTAATATACTCATTGCGTCTCTGTGATCTCAACTTGTGGCATCCCCTTGTGAGGTTTCCAGCTTCATGTAAAATACAACAGCTTTTATTAAGCTACTGATGTTCTGTATTCTGCACATTTATTAAGTGGTATTGAATGTACAAAATAATTTATTATAATATTTATTATAATATGATTTTTTTTTAAATTTCACAAACTTTTTGATTCAGGTGTGGGTTGCACATTATGATCACATAATATAAAAGCATAAAAAATAAAAATGCTTATAACACAAAAACACACATCCCCCTTCAGTGCAAAATTCTCAGTCTTATTTATTTTTTCAAGAAAATTGTCAGAACACATGAACGGAGTGTATGGATGGAGTGAAAGAAATTAGTGCAATGAATATCTGACTGGTCCCTTTAACTGTAATATTCATTTTTTTCCTACATTTTTTCTACATTTCTACATAAATCTTGAACTGTACAAAATCTGAAGCTCCTGGCACTCATTCAGCTGATGAATCTTATGTAACTGAATTTCGCCTTTTTGTACTGATTCCTGAGAACTGTTTTGCTGATGCTTCGTTTTCATTTGTGTTAAGCTCAATCCTCTGAAAGACAGGGAAAATGAATACATTATAATAAAAGTAAATTAACAAACAAAACAAAGATTGCTTCAATGTTATGCACAACTTACTGCAGCTGGTGGCCGAATCCTTTTTGGTCTATTTTGTAAAAACAAGACCTCATCTTCATCACCATTGTTGTCTGTGGGCAACTCACATTTCACAGAAGGGTTTATAGTGGCCAAGAGGGCTGGTAAAGTAAAGCACGACAAGAAACGAGCCTTCAAAAGCTGGTACGCTGGATTTGAGGCAAACTTTTCGGCAATCATTTTGCGGATGGCAGCTACTTGAGCTTCTTCCTCTCTATAATTTTGATACTCAACTGGCAGGATATTCACTGCAGCTGCAAGCAGAGATTGTTTAACTTTGAGCAAAGAAGTCAGTGTTTTGATGCTGGCAGCAGACGGCGGAAGGTAAGGCAAAGACCTCTCTAAATGAGGTAGTGGTATTCCACTTTTTCCATTCATCCAGTCATCTACTTCAGATGACTGCTCAGGGAATATCAAGTGAGGATTAAAGCTAACAGCATCAGAGGGAATATCAGGAAGAGGGATCAATGGTTCACTTAATGTTTTGATTTGAGGTACTTCTGATGGAGCCACAATCTGAGGTGATGGAGCCACATGTGATGGAGCCAAAATCCGAGGTGATGGAGCCACAATCTGAACTGATGGAGCCACAATCTGAGGTGATGGAGCCGCAAACCGAGCTGATGGAGCCACAATCTGAGATGATGGAGACACAAACTGAACTGGTGGAGCCACAATCTGAGGTGATGGAGACACAATCTGAACTGGTGGAGCCACAATTTGAGGTGATGGAGGCACATTCTGAACTGGTGGAGCCACAATCTGAGGTGATGGAGACACAAACTGAACTGGTGGAGCCACAATCTGAACTGATGGAGCCACAATCTGAGGTGATGAAGCCGCAATCCGAGGTGATGGAGCCAAAATCCGAGTTGATGGAGCCACAATCTGAGGTGATGGAAACACAAACTGAACTGGTGGAGCCACAATCTGAGGTGATGAAGTCACAATCCGAGGTGATGGAGCCACAATCTGAGGTGATGAAGTCACAATCCGAGGTGATGGAGCCACAATCTGAGGTGATGAAGTCACAATCCGAGGTGATGGAGCCACAATCTGAGGTGATGAAGTCACAATCCGAGGTGATGGAGCCACAATCTGAGGTGATGAAGTCACAATCCAAGGTGATGGAGCAAAAATCCGAGGTGATGGAGCAACAATCTGAGGTGACAGAGACACAATCTGAGCTAATGGAGATACAATCTGAGGATACTGAGTTACAACCTGAGGTGAAGGGGCAATTGGTCTTCTAGAAGGAGAAAGGGGGCTCAATATTGTGTCGGGCAAACTTTTCTGTTGGATGACAGTTGGCAGCTGATTAGTTCTCATAAAAATGCAGCCATTTTCAGTAACACCAGGAGACTTTGCCACTGCAACATTATTTGTTGGTTTGGATACGACTGGTGAACTAGCCAAAGGTGGCACAGTCAAGGGAACTGGAAGAACACTGAAAACAGCAGGAGATACTCTGGAACCAGTTGATGTAGATGTCTGATATTGCCTTACAATGGATTCATCAGAAGAGGAGTCTGAGGAGTTCTTCGTAGCTTCAAGGTGTGAACCTTTCTGGTCCACTTTGATAGGTGTTGGGGATAACATCTGAACACTATGTGGAACACTTTTGCTCTGTACTAAGGTAGAAGTAGATGAAAGAGGTGTCTGGATACCTTTGGGGCTAATGTTCACAGAGGAAGTCTTTAGGGTATCTCTGGAGGCATTCGAGACTGAAGAACATATAAGGGCAGGACTGACAGAGTAGGAAGAAGCAACAACCAGTGAAGATGATGCTGGGTATAGATTAGTTGAGATGCATGGATGAATACTGTTATTCAGGGAGGAACTGTTTGGCACAGTTAGTGTCTGGTTTCTTGGGATATTAGCAGGAAGTGGACCAGTTACTTGTACCAAATTGGTGGGGGCAAGAATCCAGTTTACTGGCTGCGTCTGCAATGTAATAGTTGGAAAAACAACATTCTGTTTGCCTTGTTTTCGTTTCGGTGACTTTTTTTTACTACCTTTAGCTTTAGCTTCTTCCATTAGGGCTTGGACTTTCTCAGTAGGTTTGCGGATGCGTTTTGCAGATCTGATGCTGTTTGAGTCCTCTTCATTTGGTGTTTTGGGGGTTGAGGCCATGACAGGTTGTGCAGGTGCTGTCGGCTCTATTAGTGGTAGAGCAATCTGTGATATAACTTGTGGTGGTGACAGTGGTAGTGGAGATATTTTCTGTTCCTTGGGCAGTAAAGGCAGCACTGCCCTCTGCTTGTTTGACTGTGTAATGACAAGCGGTTTGGGTTGAATCAAAGTAGGGGTTGTCATCTGCCTGACTGGCAGCTGGGGAGGGTTAAGAAGAACCGGCTGCAGGGGAGGTGGATGTTGAGGAGGTTCTGCAGGTTTCACGTGCGCAGCTTTCCGTTTTGCATCCTTAAGAATCGCTGACACTTTTTGAGGAGGAGCCAAATAACCATAGAAAGGAAACATTGACATTAAGCATGTTACGGCAGAAAGAACTGGAGCTCTTTGGATATGTGCATTATTTATTATATTTAAAAAATTTTAAATGGATAAATATAAACTGACATACCTGTTCTCGGTTTAGATTGAGCAATTGGCTTCTGAAAAAAGACAAGACAAGAGAGAACAACTGACAATACTGAGAGAACACTAATCTTTGAGATATTAATTTCTTTTAAAAGATACTGCATATTCACATGCACATCAGCAACAAAGTATGACAAAGAGGCTAATAAACATAAGATGCTGGATTGATAAATACCTTAATGTCGATCTTTTGCTGAATTTCAATGACATTTCTGCAACCCTTGATATCTATTTGAAAAGCCTGTGTTAAGAAAACACAACCATGTGAAACGCTGCTGCCTTTGTTTCTTTTATTTCATAAGAATCATTGACAAAGTAATTAGACTTACTCTGAGGAAAAATGAAAACACTGATGTTTTTGGAAGAGCAATGTCTTCTGCTTTCATTCCAACAATATCACCTGTAAAATGATTATTGATGAATAACTGACAAAAAAAGCCTTAAATTTTTTACTCATAATTAGGTCCATGTTGAAACTGCACACTAGAGTACTATAAACTAAATTGGACGTATTGCTTAAAGTAAATGTGAATTATAGTTACAACTCATTTTACTTCCACAGGATTTCTGCAGGTTTTTTAAAGGTCAATTTAAGACTTTTTTTAGACTTAGTATAGACATTTTAAGGAGTAAATTAAAGGAAACACAATATGTCTCTCTTACACAATAAGGAAAACGATGTTCTCTAAATGTATATTGATTATACAATACGTTCTCTAAATATAAATGTCTAGGGAGCGCACAATGAGTTAGATTAGCAGCACTTCAAAATACAGCTTCTAACCGATCTCCATTATTTTTTTTATTCATATAATAAATAATAATAAATAATTGCTTAAGGCTTGAATAACTCTGCTCCCAACCACTAGAACTAGAATGGAAATAACTTAACAAATAATTTACTCGCTTCCAGTCAAATTAATTTATGTTTAAAACAATAACACTTGGTAATTAACTGTCTGATATGTGAGACTGTATAAACCCTCAAAAATGTAGGTGTTTTGTCAGAAGTGAAACAAAGGGTCTCTACCTTCGCAAAATGTGTTTTCATTTGCTGGAGCAGGCAGGATCACATTACCAATCCATGGGGCGATGGCTTTAAAGAGGTCATTATTAAGGCTGGCCATGTTCTGAACCGACCTTCTTTTCTTTATATTTTTTGAACTTGTCATTTTCTCCTTTAGGTCATTTTGAAAGGAAAAAGCATACAATCAATATAAGGTAAGTGTATTATTTATTTAAAATAATATATTTTCCAAATATTATTTTTTTTTAAATACTAAGTATGATATTATAAAGACAATACTGCCTTAACAGTCTTATGTCTGAATAAGGGTACAGTTTTAAATCTTGTTAGTGTATTAGAAAGAGGTAACTATTTTCTATTATACTTAAATAATAATAATTCAATAGCCTTATTTACTATAAATGTGTATTCATTTGTTTTAACCATACCTTCTTAACTACAGATGCTCCCTTCCACTGTAGGAAGCGTTTAATATCACTCATAGACACCTTGAGCATGGCCTTCTCATCGTCAGTCTGCAAGCATGAAATTAAATTCATTTTTACACAGAAGCACTGCAGAATATATATATAAAACTAAATAAAAACTGATCTGACTTGAAAAGAAAAAGAAAGAGAAAACATCTTACCTGACTCTGCAATACAGTAGGTTTCAAACCTACATAAGTTCTTTCCACGTTTCCAAAGTGGTTCAGGACGGTATTGCGCACCAAACTGAGCATGACTTTTGGACATTTGCTGTCCTTTGATCTAACGCGGCCTAAGCCAGATTCTAGAGTGGATTTCTCTAGCTCATCCGCATTGGTGGGAGGATGGACCCACACAGTCCTGACAGTTCCTAGAGAATGAACCCCTGTGTTTGCATTTACAGGTATCCATTCCTTCATATCCGGCTGTACGTAGTCCTTTCGTGGTATTTCCCGAACTTTGACTAGGGGAACATCTGATTCCACATCACTGTCCATATACTTTATCTGTTTTTCGTCCTCGCTGGAGGTGATTATCTCCTCTTTAATCGTTTTTTTCAATACTTTTTGTCTTTTTCTTTTTCGTGACACTGTTGTTGAATTCCTTTGTCTTTTTATGCCTTTACTCTGACACTCTTTACTCTTACTCTGAAAAACAGCAACAACAACAAAATGTGTATGCTTATTTATGATATTTAATCTTCTTGAAGGATGCAAGACATACTGAAGAATGAACTTACAGCTTGTGTTAGTAATTTCCACTTGCTTAGGCACTGGCAGTCAATCCGATTTGGGATCTCTGAGGCAATCTTAGTCCACTTGCCTGGAAAATAATGAGCAGATGTGGCCAAACGTTTTAATACGAAGGGCCAAAAATCAAACTTGACTGAGGGCCATGGCCCCCCCCCCAAAAAAAAATTGAAATTGAAAATAAATCTGAAACAAAAATGTAAATACTTTCATTTTTAAAATTTGATAAAATGAAAACAAAAATACTAATTACAAATGAAGATCTGTTTCCACTCTTCCCCTCTTGTTTTATAGCATGACAGGCCAAATCAAAGGTCATCATGGACCAACTTTGGCCTGCAGGCCCTGCTTTGGGCATCACTAATCTAGAGTCATTAGAATACAGTATGGATACATTTTAGCCTGAAAAATAGATAAGAGAATGGATAGTTTTTTTGAAGGCTGAGACAGTGTTTACATTGAAAATTACCCTCTTGAGGTTGTCTGTGCTAAATTACAAGTATCAAAGCTGCATGTCACTTCACAATGTTTGCACTAACCATGAAACTATGAGCTGAGAGCAAAAGTAAAATGAAAATAAAATCTGTTGCTTGAAAAGTTTTTGTATTTAATTTTTGCAAAGACACTTTGCATGTATCATTTCTAAAAGTTGGAACATGGTTAAAAACAAAACAACAACGAAAAATGATTTCAATGTCATGATGAATCATCTACTCTATGAAGTAACATCATGAGCAGGCCTTGATGTAATGGTCTTTAGTTATTTAAATACACTACCATTTAAATGTTTTTTAATCTCTTATGCTCACCAAGGCTGTACATATTTGATCAAAAATACAGTAAAACTGTAGTTTTAGAAAATATTTTTACGATTTAAAATACGATTTTAATACATTTTAAAATATAATGTACTACTGTGATGCAAAACTGAATTTTCAGCAGCCATTACACCAGTTTTCAGTGTCACATGATCCTTCTCAGTTAACAGTATTGGTTGATATTGGATATTTAAATGGATACTGGATATTGTTTCTGCCTATTTTAAGGCTTATTAACGCTAATTTATTGAGATGGTGATAGTTAATTCCAAAGAATTAACCTTTTAAGAGGGATATCACTTACCAACACCATATTTCTCAACCTTTTCTTTTAGTAATTCCACCTCCTCTTTGCTCCAAGGCCCCTTTTTTACATTCTCCTGAAGACAATCCAAATACCTAAAATGCAAAAATATTCATATTTACATATCAAGCACAATCCAGCCAGACTGATTGTTAGTTGTTATTTTGAAACATTAGTTGCAGAGCATACATTTACATTTATTTATTTATTTATTTTTTAAATGCGTCATACTTTACCTGTCACGACAAGCACCGTCGGTCCTGCCTGGCACTTCCAATCGGATTTTTCCCCATTCTTTGGTGCCATATTTTGCGACAGCATTCCGCAACAACTGATATGAGAGTTAGTCAAATTAGTGAACATAAGCATGTGTGACTGCAACAGATTGTAAAACATTGTGTCTTCATTGACGGAATATGGTGCAAAAGCAATGCATTAAATCAGTTTCTCATTTATTGAAAGAGAGTGGAATATCCAAAATTAATTATGCTCCATACCTGGTCCTCCTCTTTAGACCAGGGGCCTTTCTTTATAGAGGGATCCAAAACGGACGTCCAGCGATATGCTAGCTGCGATCCATCACGGCCCTCCATGAAGTATGACACTATGGAGATAATAAATGATACAAATACATAGCCCCAATGATTTTCCAAAACACAATTGAAGTAAATGAAATCTATAAATTAAACCTGTTATAAAGGACATATTCTTGCATTTAAAACAAATAGATAAAAAAAAATTTTTTTTAAAAAGTGCAGTCGGATGCAAGAATCCATTATGTGTGAACAACCCCTTGTTGTTCCCTTACTGTTTATTTCTATCGATATAAGAACAGAGTCAGAGTCAGAATGATCTGTTTTCGAAACAAATATGCAACATTCAGTACAAGAGCTCAAGAAACCAAACTGTCTCACTCTGTATGTAAGGAATAAAGTTGCCAATTTTCATTTTTTCAACAAGTTTTCTGAGGATCTCATCTTCCTCTTTTGTCCACTCTTTCCTTCTGAAGGTCTTTGAAATGTAGCGCTGGTAAGTCTGGAAGCACATGAAAGCTGTTCTGTTTGTCTGGAAAAAAAACAGACATATACATATCAAAGGTGTAACATGAGGTGAAGGTTGCATTGTTAAACATATTAAAAAACTTATTAAATTAGCATTTTAACATTGGCAGCTGTTTATAAGTGCATGAATTTCTCTACCCTTACCCCAAGAGCCTCTGCGATTTTGTCCCAATGGCAGCAATTGTACTCTTCCACAATTCTTTCCAGTTGATCAATCTCATCCTGTTTCCATACTGACTTGTTAATGGAGGGGTGCAAATAGTTCTGCCAGAACCTTTTCAAATCTTCAGCCTGTCTCAAACCTTCAAACTATCAATCACAAACAAGTTCTTTAATACATTTGAAACAGAAAACTGATGTTAGAAGATAGAATAAGATTTATTTGGATGCACCTTAATAAAACAACTACATAACTTACGTCAATATTTGAGATTTTCTCCCAGTCATGATCATCATGGCGATTACCCAGCAGCTGATCGTCTCTCAGGGCACTAAGATGATATTATAAAGTTTGATTACACATTTTTTTGCACTCTAAAAAAAGTTTGGGGGTTCAAAAGTTTGTAAGATTTTTTTTTTATTATTGTTTTTAAAAGAAGTCTCTTATGCTCTCCAAGGATTCTTTTACAGAATTTGATCAAAATACAGTAAAACAGTAGTATTGAGAAATATTAGGCTCATTTAAAACAACTGTTTTCTATCTGAATACATTTTAAAATCTAATTTATTAAAATGATGGCAAAGCTAAATTATCAGCAGCCATTACTCCAGTCTTCAGTGTCACATGATCCTTCAGAAATCTAATATGCTGCTCTGGTCCTCAAGAAATATTTCTTACAATTATTATGTTGAAAACAGTTGTGCTGCTTAATATACATTTGACCCTTTGACAAAAGCATTTATTTGAAATAGAAATCTTTTGTAAAAAAATATTTCTGACCTTTGAAATGTAGTGTAGGTACAATCTTACAGGACACGTTCTCTTAGATGAGGTGCTTAAAATGCCTTTACCTTATTTCTGCAATTTCTTTCTCGATTAAATCTATTTGTTTTTTCAATTCTTCTTTTGCCTCATCATCAGCTCTAGACATCTTGGCACTTAAGTAGTCCATCCTAAGAAAAAACAGACCATTGCAAGCTCTAAAAATGTAATAAAAAGCCATTTTCTACAAAAATACACACATACTGCAATTTAACAGAAAAAGCAAACTTTTTTATCCAAATTGAACAGCAACAGGGCAACAATAACCAGATATTTAGGTTTAGTTTTCCTTTTTTCCAGAACTCACTTGGATAGTTTGGGTTGTAGCATCCGTTTCATAGTGTCTTTGGAGACTGAGTTGGTCAGCAAAGTTTTCTGCCAACCGTCCCCTAAAAGAAATAACCAGCATTTTATTTTTTATTAAAAAAATCACTAAGATACATGTAATAACAAGCAAGCATGCTGCCATAAAACCTACATCTTTTTATTTTCAGGTCATCAATGGGTCTGGTACCATGACTCAACCTCGCTTTGGTTTCTTCATTTGCTGGAGGGCCCTAGAAGCAAACAAAAGAATTAATAAAACAAAATAAATAAAATAAAAATTAATTAAAAAAAAGATTTCCAGTATTAGTTTTGTAACATACCAGACCGGTGAGTTTGTCTTTGAAATAAGGCTTCATGAAGTATCCGAGAAATTGTTTCTGAGGAGGAATTCCTGGTACGGAGGAGCTAGAAGTGCTTGGGACAGAGATCTGGGCCTCAATCTCTTTCTGTGAAGATACAGTTGACTTTAAAATAGTTTTAATGTAACTCAAGCAATCGAGCGGCATGAAGACTCTTTTTCAATGAACTGCAGCCCTGATGTTTGTTGTTCACCTGCTGCTGTTGATTCTCATTGAGGAGTTTTTCCAGCTCAGCTAGTTTCTCTTTCAACACCTCCTGATAGACCAAATTCATTTGCAGGCAAGTCTCCACATTTTGAGGAAGATCCAACTCATCATCATCACTGTCTTCATCACTCTAATGAGAGCAGAACAATACTGTATTAAAGCATTTAAAAAAATAATAATAATAATAATGAGAAAATACAAAAAATAAATAGCAGCACAAGCATGTGTCAAAAAGATGAAGTGGTAACTTACAGAATCAGTGTCATGTTCACTCTCTGTTTCACAAAAAAAAAAAAAAAAACACACACAAACAATTGAGACAAATTAATTTACAAACAAATTATTTGTATAGCTGAAACTGCAGACCCAATAATGAAATGCAATAACTGCCATGAATAATAAAATATTATTTACCATCCAATACATCGGCCAGTTCTGCATTAGCACCAAGTGTATTCTCTAACTCTTCAATCTCCCTCTGTATCCGCAAGCGCTCTGCCTCCAAGTCTTCATGCTCCTAGAGGCAATTACAACCAATATAAGAATAAAAAAAAAGAAAGAAAGAAAATATTACAAGAAGAATATTACATGTAATTTCTATGGTGTGTTACAGCAACCATGCGATTTTCAAAAGTCTTACCACTCCTTCAACTTCAGGTCCACTGTCATCAGATTCATCATCTGTCATGGAAACATTATACAAATTACATTAATATAAAGCACACAGCACAGGCTAAATACAAGGCCCCTACACTTTTTGGCAAATGCAATTCCATGATCATTCCGTTTATGTTGGGTAAGGATTTCATCAAATAATTTTCAGATCACTACTGATTCATTACTTAATTTTGTGAACAAATTTGCAATAAAAGAACGATTAACCTAATTCATGATACACTTAATTCACTCACTGGTGAATTAGTGCAATGGGATGCCCAAAAGACAGAGCACAGACTGGCATGATCTCTCTCACACTTAGGAGACTCACCATCACTGCTGCTGTCAGATGACAGCAGGTCCATGATGCTGCTGTCTGCACCCAGAGAACTCTCCAGAGCCCAAATCTCTCTCTGGATTTTATCCCTCTTCGCAAGTAACTCCTTCGAGTCCATGTTAGACGAGGTGAGACCTGAAAACCCAACTTTTTACAGGTTACTGGGTTACAACATTTTACACATCGCCAATATGATCTTACTCATTTGCAGTGGTGTAAAGTGCGTGAATATTATTTTGGGCATATTTCGTAGGTCTAAACAATTTCTTACAATTACCAAACAAAGTCTATTTTATTCTCTCCTGTGAATTTTAATTTTAACGTACTTTCCATAAAACAGCCAGTGAAACCAATATAATTTGATAATTTACCTTTTAAAAAGACGTCTCATCTACACCAGATCACAGAATCTATTGCAATGTTTTTTTAATTTTAACCATCACCGAAGATGGACTGCAGCTTTTTTATTTTATTTTATTTTTTTTACATAATAGACGTTTACGTTTAGATGAGTAATTTTTTTCTTTTGA
Source organism: Spinibarbus caldwelli (assembly GCA_039654775.1). Taxonomy (NCBI): domain Eukaryota; kingdom Metazoa; phylum Chordata; class Actinopteri; order Cypriniformes; family Cyprinidae; genus Spinibarbus; species Spinibarbus caldwelli. The sequence goes on along the minus strand of CM077223.1, from coordinate 20,611,277 downwards.
TTCAGTACCTACTTTCTCTATTGTAACATTTCACGTCTCCTCAGATGTAATGTTGTGGTAATAAACAATAAATCTTTAAACAACTACTGAAAAAACTCTCTATTCAATATTAAAAAATATATATAAAAAATACACTAGTAAAACTACTCTACGCTCATGTAACGTTGTGTCCAAACATAAAGCGCGCATCAATAGTGCGTCAGCCTGACACTTCATAATAAAAGTCCCATCGACTCTCAGCTATCAAACAACTACAAAAATGTTTTAGCATGTGCGGATTTTAATTATTGAACATTAAATATACTTACTGCCTTAATATTTAGCATAGATATTGTATATTTTAAAAATAGATACAAAACGCTATATAATAAAATGGTTTAATAATTTAGCATCTATTAAATGTTAATGACTTAGAGATACTAAGTGTTGCAATCTCAAAGAAACACAGGACCACGTGACTGAAAATCTTCTTTATTAAATCAGTAAAGAGCATTTTGAATATAAGGCACATAATCCAATGTTGATTAGTAAAGTATTTTTTTTTTAAATAAGCAAATACTTAAAATGTTGTAATTTAAAATATGTGTTAAGTTTTATATTAAAATACTATTAAGAAACAAAATCCGGTAAACAATATGCAATAGAATTTTAAGAAGTGACTTGTCTCATTGTTTAACAAAAGTGCAAATTGTTTTTGAAAATATTGTTTCCACATACACTTAGATCTTTGATTTTGGTGAGAGAATCCAAGGCACTGTTTGGCACACTTAAGTACTTTTATACTTAAGCTCCTGCTAGAGCTTAATTTGATCATCATTTGGCCCATCACACCTCATTTTGTTATTTTATATAAACTAAACATGATGTTAATGAAGTGGATGAACAAAATAAACAACGATGTATCACGGTCTACATGCAGTGAGTCTATAGTGTACAGAACATGATGTTTGAAGAAAAAGTCAATCATGAATCTCGGTGATCTTGTCAATAGATGTTAATAACTGGGAAACAAAACAGAGTGTATCTCTTCCTGACAGCAACTGCCTGTAAAAATACAAAACACATTCAGTGCAATGATATATTAGATCATTTATTTACATTTCTGATCATTATTAAATGATTGTAGAAAAGCACAATAAAACGTAATTGTTATCGTTAACCATACTTGATGGCAGTCTCTGCATCTTCAGCTGCTTTGTTAAGGTACTCAGAGGCCACTTGTGCATTGTGTCTCATTGTAGTTAAGGCTGTAGTTTCTCCATATCTTAGCCTCTCATTTTCACTTTTATATCCTTCAAGCTGGCCCTGAGAAGAAAACATTAAAAATAATTGCAATGATGGAGTTTTAATCTGAACAATAACAGAAGTGAAAAATGATTTTGATCACAAATTCACAACTTATTATACAGTAGTATACAGCTGTATTACATTATATATGTACCATTATACATAGTGTGCTTTTTTCAGTCTACTTGTGCATATGAAAAGACATCAAACCTGGAGTTGTTGTATCTCTTGTTTTAATTTTGAAATACTATTTTCAGCTTTGACTGCTCGCTTCTGTATTGGATAAAACAGAATTTTTAAAAGCATTTTAAGATTAATATTTACATTAAAAAAAGATAAAACAAAAGGTTGACCTTAATAAAAAAAAAATTGTCATATGAATGATAACACAGTGCTTAATACCGTCATTAACTGAAGGTTTTGTTCTACTGACTGCACCATTGTCTCCAAAGCCTTAGCCTCTCTCTCCTCCTGTAACTTCTTGTTGTGCAACTCATCTGTCAGTTGTTTGATCCTATTACAATCGGATAGTTTAACCATGAGAAATCATATAGAAACTAAAAAAAAAAAAAACAGCAGCAATTTGTATAAACTTCAGTCAATTAAAGAAATGGTTCACCCAAAAATGAAAACGTGCTGAAAATTTACCCTAAGGCCATACAAGATGTAGATGAGTTTGTTTCTTCATGGACTGGAGTCGTGTGGATTATTTTGATGTGTTTATCAGCTGTTTAGACTCTCATTTTGATGGCACCCATTCACTTTCAGAGGATCCATTGATAAACAAGTGATTTAACGCTAAATTTCTTCAAATATGTTTCGATGAAGAAACAAATTCATCTACATCTTGGATGGCCTGAGGGTGAGTAAATTTTCATTTTGGGGTAAGTTAATCTTTAATTATCTCAAAACAATTGTAATTAATTTGTTGTTTTACATTCAGTAATGTATATAACATTACATTTTGTGTAAATAGCCTACCTTTTGGAGTCATATTCTGACCTTCTAAGGAGTTCTTTGACTTGCTTTTGGAGTAGAGAATTTTCTTCTCGGAGCTAAAACACATAAAACATAAAAACACATAGAAAGCAGCATTGCACCAATTATAATATAACAACCGGCTCATGTATATCCAAAACCTCACACTATTCACAATTCACACAACATACCTGCTGGGGATTCTTTGTGCCGTTTTCAGCATTACTCCTCTTCGGATGGAAAGAAATGTCAATCACTGAAGTCTCTTCATCGCCCTCATAGCTTCCTGTGCTTCTTCTAGCTAAGTGGTTCTTTGGCAGGAAGTCAGAATGATTCAGTTCCCATTCAGTTACATTTGCTTCCCTCTCATCACTGCACAGAGATGACTGCTCGGAGTAAGCACTGAGGTCTAAAGTGCCACATAGTTCGAAGTCATGAGAACCATCAAGGGCTGATGGGTGGTGACTTTCAATCCATGCGTCCTCAGGTTCATTTTCAGAAGGCTGACCGAGCGCAGAGGGGTCAGTGAAGAAAGGCCCCTTCGTGGCAAAATCTATGGAGGCGTTATAGTCCTGTTCGACGTGGAATGCTCCACCACACACCTTTGGAAAATTAAACGCATATGAACCGTAATGAAATGAATATGAAATAAATGTTATGAATATTAAAAAAGACAAGACAAGAATCTACATCAATGAAATTCTGCATAAACTTACTTTTGTTTACTAGCAAGTTTTAGATTCATATATGTAAATACACAAACGTGAACCCTACTTCAATGTCTTTAAAGGGACATTAAAGCAGGGACATCAGTCGTGTCATCTACTAAACCTTAAAATCTTTGTCGTTGTTTCTCACCTCTGTGGCTTCTGTAGTACAAGGCTGCTGGTTCTTGTTTCTGACAAACTCCTTGAAAGAAAATGGATTCAACTCATCTTGCTTTGGCTCATCTGAAAGTAATTTTGTACAAGACATTAAATTTCAAGCCCAGAATACTCTATATAAAATCTATAATACGTAATATTCAAGACAGACGGCTATGCTGGATTATTATCATGATGCATTATAGAAAGAGCAAAAGACAAGCAGGTTGACACATACCATCTTCAATGATGAGCTTTTTCGTCCTGTGTTTAGACATGTTAACTTGAACAGAGACGTAAACTATCCTGCAGACTGTTATTGCTAAATACCTGAGCTCAACATTATAAGAGATGAAGTACTGCAGAAAGTAAAATGTATTGCCAGTAAATGTTTCGTTTAATTATGGTGAATGTCAAACATTGTCATAAACCTTAATTCATTACTTTATCTTACAAATAGTACTAATGTCTCTCCTTCTGTATGGCAGAGAGCAGTTTTTCTGCAGTGAATATGTATAATATCGCCATCTATTGAGGTGGAAGATAAAAGTTGACCGATCAGACAGATGGTTGATGTTTAGTTATGGGAAATGCTGAGTGTTGCATATTAAATACCAAAAAATATATATAATAAAACATTTCTAGTGTTTTACAGATATTTAAACCTACAGTTTATCCGATTATTATATTAATTAAATAACGAAGCAAGAAGAACGAGTTTCAAATACAGTTTTCTTATACAGGATTAAAAAGTGACTTGCAACTGATTCAGGATTTTTATTATTCTGCCTAAATGCAAATAATATTGGTTAACCTCTTATGAACTTTTCATTTGTATAAATGTGAAGTATATAAGTGTGCTTGTATGAGAATCTTTACTCACGTTCTTTCTTTCTTGCTTTATTATTTATTTATTTAAATATCTGTCAGATTTTAATCTACAGTCTTTTTTGTGTAGTAGCCTATGTGTTTTATAAACACGATTGTAGTAATTTAAGAGTATTACACTGTTTGTTAGCGTGTTGTAGGTTGTTAGATATCTGGCGGCTGCGGCTACAGAAAGTTTTACAGGAATCTGAATTTTCGGTATTTTTTCTCAAAGTACAGATGAAAACAGCCCGTTGTTTTCACGGCAGAGCTGTGCTCCAGCTTCAGGGATGCTGCTCCCATCCGAGGCTGTTTTGAGAGTCTGCAGCTCGACGCGTGCTTCCACCGATCACAGTCCGCGACCCCGCGCATGCGCACTGCTGCTCAGTCCGTACAGACTGCTGTCGTTCTCGCTTCGCAGGTGTCAACGGAGCGAGCGTCTCTGCTGCAGCTGCGAGTGAGCAAACCTCTCTGTCCCAGCGAAAACACACCAGTCCTACGGAGCGAGCGAGCGGGCGGGAGGGCAGCACTGATCGGACGGCCTGAAAATGTCCGAATGAGACCGTGAGACACTGTTGCCAGGGCGGGTTTAAGCGGAGAAGAGGGCGGCTTTCCGGGCTGTAGACAGCGGGCTCGAGGAGCGTCTTCAGCGGGGAGCGCTGCGGTCCTGCCGCCGCCGCTGCAATGTTCGTGCAGGAGGAGAAGATCTTTGTAGGCAAAGTCCTGAAGGTCCACATCTGCACCATGGAGGGCACTGAGTGGCTGGAGGAAGTCACGGAAGACACCACTATAGAGAAACTCAAGGAGAAATGCTTAAAGCATGTAGGTCTGCCATCGGTTAGCTGGCACTGTTAGCCAACCCGGACAGGACAGGCCCGCTGGATTCTCAGAGTCATTGCCAAGTATTTTTAGTAACTAGCAGACGAGTCGACGGTGCTATTTATAATTTAGCAAGCTGGTCCGTCACCTCCGTCTCTGTGTCTGTACTGTAACTACCACTGCCACACTGCTTGGTTTACAGTGCAGAGCTGACATTAACTTGTTGACAGACTCTTTTTGCTCACAATATATCTGTCAAGTACTCAGATCTGTGCAGATCAACGCATCTTGACACCCATTCATATTTTCTTTGAGGATTTGATTTGCACGCTTTGTGGTTTTAAGGTTGTAAATGTGTTTGTAATCACTTTAGCAGGTGGCATCGCCACAGACTGTAAGTCAAGCCATGTTCTAGCTACAAGGTGCAATGCGTACCATGGTAATACCCTGTGCTTAAGGACAAAATGTCATAATTATACCAAGTTTTATGGACATGTATAATGACAATACCATAGTTTTCTTTGAAGTATCTTGTGGTGTCATGTAAAAAGCAGGATACATAAATTATTCAGTACCAGGGAGTATATCAAAGTACCATGGTAACAATTGACACCAACTGGACTGTGGTCCACTGTAAGTGGGCTGAGCTCATGATTGTGATTTTTATGTACAATACTGTTTGGGGTCGTAAGATAGCAGCACTTTTCCTTCTGTTGAAGTGGAATTTGGTTAAGGTTAGGGTTTGGTGGTATGGTTGGGTTTAAGGGTGGGTAAGGGTTGGGTCGACAGTGTAATTCATTTCTGTAGTACATGTGTGTACATGCAGATAGTTTTAAAATATTGATACAGTTTGAAACATGTACACAATAAGAACATTGTATCTATTTATTACATATTTCAATGTTAGTGCATAGTAGTTAAAGACACTTAATATAAAGTGGGTCCAATTTATTGGTATTTTTCTTCTCTTACAGTATGTCCATGGAAGTCTAGAGGATCCTAAAACTCTTACACATCACAAACTCATTCATGCTGCCACTGAGAGAATTCTCACTGAATCCAAAACTGTTGCTGAGGAAAATCTTAAAGACAAAGGTATTTAAACTTTTTCTGGTGCTTTCAGGCCATGCATTTCCCACAGCAATAGGCCACAATGATTTTTCCAGTTGTTTGTGATTTTACTGGATAAGAATTAAGGATAAGTATTTATTTGTAAATTCTTGCAGTTTCTTTTGGGCGTAATATTTCATTACAAAACTTCCCTTTGAGTTATAAGATTTTAGTCATTTATATGACTTTCTCATATATCCAGGTTTTTCAAGACCGTGGAAACCCTGATTCTTCAAAGAAAAAAAAATATTGTTGAGGGAGTGAACTTAACTAAGAAATATGTGTATTTTTAATTGTTTTAGCTGATTTTAATACTTTTTTGTCTTATTTTAAAGTCACCATTAAATAAAAATGGACAATTTTGTAGTTTTTTTCAGTGGAACATTACAGTGTTTATTATAAATTACTTATCTATTCACATAATTTTTTTTTAAATTTACTCTTGTAGTCTTTAATCAAATACATTACCTTTTTTCTTGTTTGAGAAGTCATTTCACGTGTATATACGTCACAATAAAGAAAAAAAGATGATCGCAATTTCCTTTCATGCTGAATTTAAATAATTTAAGTCATCTTTAGGCCCCTTTGGAAGTTTGCTAAGGCCCCCCATTGGGTCCCAGCCCCTGGTTAAGAACCACTGATCTAGGTTGTAGTCATGTTTTGCATATGTTCTTTGTATTTAAGATTTCAGATTCTAACAGATCCTGATTCATTATTGTTTGTTTTCTAGACTGCTTATTATTGATAAAGAAAAGACCTCCACCTACTCCACCAAAAATGACCGATATATCTTCTGAAGAGAAGGTATCTGGTGACAGTTTTCTTTTTGGGTGAATTATTCTTAATTAACACTATACATTACACTTCTAAGCTTCGTGATTCTGCAAAACTGAACAGTCTTTGTGCTTGTTGACAGAAAAAGCAAGAGAACAAAGCACCAGATAAAGATGCCATCCTCAAAGCCACAGCAAACCTGTCCACTCGTAACACTGACCGCACTGTAACTCAACACAATATCAGAGATGTGGGTTCTTGCAGTCTGTTCAATTAGACCTTTCTGCATTGCAATTTTTCGGAATATAGTGTTTTACATTTTATGTTTTTTTTTTTGTCTCCATCAGTTTCAAACAGAGCTGAGGAAGATTCTGGTCTCACTTATTGAGGTGGCTCAGAAGCTGCTGGCTCTGAATCCAGATGCTGTTGAGCTCTTCAAAAAGGCCAATGGTAAGCTAGAACCCTGAATGGATTAAATCTATTTAAGCCTTGGTGAAACAATTAATTACCATGCTTTTCAGACATCTGCCATGGCGATGCTATGTTTTTTGAACATACTATTTATTAAGTACCATAGAGTAACATTGCTGTACCATTGCCACAGTACTTTTTTTTTTTTTTTTTTTGGCAAGAGGTTGTTTCTAACCAATTTTTTTTCATCTCTGATAAACACTCTGAACCGTTCTCAGGACGTGTCTGACTAGTCAGTGTGCAGGTGTAAATATCATTTTCTCATTTTAAATATCATTCTTTGTGGCTCTTCTCTCTGGCAGCCATGCTGGATGAAGATGAGGAGGACCGTGTGGATGAAACGGCCTTGCAGCAGCTGACTGAGATGGGTTTCCCTGAGAGTCGTGCTGTGAAGGCTCTGCGCTTAAACCAGTGAGTACTCTTTATTCTTGGGTGATAAATATGCCTGTGAATAGTGCATTTCCTGTATTTCAGAATAAAATCTAAGACCACTGTCATATTGGTCAGCGAAGCATAAACAAAAATTGCTTGGTGTACCTTTTAAAGAGACCTATTATGCCCCTTTTTACAATATGTAATATAAGTCTCAGGTGTCCCCACAATGTGTCTGTGAAGTTTCAGCTCAGAATACCCCACAGAACATTTATTATATCATTTTGAAAATGCCTATTTTGAGGGTAAGCAGAAATACGCTGTATTTGTCCATGTCTCTTTAAATGCAAATGAGCTGCTGCTCCCCACCCCATTTTCCAGAATAGGGCTGTGCCTTTACAGCTCGTATCTCCAGATATTCTACCAAAAAACATCTGTTTGGTTTTGATTAACAAGACTGTGACTCTGAAATCATGCATTTTAAAGCCATATTAGTTTAAACTTCTGATATACGGTTTTCTGAGTGCACACATCCGAAGCATGCGCACAGAAAGCATGTGAGTACTAAACTAAGGTTCTCTTTCATGTCTTATTGCGCTTAAACTGTTAAATACACAAAAGTTTGTTAAAAACACACGAGTTACAAAAACAGTCAGTTATGTCTGTGAAGGTAAACAGCTGGGAAAGAAATCGCATGTTTATATTAGATCTGTGTGGCAGCAGCGTAATATACAATAAATAAATGAATAAATCCTCTGTTCTCTGGTCTCCTCTGAGGCTGGGACTCTAAATAGTGTTCTGTGCTCGTCAGTTCAGCCAAAGACAGAACAGTTAGCATGCTTTGCTCGAACTTTCGCTATGGCGTTAGAACTGGTACACCATTTTTGCTTGCAAAAACACAATAGCGGCGCTGTGGGTGAAAATGTGCAGATTAAGGGACAGTAATATTATAGTAAGATCCCCTTTCTACGTCACGGGGGAGCAAAATCTGAACGGCTCGTTTTTTCACAAGCTTGCAGAGAAAAGCTTTACTGGGTTGTTCTTTTTTCACGTTTTCTGGAATGGTAGATGCACCGAGGACCTGATTATAGCACTTAGACACAGAAAAAGTCAGATTTTCATGAAATGTCACCTTTGAGTACCATTTCAATCATTATATGAACACATGATGTAATGTTTTTAAATAAGAATAATCAAATGAGCAAACATGAGGTTTTAGTGCTGAATAACATCATCAGTGTGTGCCAAATCTCAGTGGATTAAATAACTATTCACTCTTCCTGCAGCATGTCTGTGACCCAGGCTATGGAATGGCTGATTGAGCATGTGGATGACCCCATGGTTGACACGCCTCTGCCTGGACAGGACACCCCAGGGGCGGCGTCCGCTGCAGCTGCAGCTCCTTCCCCAGCTCTCTCTGCCACAGCTTCAGGAGCCCGGGCCCGTCTGTCCTCCCAGGCTAGCCTAGAGGAGGCCAAACAAGATGAACTGACAGAGATCTTCAAACGGATCAGGAGGAAAAGAGAGTTCAGGCCTGACTCACGGGTTAGTGTCATATGGGTGTCATGAGAAACGGGAGAAGAATAGCTCATTTTTAAACTCAAACATAATAAAATTTTCTGATGCACTGACATACTGATAATAGCTTCAGTTGTTTAACCAATGCAAGATTAAAGTGTCAGATGGAATAAATGCTTTTCTGTTTATTTTTTTTATTTAACCAAACTATATTGCACATTATAATCAGAATGAAATCACATCCTTTGTTCAGTTTGGTTACTATACCATAGAAATGATCATCAGCATGATGCAAAAAACCCTTTCTTTTATAACATCTTTTTCCACAGGCAAATGCCACTATAGAATTCATTTTTGTTGGTTGCAAATCCTAATTCACATTAAATAGCTACTTCTGTCTTGCTGTGAAATCTTTCTAAGTGAGATACTTCATCTTTTCTGTGTGTTTGTGTGCAGGCAGTCATTGCGCTGATGGAGATGGGCTTCGATGAGAAGGAGGTGATTGATGCCCTCCGCGTCAATAATAATCAACAGGATGCAGCCGTATGTAAACATTCAGAGGATCATAAAATCATGTTTATTATTTCAGCAGTCAGCTAAGACTAAACAAGCTCAATGATATTCTGTGAAATGTGTGGTTAAGTCTTTTGTTTTGTTTAGCTAAACAACATTTATCAAGGTCACATTTTTTATTCCATATCCTTGTTTTGTAACTTCTGTTCCCACACAGTGTGAATGGCTGCTAGGTGACAGAAAGCCCACCCCTGAGGATCTTGACAAGGGCATTGATACCAACAGTCCCCTGTTTCAGGCCATCCTGGAGAACCCTGTTGTACAGCTTGGTCTCACAAACCCCAAGACTCTTCTAGGTGAGTTTTTTTTTTCCTGTATACTCAAAGGTTCTTCAAAGCATTTGCTCCAGCTTTGTCAAATCAATTTTTTCTTCTGTTTTTTTTTCTTCTACTTTTCTGTTTAAAAAGACATTTCTGGGCGATCAGAACATGTTATTTCAAGGTTTTGAAGTGTTTATTTGATTCTATCCATTTGACCTATTATGACAGCGAGTTTTCCAGTTCCTCCAGCTGATGCTGCCATCACCGTGCTTGATGGCAAGATGACGTTATCTGGGTGTTGGGCTCTGTGTGGTTTGTGGTAAACACAGCACTTTGGTTTCAGGCCAGAGCGCTCAATTTTCAACCATCAGACCACAGCAGTTGCTTCCAAAGCCTTTCAGGTTTTGTCACATGGCTTTTCACAATATCCAGAATTATCTTGGACTTGCTCGGAAGTGGCTCCCTTTCTAGCCGTGGTTACAAAAAGGATTTAATCTTGGAAGTGCTGAAAATATTGCTGATTGTCTGGACAGTATGTACCATTTAAGCCAAAGGGCTCTGCGAGTGACCACTTGGTCAAATTTTATCTGGTTGCCCCCTTTGCTAAGCTGCCTTGAACTTAAAAGTGTCTACACTGTGTAATATTTTACCAGTTGATAAGTTCATATTTTAATGTTTTCTTATTTTTTTAACCTCCATTACCACACACGACTGGTGGGATGTTTTAATTATTTATTTATTTAGTTTTACACTGGTGGCCAAAGGTTTGAAATAATTAAGATTTTTTGATTGTTTTTGAAAGAAGTTTGTTTTGCTCATTAAGGCTGCATTTATCTGAAAAAAAAGAAATAAAGAGTAAAATCAGTAATGTTGTGAAATATTATTACAATTTAAAATAATAATTTTCTATTTTAATATATTTTAAAATGTAATTTTTTTTGTGACTTTTTCAGGATTCTTTGATCAATAGGAAGTTCAAAAGAACATTTTTTTTTAACCTTATAAATGTCTCTACTGTCACATTTGATCAGTTTAATGTGTCCTTGCTGAATAAAAGTTTTATTTATTTATTTTAAAATTGTACTTAGCTCAAACACTTGAATAGTAATTTATCACAGATTCCACAAAAAATATTAAGCAGTAAAGACTGATTAAAAAAAAAAAAAAAGTTTAAAATTAAAGTCCAGTTATTTTAAAATGTAATAACATTTCACAATATTACTGTTTTTAATATATTTTTGATCAAATAAATGCAACCTTGGTGAGCATAAGAGACGTCTTTCAAAACAATTAACATTTTTAATTATTTCAATCATTATTATCAGTATATGTTCCCTGGAAATCGAACCTATGACCTTGGCATTGATAACACCATGTGCTACAAGATGACCTACATGACTCATAAATATTTATTATTTTATTTATATTTGTTAACAAATTTATTGTGATTTTTATTAAGTTATTGAAACATTTTGCTCTGGAGTCCAAGACTACTGTTGAATCATTCAATGAAACAGACTAAACTGTATTTTCAAGTAGACACATTCCAGTCTGTGTCAGTTGTTGGCTGGATGTGGCTGAGACATATTTTTCTTGGCTTTGCAGCATTTGAGGACATGCTGGAGAACCCGTTGAACAGCACGCAGTGGATGAATGATCCTGAGACAGGTCCTGTCATGCTCCAGATCTCCAGAATCTTCCAGACACTCAATCGCACATAAAGCACACCTCATCTGTGGAGCGGCCGGAACCACAGCTTAGGGAAAAAGGTCAATCATTTAGAAGAGAAGTGTGTGTGCGTGCGTGCGTGCGTGCGTGTATTGTTTGTGTGTGTGTGTGTGCGTGTATGTGGCATAACTATTATTTTAAGTGGAGAAGTCACAGAAGATGAATGTAAAAATACGATGATGACATTTTCACATCATGTTATACAGAGGAAAATATCTATTTATAACTACACAACACTTGTACAAATACAATGTAAGCAGTAACTTAATGATAAATAGCTAACTCCATTATTTAGTTTTTTTATGTTTTAATAAGATCTGTTTTTAATTATATTAAGCACATTACTTTATTTTATATAATTTCTCTATTTAATTGTACAATTGGACATCTAAAAAAAAAAAAGAAAAAAGAAAAAATTCTGCAGAAACAATTTTCTATGGTTTTTGTGCTCAAAAATCAAATTACAACCAAATTGTTTAACACTTCACATGGTACATTTGTCATAACTGAATGTTTCTACAGGGAGATAAACAATGTGTATTCAGTTATTTTTATGATCGGTTCAGAAACGAAATCCTTATATATTTCTTCCAAAAACATCAAATGAACATACATACGTTTTGAGGGAAAACAAAGCAAGCACCAGCAGTTTTTGGCAACTTCATTTGAAGATTATTCAAGCTTTGTGGTTTCATTAACACTACAGACATTTCTGTGATGTTGTGGTGACGCAATCGCAATTTGCAGCCCCTTACGGAAATAGATACGTGATAGATATTGAAAACGAACCTGATCCCTTTGTTCCTCGTATCTCTTTCACTCTTCTGATCTATAAACAGACCTTTCAGGTGGAATCTGTCCAAATGGACACCAGTCAGTTTTGATTCTGTTGGTTTAGATCAAAGATGGTATAAATGAGAACTAGATCATCACCTTAGTTTTCTCCCAGTAGCTCCTGCATCAGGGGTTTTCAAGTATTACAGTACATTTATTCACTATCATAATCAAGCTGCTGCCTCTGATATCGCTTGCATCCCTGCACATGTTTAATGTGAGTCTTACTTTACATCATTACAGGAGGCTGGGCAGACTTTAATTTGTACTAACTAAAATAAAATGACTTTTCTTTTATGGATTGGTTCTACTACACGGTATGTTTGCTCAAGTTGTTTGTGTTTAATGACAAGTATGAATTACATGTGCTCTCAGTGTGCACAGTTCTCTTATGTCACTTTTTACAGCTTGCACAGCAAATTCAGACTGCATTCATAGTACACAACATTATTTTAAATTACATATAAGATGTTCAATTTGAAATTCCCTGTCTGGGATGAAATTGAGGCAATGTTTGCTGTGGAGATCATTTATGGATGGACATCGTTATGCTCTGCTTCAAATACGTGTGCTGGGATTTCTAAAAGAAACGATTATTTAGCTAAGTTTTCAGTAAGACTTGAGATGAAAAACGTTATTTAAATGGTTCTGTTATGCTTTTTTAACATTTTGATTTGTATCAGATAAATACATTACAAAAATGCGGTCATACCAAACACCAATTTTAGATTCATAGATAATTGTGTGAATTAGAGGATGAAATATGATTCTTTTTTTTTTCCCTTTTGGCCAAGCGTGGAGTGTTTCCATTCAATATTTGAATCGTGTTGGTGTGAAGTGTGTGCTCAGGGGTTTCTTAGCCATACCAGGCAAATATCTGCTATAGTAATGCCTACTTTATCAATACAAATAACAGTAGTTTAGTGATTGCATTATCAGAGAACTCTATGAATATATCAGAAAACTTACTCTTTAAATGAAGACTTGCTATCCTTGTGTGATATTTATTTTGAGGCCAAATATAATCAATCATGAAACCATCCCTAGAGAGATTGTCATTATAATACAAAGTGTTTTAGAAGACCTCACCAAATGAAATGGTACACCATGTTCGCTGTCTGAGTGGCTTCAAATGTACGTAAAGATTATGTTGAACACATTCAGCATTTGAAATCAGATCATCTCCATTGTCTTGAGAACAAGTTTTGGTCTTAAGAAATGTAGCTTATATTGTTTTGGGGGACTAGAGAGTACAGGCTTCTATGCAATTAAATTTTTTGTTGTTGTCGATAGAAAAACAACAGGTTTCAGTATCATTATGCATTTGTGGTATTTGAGTAATTGATGTGCACTTTCATATCATATCTTATTTTTTGATTTGAATCAGATTTTGGTTTCATCATGGCTACGCTCTGTAAAGTAAAAAGTGCTGTATGATTTCAGTATTTTAAAATGTTGGATGCTTATTCATTTACTGTTTAGAAATACTTAAGTGGTTAAACAGTGTCATTTTGGAATTTGGATTTTCATTTTCCTAATGCCAGTGTCCTGAATACCTTAAAATGATCATTGATCAAATGCTAAGTTACAGATTTTGTTTCGTTTGTTTCTCACACACTTTTTTTTAAAAAGTTATCAGGTCACAGAAGTTATGATGAAATATCTTGAAGGTTTGGTGCTCTTGTGTTCTCATTTTACTTTTGTGTCCATGCTACAAGTTCAGTTTCACATAGGGCCCCTACAGTCTGAGAGCTGACATGTAACTTTCTCAATCCAATTGTTGAAAAGCCTTTCATGACAAATAATAAAAAACGTTTTGAAATCTGTTTTCTCTTATTATTTTATTATTATTCTCAACACTTGTTGATCATTCAAAATAGTTCAGAAGTCTGAATACTGGCAAATGTCTTTCCTTAATGTATCAAAGCCTAAAACCTTTCACCACTCCCATTTACCCTGTAATCTAAATATGTGTTTAAGGGAACCATTAACCTAGTTAGGCTTAATATTAGTACTTTCAGTATTATTTAAATATACTGTTTATTAATATTTTGAATTAAATTGTATTTTTATATTTTAATTTTAATCGTAGTACCTTTACGGTTTGTTTTTTTTTTTATTTTTTTTTTTTATGTTATGTTAAGGGTCAATATCACTGTAGGCTGCCTTTTGGTGTCCTGTACGTAAAAAACTCATTTACCATGATAACATAAAAATTACTATGAAAGGGTGTGTTATGTTAGGTTAGGTTAAGTTTTTATATTCATAACAAAAGCATTACTTGGCTCTTTAGATACATTTTCTAGATTTTTTTTATGCGTTATTTTGCTATGCCCCATGCACTGCTCATTAAATTTGAATGATAGAATATTGTCAAATCATAAAATTAAAAAAAAAAAAAAAAAATTCTCCCATTAGTATTTTGTTGAATAAAAGATTACTCAATTTGAGTGTATTGATCATTTGGTAATAAAAACTATATTTTTATGTAATAAAAAAGAAGTGTTTGTCCATGTATATCAATGTGATTGAAGATGTAATTATATTATTATTATATAATTTTTTTTAATAACCCTGTTTAGAAAAGGGACATCAAATATAATTTGCATCTTAATTTTGTAATGAAAACGTATTTAACAGTAAGATACTGTATATGTCCATGACAGGGTGGACATATCTTATGGTTTATGCTTCGAATAACGGCCCATAATTATCTAAAAAAAAAAAAAAGTGGGAGCTCAGCTAATATGTTTCTATAGTACTTGAGAGTCTACTATTTATGATATGACATAAAGCGAATGGGAAATTAAAACCAAAATTTTTGAGTATTGTGAGGGTTGAAAGGCACTCTATGGTGATATTGACCATTCATTTATTTTTATTTCAGTTTTAGTAATTTTAGTACTTCAATTGGGTGCAAAGGCAACATTTATAAATAAATAAATAAATATATATATATATATATATATATATATATATATATATATATATATATACAGGTGCATCTCAATAAATTAGAATGTCGTGGAAAAGTTCATTTATTTCAGTAATTCAACTCAAATTGTGAAACTTGTGTATTAAATAAATTCAATGCACGCAGACTGAAGTAGTCTTTGGTTCTTTTAATTGTGATGATTTTGGCTCACATTTAACAAAAACCCACCAATTCACTATCTCAACAAATTAGAATACTTCATAAGACCAATAAAAAAATAAATAAACATTTTTAGTGAATTGTTGGCCTTCTGGAAAGTATGTTAATTTACTGTATATGTACTCAATACTTGGTAGGGGCTCCTTTTGCTTTAATTACTGCCTCAGTTTGGCGTGGCATGGAGGTGATCAGTTTGTGGCACTGCTGAGGTGGTATGGAAGCCCAGGTTTCTTTGACAGTGGCCTTCAGCTCATCTGCATTTTTTGGTCTCTTGTTTCTCATTTTCCTCTTGACAATACCCCATAGATTCTCTATGGGGTTCAGGTCTGGTGAGTTTGCTGGCCAGTCAAGCACACCAACACCATGGCCATTTAACCAACTTTTGGTGCTTTTGGCAGTGTGGGCAGGTGCCAAATCCTGCTGGAAAATGAAATCAGCATCTTTAAAAAGCTGGTCAGCAGAAGGAAGCATGAAGTGCTCCAAAATTTCTTGGTAAACGAGTGCAGTGACTTTGGTTTTCGAAAAACACAATGGACCAACACCAGCAGATGACATTGCACCCCAAATCATCACAGACTGTGGAAACTTAACACTGAACTTCAAGCAACTTGGGCTATGAGGTTCTCCACCCTTCCTCCAGACTCTAGGACCTTGGTTTCCAAATGAAATACAAAACTTGCTCTAATCTGAAAAGAGGACTTTGGACCACTGGGCAACAGTCCAGTTCTTCTCCTTAGCCCAGGTAAGATGCCTCTGACGTTGTCTGTGGTTCAGGAGTGGCTTAACAAGAGGAATACGACAACTGTAGCCAAATTCCTTGACACGTTTGTGTGTGGTGGCTCTTGATGCCTTGACCCCAGCCTCAGTCCATTCCTTGTGAAGTTCACCCAAATTCTTGAATCAATTTTGCTTGACAATCCTCATAAGGCTGCGGTTCTCTCGGTTGGTTGTGCATCTTTTTCTTCCACACTTTTTCCTTCCACTCAACTTTCTGTTAACATGCTTGGATACAGCACTCTGTGAACAGCCAGCTTCTTTGGCAATGAATGTTTGTGGCTTACCCTCCTTGTGAAGAGTGTCAATGATTGTCTTCTGGACAACTGTCAGATCAGCAGTCTTCCCCATGATTGTGTAGCCTAGTGAACCAAACTGAGAGACCATTTTGAAGGCTCAGGAAACCTTTTCAGGTGTTTTGAGTTGATTAGCTGATTGGCATGTCACCATATTCTAATTTGTTGAGATAGTGAATTGGTGGGTTTTTGTTTAATGTGAGCCAAAATCATCACAATTAAAAGAACCAAAGACTTAAACTACTTCAGTCTGTGTGCATTGAATTTATTTAATACACGAGTTTCACAATTTGAGTTGAATTACTGAAATAAATGAACTTTTCCACGACATTCTAATTTATTGAGATGCACTTGTGTGTGTGTGTGTGTGTATATATATATATATATATATATGTATGTATGTATGTATGTGTACATACTGACAATGTAGTATACAGAAGTTAAGCTGTTTGTTGAACACTGGTGTGTTTATCAATTTTATAACAGCAGAAAGCCATTTTTTGTACCTCAGATAACGCGAGGTGGCGTGTGGTGTGTAGCCAAGTATGTGTTCCATACTTTGAATTTGTGCACACGCACACTGTGAACAGTTACAATGAATTTAAATCAACATTATGTTAATTTGTGATTGCCGTTTGTTATAGTTACAGTTTTTCCTCCACCATGGACCTCTATAAACGGTGGACTGCGCATATCTAACGCCACTTTCTCCCTTTGCATCACTGCAGGGTGTGTGCACGTGTAGCGCATCTCTCACCCTCTGCAGTACAGCAGAGTTCGCGTGCGCGAGACATGATCAGCTGTAGTCTCTTTTAGACACTATTTTTAATCACAAGAGTTTTGGCTTGTTTTCAAAAACAAAGTAAATGTTGCAGGCAACAAGTTAAAAACCAGTTAATGCTGTAAAATGCATACAAGTGTCAAAAATGTGCATGCATCCAAATCCTCCAAGAAGTCCAGCACTCAGACAACTATCAGCATATTCTTCACAAGTGCCCGGGATTAAATGCCAGGATGGACGACATGAGGGCAGAGCTTTATATGCAGGACAGACACAGCTTGTTTACTCTGTCTCCTCTCATACTATTATAGAGTCATATTAACAATTCAAGTCAAATATGCATCACATGCATGAAGCTTTTGCTGTTTTGAAGCAACACCGACTGAAATCTAAACCTGTGCTATTTTAGAAGAGGCTATCTGATGGAGGAGCGTCCTCAGAGAAACGGCCCAAACTCTCACAGTGTGGAGGAGGAGGAGGAGGAGAGAGACGAGGAGTGCATGGTGACCCCCAGCACCTAAGGACATGTCATTTATTTGTTTTTCATGTTTTCAGCTGGTATATTTCATATTTTCGTTTTAAGTAGGGACAAATATGTTCTTAAATTTGAATGGAGAACATGAGAGGAATGTCTCTTCTGGCATTCACACTAAGTGGAGCTCAACAATTATGTTTTGTGTGTGTGTTTCTTTATCAGATTTGTAAATGACACTTTCACTGGCCCACCATACTTTTTATATTTAGCAATATTTATTTGTCAGGAGTAGTGGGCAAACGATAAGTATTTTTCAAGCCGATACAGATTATTACAGATGAAGTAGACCGATAACCGATATTTTGATATGAAAGAATAGAAATGTCTGGTGTAAACATAAAAATTAATGTCAAAATTAAGAATAACAAGGGCTCTGACAAAAACTGTCCTTAAATGCTTTTAAATGATTTTATCGGCAAATCGGTTTTGAAAATCATGTTTTCTTGAAAAAAAGTTCTAATAATGTAACTCAGTAAAAGCTATAAATTCATATAGACAGCATTAAAAACATCAGAAAATAAAAGGTTTATGCTTGTAAGGCATGAAAAGTACAGTACATGATTAATATAAAATGTGCTGACAGTGCACCATTGACTGTAATTCTTGCTTGTCTATTAAACTCTTAGCCTCTTTTTAACTTTCTTTCTCTTTTATGTGCAATAGATAAGATGGTATCCTCTAGAGCTAGTGTTAGCTATGCCACCCTGGCGAGGTTAAAGATTTCAGCTGTCCAGGGAGCACAGAGAGCTGAGTTTCTGATCAGGTTATAAAGATGGAGGTGGAGCCTTCAGACTGCAAAAACTGAGAGTTCTGCCCCACAACAACACAATGTAATCATGAAAAACAGCACATCTGAATTGGAGGAAGAGGTCAAAGTAGAGCCTATTAAGATTAAACAGGTTTGATTCTATAAACAAAACTTGTACGTTTTAGAGTTGTCCATTGAAAGACTGTTTTGTCTTAATTGCATGTTTATGAAGTACGTGTTTTGTCTCTGAAAGAAAACACAGCTCAACTAATCTCATTACACAAGTGTTTGCCATTATAGCTGCTGAAGTTTTTACTTTTTCTGTTTTCAGGAGTTTTCCTTTAGTCAGTTTGCTAAGACTACTGTGATCAAAAAGAGTTCAGAAGAGCCTGGCGTTTCCAACAGGAGAACCAAGACCATATACACTCCTCTAGAGGAACAGTACATGGAGATCAAAAAACAACATGCAGACACAGTGCTTTGCACTGAGTGTGGCTACAAGTACAGGTTCTTCGGTGAAGATGCAGAGGTAAGAACTAGAGCAGCCCATCACAAATAGCAGACATTGGTGATAAATTATCCTTTTAAAGGGTTAGTTTAGCCACAAATGAAATCACCACCTCATGTCTTTCCAAACCCATAGGACCTTTTGCTCATGTTTGAAACTTTTGTAGAATTTTTCAACCTAATATTTATCAGTCTTACGGTACTTTATTGTGGATTCCAAACACCTGTATTATCCAAAAAAATAAAAAACAAATAAATATAAAAACCCTGTCACTGCCTCAGCACTTGTGAAGTGTGTGTTAGATTATTTGTTGCTTCCCTTCTCAGCTGCACAGCATCAGACACACTTTTTTTAACAAATACTTTTGTAACGTGGCCCTTACATGGTCTTTTATAACAAGTATTTGTTTTAGCCTCCCTGTTAGGACTGTTGTTTGTCAAATAAGTACCCCTTGACCTTTCCAGAACTTTCACAGGACATTTCAACATTACTGATTGCAAATAAGCATATTTTTAAAAGATAAAGCAGGAATTGAGTAATATCTAATATAATCTATCTATAATATATCTAATAAAAGATAATCTTTAAAAATGATTATACATTAGATTTTCAATCTTCCTCAAAATCCTTTAATTACACTTTTGTTTAAAACCCAGACTTTTTAATCTTAATCACTCCTCATTAAAAATTTCTATCACAGAACACAAATTAAGACATTTTTAATGAAACCTGAAAAAATTCTGTCCCCTCATTGAAAGGCCTACAAAAAGTTCATAAAGAGAATATTAAAAGTAATCCACATGAATTGAGCAGTTTAATCCAGAGAGACACAGTCTCTTTAAATGATGAACAGATTTAATTAATTAACTCTCATACATAGAGCTCATCAAATATTGTAAACAGAGGCTCAAAGTAATTTTAAAATTTTAAATTTGGGGTCAAATATCCTTTTAATGCAATGACATTGACCTGTTGTCATAAATGATAATTTTAGACTATGAAAGACTTATGTGTATAAAAGATTTGTTGCTTTCCCCTAATTTCCACAGTTTTTTTTAAATAGATTGCTGCAAAGGAACTCAATATCACTTGTCATCTGGACCATAACTTCATGACGGCCAGCATCCCTACTCATCGCCTGTTTGAGCATGTTCGGCGACTGGTCTCTCAGGGCTACAAGGTCACTGATGTTCACTTAATTACAATATTCTGCAAATTTGTCAAATAGAGACAAGTAAATCTATCAAATTTCTGTGATTTCAGTCACTGTAACAGTGTTTTCATGCTTCATTCTTAGGTAGGTGTAGTCAAGCAGACCAAAACTTCAGCCATCAAGGCCTCCGGCACCAACAAGAGTTCTCTATTCACACGGCAACTACATGCACTTTACACCAAATCCACGCTTGTGGGAGAAGGTATTGTTTGTGCTCTTACTTAGTAGATTCATTATTATTATTCTCTTGAGATTAATTTCAATATATCCCTGTTGTTGACCTGCAGCAGTTTACTCAATTGGATCGGAAAGATTTTTAATTTTTTTTTTAAAAGAAGTCTCTTGTGGTTACCAAGACTGGATTTGGTTGATCAAAAATACAGAAAAAACAGTAGTATTGTGATATATTAATACAATTTCAAATAACCGTTGTCTAGTTTAATATATCTTATGTAAATAATTTATGTAAATTATATCTGTGATGGCAGAGATGAATTTTCAGCATCATTACTCCAGTCTTCAGCGTCACACAATCCTTCAGAAATCATTATTATAAATACTGAAAGAAATTGTGATGCTTTTTTTTTTCTTTTTTATGGAAACCATGATACATTTTTACAGGATTCTTTGTTGAGTGGAAATTTGTAAATAAAAAAATTTGTTTGAAATGGAATATAAAGTTCTTTAATGCCACGTTTGATCAATTGAATCCATCCTTGATGACTTCAGGTATTAAATTATTTCAAAATAATCTTAATGAGCCCAAACTTTTGGGTAGTGTATCTATTTACAAAATTGCCACAGTATGTTTTTTACAAAGTAACCTACAGGTCCTGCAATGAATGAATTTATTACCTTTTTCTCAGAAGTGAATCCAGATGTGAAGCTGAAGCTGGGAGATTTGGAGCAAGCTGAAGATGTGGTGCAGGACAGTGGCAACAACTATTTAATGTGTGTGAGTGAGAGTTTTGATAAACAGAGCAAAGAGCTGACTGTAGGGATGGTGGTAAGGAATCGTTGTAGTGTCATTGTTGCAATACAACAGAGAGTTTTAGCTAGGTAAAACAATCCCATATAATTATAACATTTAATGCTCACTACTACATCCCTGCCTTCCCTTTGGAATACAGGTGGTCCAGCCAAGCATTGGGGATGTGATGGTGGACTGTTTTAAAGATAATGTTTCCCATTCAGAGCTGGAATCCAGGGTGGTGAAAATACAGCCTGTAGAGATCCTGGTGTCTTCAGACCTCTCAGAGGCGACTGAGAGGTTATTACGCAACATTGCTCTGTCCAGGTAAATATTCCTGTAGAGCTCTTATTGAGATTGAACATGTTTGTGTGATTCTGTGTTGTAGATGGTTTATAATAGGGCTACAACAGCTTATTGTATAATCGATAATGAAAATAACTGATTTTATTATTGATTACTCATGCCTGAACGTTGTGCACAAAACCCTGCTCCAGTCAAATCATTTTACAGCCGTGAACATTGCATTTACATGAACCTGAAAAACAAAAAGGAGGACACAGAGGGAAAAGTGCTACCTAGCTACCCAAAACATCAAAACATGAGAATTCTTTATTAAATGCTTCAAACATACGTGTAAGCATATCCTTTAATGTGGCATGCACTGTCAGGTGCTCAGGGAATGTATGTTCCTGCATTTTATTTTTAACACATTGTTTGTGCTTATGTTTTACTTTATCATTTTTAAAATATAGATTTAAATGGCCTTTCAGCATCAAAAGGACCAATAGTGTTTTTATTTATTTATTTATGTATTTTTTTAATTCTTTGCACATCAGCATAGACTACATAGATATAATCACCATGTTTGTTGTTATATCCTTCAATTTGCACATTGTTTGAAGGAAAACACTGGAATAGCTTTTTATTTCATTTTAAGTGTTTTATCTGATTAATCAGTTAATTGAAGAAAGAATTTCTTCAACAGATGAATTGATTTCTAAAATAATCAATAGTTGCAGCTCTAGTTTATTGTGCATATTCAGTTAGTGGACATGATAGAAAATACTAGCCATGTAACTGATGGATTTATTTGCGCCAATTTTATTGTGTTTTTTGTTGTTTGTTCTTCAGTTTTCTTTTCTTCTTCTAATTGTGTGTGGAGGCTGTATTCCAAATTATATCTTATGATTTCTTAAGAGAACTTTCTCAATGCTTGAAATCCACACCAAAAATACATCTTAGCTATTAATTAAAACCTTCTCTAAAGACAGAAATCTTATTTGTAGCCTCTCTCAATGCTTTCAAATTGTTTTGAATTATACTCTGTCTGCAGTTGTGAATGGAGCAATACACTTTGCAACTCATAGTGACTAGCAATTGTTGACTGTCACCACTAGATGTCAGTAAATGACTATCACCTCATTACTAATATCATGTTCCACTGCCTGTGAGAACGTTCAAAAACGTGAAAATACATATTTTGTTCTTTTTTTAAGCTTATGTTGTTCACCTGAGCAGCAGAGTTGTCAGAACATGTATGCTAATAGCTAAACCACAGAAATCCATCCTATATATTTTTATGTACACACATAATTAAATATACACAGACTGCAAATGATGTGTATGTTCTACCCGATGCAATCAAGTGCACTTTCTGCTCATATTTTTCAGTGCCACAGTAGGATACCTAAAATTGAGAAGAATGCCATGAGGATGTGCTGCTCAAGGCTGGCAGTATTTCCCTCTTAGTTAACTCAAACATCCTTTAAAGACCCAGCCAGGCTTTGTTGGCTGTTTCAGTGCCTGTGGCCATATGTAGACAAGGTTGCTCAACATAGCTAAGTAGAATGGATGGTATTCATTAGGGCTGAGCTGGTGCTGGTGCTTCATTACTCGTCAGGAGGGGTATACGGCATAAAGCCTGTGCCAGATAATCTGTGGATAATTCCATTGTGGTGACCCCTAATGGGAGCAGCTGAAGGAGAGAGAAATAGTATGTATGGTACTGTATCTAGATATAGATTGAATTATTCTTCCTTTATAGAGAAGGAGTTCAGTGTACATCTAGATCACAAATAATTGTATTAAAAACCTTATGCATTTCACATGCAGGTGTAAAGAGGAATCCTGCAAAAATCATCCCAAAACTCAGTAGAACGCATCTGAGACCGCTAAACAGCTTTTCCATTGGCTGACCCAACCACATTTCTTCTTAAGTCTTGGAGCACTAGGAATTAATGTTTTACTTGGATTTCCCAACTGACTGAAGTGAAATTTGGCTTTTTATGAAGACAAATCCACATCTTCGCACATAATATTCATCATTTTAAAAGCAGTCAGAAACACATTGACTATTACATTGGCCTAACTTTAGACTGAAGAACATGTCTAGATGGTCCTTTCTTCAGATAGCTCTTATTACACTCTGTAATGTTTTCGCATGTAGGATGAGTAAGTTTTCCCTGGTGGACACAGATCCTTACTTGCGCTCAAAAGTAGGGGTGTCACTAACAATTATTTTGGTAATTGAGTAATCGGTCGATTGTTCTGGCGATTAATCGAGTAATCTGTTAATTTTAAAATGTATTCTTATCCGTGGAATGCGCCACTTCTGGTATTTTGCCGGTTAATGGACATGGGGGAAAATCCAATCGAGGACTTTTTATAATCGTGTACTCGTAATCGTGTCAGGAGCACCTTGACAACTTTTATTGTAAAATGGATTGAGGGGGATTTGAACTGAAATTCATTTAACATTCACTCAGCCTTTTGCTGTTGACATCTGACAAGACTTTAGCCAACCCTTCTCCTCAAGGTCTGCTCCTTCCTGTAGATTTTATTTTCAACTCTAATAGAACAAACCTGAATCATCTAATTAAGGTGTTCAGGATTGCTTGAAAGAAAGTGGGTTGAAGCAGAGTTGGAACTGCACAAAAAGGTATCTCTCCAGGAGCAGGTTTGGATACCCATGTTTTGGAGGAAATCTGCAAAAACAGGTCTGAAAAACATTAACTGTGGCATTCTGACATTTCCTTCAGATGGCGTATATCCCCCTTGCTCTCTTTTGTTGCACTGTGTCTAGCAGCATCTTGAATTATGGTTGGTCTTTCTTCAGGAGAAGAAACCACAAGCTGCCATTTTCTGAGGTCAGCTGTTGTGGTCGTGAACACCCAGCAGATCCAGTGATGTGCAGTCCTCAAACTGCAAAAAGTGGTGGTTAAATGCAGACTGCACTTCAATGATTGAAGATATTGAGGCCTCCACAACACCTTCCTGCTTGTCAGATGAAGGCACTTTGCCTGTTCCTTGTTAACAGCCTGTTATTGGCATAGAGGTAGATTGGTAAGTGGTTACACGCATCCAACTTGTGACAACGGGGTGCAGTTGTGAAACATGGATTCTGTACTTACTGGTCCTGTATCCAAATATGCCTACTTCCCTTCTATACAGTAGGTGAAAAACAGTATGTTAAAAGAGTACTATGTCTGAATTCGCAGCGTTCAGTATGTAGAAAGTACCCGGATGACCTACTGCTTCCAGCAAGATTCTGAAGTGCATATTCAATGGACACTTTACCATCCCATGAGGTCATTGGAGAGGAGTTGTGAATGACAGTGAACACAACTGATGCCGTCAAATGTGTAGTGTGTCCAGATTTCATTTGTAGTACATAACATACTTTTTTTTTGCTTCATCTTTTTTGCTTTCTAAGGGAAACCTTAGAGGCAACACTTCAGGAGACTGGAGTCTTAACTTTGGTGTTGCCAGAGGATTCTAGGTATTGCATGTTGAGAAGGATTGCCCAGCGCCAAGATCCTTAAACATGCCACCACTTTTGTTATGGAAGAAGCTCTGGCAAGGAGACAGCTGCAGTTAGCTCCTTGAGAACAGTAATGACAGCTGAAGAACCACCTCAAAGGAACCTTGAAAGCACATTGTGTTGCACCAGGGGATAATGGCTACTAATTGGCTGGCATCTGCTGCATGTAAAAAGGGTGTTGAACAACTAGAAATCCAACGTGTTTTTTGAAGTCACCAACATAAACTCAACTCTGCATTCACATGTCCTAACTATAGAACAGGGGTGTCCAATCCTGCTCCTGAAGGGCCGATATCCTGCAGTGTTTAGCTTCATCCAGTTCCAACACATTGCCTTGAAGTTTCTAGTGAGTCTGAAGACCTTGATTACTTTGGTTCAGGTTATTTAATTAGGGTTGGAGCTAAACTCTGTAGGACAGTGGCTCTCCAGGAAGAGATCTAGACACCCCTGCTGTAGAAGAACATGCGGGTCATGAATTGGGTTCCATGACCACCTTCAGTGGCCTTGTTGACAACTGTGGCTTCAAGTTGAAAATAACTACACTTTTGACGTCATCTTCGATAACAATGAACAATCATGAGTAAATGAGTCAGCGAGTAGTTTCGAAGGTGCTGGATTAGATTCTGTACTTGCTGGGAGTCCCAACAGGTGGTCAAGAATCATCACGAAGCTGAACCTAGTAACTTCCTGAGGAAAAAGATTAATGACCATTGCAGTCCTGAGAGAGGCACTGCTCAGTTGACAGGGGCAACATCTTATGTTTTGTCTCTTAAATGAGACAGATGTTGTTGATTTATTTTTGACTCACTCATCCCTTTGACTGTGATCACTGTTGCCTGTGATCACTGTTGCCAAGGGCAACGCTTAAAGGTACTAAGGAGGGTAATAGATTAATTTAGTGAGGTGCACATACTCCAGGAAGGAACGAACAAAGCCTCCCCATCAGACTCGATCTATATCTTTCTGTACTGTCCCATTTGTACTGCTGAAAAGTGTACATACTGTGTCTTTGTGGCATTTTCAGAATATTCCATTGTTTGAGCATCCCAACCAACCCAACACGGCGACACCATTGGTAAGAGTTTGGAGGCAGGACTATCTGTTTGCTTGACCAATGGCAGACAGAGAGACCTGTTTAATAAACAGTCATTGTTTTTTGCAGTCCTGATTGGTGTATTTGTTTAGAAATTTCACACCTACAGTAAGCTTTAATTGTCCTGATCACACTCACGGTCTCAACTCTTCTTTTCCTAATTATGGGTTTCAGTCACGTTCTCCCTGCCTTTATCTTGTCTCCAGGTGCTTCTTTTTGCCTCATTTTACCTCATTGTGTTTTATAACCAGACATGTCTGGCCTTGTGGTTCCTTGCTGTCCTTCTCTTCTATCGCCCTATCATCATTTTGCCATTAACATAACCTCCTGATATTGTATTAATGGTGCTTGAAAATCTGGGGGAAAAAGTGTGAAGCAGAATTATATATCAAAGTGTTTATAGGTTAAAGCCTCTGACCTATCCACCTGAACAACTGTCAAATCACTGCGTAGGTATTTTTGTCTGCATACAAGCTTTAAAGGGCACTGTTGTTAGATAGCTTAAACTCAAGACTTGTTAAAATGAAGTGTGTGAACTATGCAGGTTTGCATAAGTGCTGTCAGCAAGCCTCCATTCTATCAAGTGATGGTTTACATTTGTTTTTATATGGAAGTAAGAAATTGATGGCACCGTGGAAAGTGTTTTAAAGCAATAGTTCACCCAAAAATGAAAATTCTGTCATTAATTACTCACCCTCATTTCGTTCCAAACCTCTAAGACCTTTGTTTTTCTTTGGAACATAAATTAAGATATTTTTGATGAAATCCAAGAGAGAAAGGTATTAAGAACATCGTTAAAATAACAAAATAAAACAAAAATAACTTTTTTGAACGATTTCTTCTCTTCCGTGTCAATCTTCAACATGCATTCACAACAGTACCACAACGAATAAAGGTGTTATTTTTGTATTCTTTGCACACAAAAAGTATTGTTGTAGCTTCATAAAATTATGTTTGAACCACTGATATCACATGGACTATTTTAACGATGTCCTAACTACCTTTCTGGGCCTTGAACGTGGTAGCTATGTTGCTGTATGCACGGTCAGAAAACTCTGAACGAACGAAGGTCTTATGGGTTTGGAACGACATGAGGGTGAGTAATTAAAGACAGAATTTTTCTGGGATAACTATTCCTTTAAAATCTGCACCCACTTCATCATAATTGTTAAAATCTCTTCTTCCTTCACATTTGTTCTCCATTTTTCTGTTCCATTCTTCATGTTGATGGAAAAACTGTACAGTAGTACAGACTAATGTCAAGTATATTGGTTTCCACTGCCAACCATGTGCTGTGCGCTTCAGTTCTCAGGGGTGTGAGAGTATGGGAGGGCCCATAGCAACTGTTGCTGAGTGGTTGCAGTGCTGTGGGTTAATGAGAGCCTCAGGGGTATTGTAGGTGGGTGTGTTGAAGGTGCCACTGCCATCAATTTCTCCCAGTGCGTACTGGTTACTTGAAATAGATTCTGAATGCTCCTCTGCCGTACTGATCAAACTACTTTAATTTCTTCATACACAACACAATCATGCTTCATCACAGGATTTTGTCTGTTGTACATTCCTTAAAGTGCCCCTATTATGGGTTATAAAAGGTACATATTTTGGTTTTGGTAGTCCCCAACAACAGGTTGACATGCATGCAAGGTAAAAAAAAAAAACACTTACATTTTCTTATAATATGCATTTATTTTTTACCTTATTTGTTCAACATCTCCCAAATAATTCATTCAACAATTCATTTTTCCAAACCCCTCCTTTGCGTGATCCGGAAGCGCGTATACTTACTTGCCGGCAACCCGCCAAAATAAAAGCCTACTGATTTTAAGTTTGAAAATGATGAAAATTCATATATACAGGTGCATCTCAAAAAATTAGAATGTCGTGGAAAAGTTCATTTATTTCAGTAATTCAACTCAAATTGTGAAACTCGTGTATTAAATAAATTCAGTGCACACAGACTGAAGTAGTTTAAGTCTTTGGTTCTTTTAATTGTGACGATTTTGGCTCACATTTAACAAAAACCCACCAATTCACTATCTCAACAAATTAGAATACTTCATAAGACCAATAGTGACCATTTTTAGTGAATTGTTGGCCTTCTTGAACCAAAGAAGAACCAAAGACTTAAACTACTTCAGTCGGTGTGCACTGAATTTATTTAATACACGAGTTTCACAATTTGAGTTGAATTACTGAAATAAATGAACTTTTCCACGACATTCTAATTTATTGAGATGCACCTGTATATATATATATATATATATATATATATATATATATATATATATATATGTGTGTGTGTGTGTGTGTGTGTGTATAAAAGAAGCAGTAGTAAATATTAGCATTTTATTTTTAAGTTTACTATAAAATAATTGTATTTGTATTTAATACTCCCTTTTAGTTTTAAATAGTATTATCATAGGCCTACTTTATTGTTTAGTTTATTATTTTATTAAAAATAAATAAAATGCAATAATATCATCACTATTATTAATTTATTTTTTATAGTTATATTTAATGGGTCGCGCTATATGCAGTGTGAGGACCAAACCAAATCTCCAGGTTCTCTTATGAGAACCAGGCTGAAAAACTTATGTGCACCCCTGCTCATGAAGTGACTCTAGAGCAGTTCTGGATGTGTTGTTCGTGTATTTATGTCCTCATTTAGTGAGACACAGACGCTAATATCACCGCAAGCTTCACGCGCTTCTGTATGAGTAACTTAGAAAACATAACCGCGCGTCTGCGCCATACATTAACACAGAGTCATGCAGAATTCATATTTAAATAGTCGTTTTGCGGCTTTACAAATACTAGTGGGATTGGGCTCACTTGTGTGTGTGTGTGTGTGTGCGCGCGCGCATCGGGGCGGAGCTCCGCTCTGTGTGATACAGAGAGCGCGAATGTAAAGTAGAGACAGAAATAACATGCCGTCGTGTAAATAAGACAAATAACATAAGGCTATTTAGTTTGTTTAATAAAAGAACAAGGTATAGACCTGTTCTATAGGAAAGAGCCGCCCCCCTAAGATAATAGCAGGGGAAACACTGCTTTGATTAGTCAATGAGGGTAATAAAGTTACTACAGTGAGGGTCTGAACTGGTCTTTGAATTAGTTACCTTTCAGGTAAAGCATCTGTTGGCGAGCTGTCAGTTCCCACTGAAAATAATTTTGCTATTTGTAAATGTAAACAAATTTCACTATAATGTACTAGCAGTAGAAGCCTGTGGGGCAAGAATAAACATTGAAATACAAACGGTTTAAAGTACAACCAACACACTATGCAAATAATATAATGCAAAGTTATAACCCAATCTTTCATGACCGTGTACATTTTGTTAAATTCTGTAACACAAGGAAGCATTTTTAAAAGGGTAGTTTACTCATAAATGAAAATTTTGTCATTACTTACCCTCATGTCATTCCAGTCTTTCTCATGTTGAACATAAAAGAAGATATTGTGAAGAATGCTGGTAATCAAAGAGTTGATGGTCCCCATTGACTTCCATAGTATTTCTTTCCCTACTGTGGAAGTCAGTGGGGACCCAACAACTGTTTGGTTCTTCAAAGCTTTTTTTTTGTGTTCAACATAAGAAAGAAACTCATACAGGTTTGGAACGACATGAGGGTGAGTAAATGATGACAAAATTTTCATTTTTGGGTGAACTTTTCCTTTAATGGATCAAAATGTTGCCAGCATGATTTATGCCAGTAATGCACACTGTAACTAGTTGAGAGACTATATAGAATATTTGTATTTGGATAAATTAATTTCTCACTGCAGGAGTATTTAAAATGAAGACAAAACAGTGATCAAAATGACCTTAGATAGTGCCTTCTCTAAGGCATGCATAATCAATCTTATTGTTTAGAAAAGAAGGCCATGGACATGTTATGAGCCAGCTACCCTTTACAGTGATATTTATTATTTAAGAGATTATAGTTCATTTTAGGTTCTGTTTACAGAATGTTGTACCATTTTAAGGTAGTGTATATCCATGTGATCATGTTTTGTTTTCACATTTCTCTCTGTCTCTGGTTGTTTTGCCCTCAAAGATGTTTTTTTTTTGCATCTTTCTCTTGTGACTGTGTTTGCGTAGTGGTGATTTGTGGAAATAGTCACCCATGGGCACAATACTGTTTTAAAGGGATTATTACTATTTGTTTTTTCCAGCAAGTTGATTACACTGTTGGGGAAGATAAAGCTGGCTGCACGCTTGCATAGGCCACATATGTTCATTGGTTGCCCCAGCAACAGCACAGAGATACAAAGAAAACCTGCGTCCTTGAGATTTCTGTGGTGTTGAATGGTGGGGAAGCAAAAGTGAATGGACTGATGGTGAAGCGCACATGTGTGTGTGTGTGAGACTAATATGCACCTTAAATGCACTGAGAAAATCCACTGGTATTGAAGTCTTCAGGATGAGTCCAAAAAAAAAAAACAAATAAAACTGAATTTGTCGGTTATGTGAATGATTTCTATTATGTAACAAGAATGTTAAGTAACCTTAATTAGTAATTTCACAAACATATCAAGCTCATATTTCATCCTAAACTCAAAAGAGAAAAAATTAATTATGAAGGAAATAAACCCTTTTTTGAGCCATTTTTTAAATATTTTCTTTGTAAATTGTGACATAACTTTCATGATAATTAAGCATCCCCGCCCTTAATTTTCATTGCTGTACTTT
Organism: Spinibarbus caldwelli; assembly: GCA_039654775.1. Taxonomy (NCBI): domain Eukaryota; kingdom Metazoa; phylum Chordata; class Actinopteri; order Cypriniformes; family Cyprinidae; genus Spinibarbus; species Spinibarbus caldwelli. Next base: position 20,580,237 of record CM077223.1, on the reverse strand, counting down.
TGTTTTTTGTTTTTTGTAATTCGTAAGGTGGTTCTCATTATTGTAATATAGTAATGTTTACGATTTTAGGAAGAAGACATTTGAAGACATTTATAATCTTACAAAAGATTCCTATTACAAAAAAAGCTTTTCTTTTCTATTCATCAAGGAATCCTAAAAAATGTGTCATGGTTCTGCAAAAATATTAAGTAGCATAACTGTTTTCATAATGATAATAACTAGAGATGTTTCTTGGGCAGCAAATCACCATATTAGAATAATTTCTAAATTCATAATAATTTAAATATGAATACATTTCATATTAGTGTCACATGGTGACACTAAAGACAGCTGAAAATTTAGCTTTGCCATCACAGGAATAAATTATTTTAAAATGTATTCATATTTAAATAGTTATTTTACATTTTTATAATATTTCACATTTTTTTATCAAATAAATGAAGCCATGGTGTGCAAATAAACTTTCATGAACGATAGTTTCCATTATTTTAATGTAACCGTAAGGACAAAAAATAATTGCATGACACAAATGACACTAATAATAAGATAAAAAAAGATAAGAATTAGGGTGAAAATTAGCTTATCCATCAAATTAGTTTTCTAAAAACTTCATTTTCCCTATGCAACATTTAATTTACTTTTTTTTTTTTTTTCCATCACACTTTTATCCAAAGTGACTGTGTTTATGAGCGTGTAAGATCCATGGAAATCAAACCCAGGATCATTGATAACTCTATTCTACTAGTGAGCTTAAGGACCTGTACAGGAATACTTTTTAATTTCTAATTTTTTTCTTTTTATTTCTTTTGCACAAACACTCTATGATCTATAATCATCTATAAAATAAGATTTTCGATAGCATTGACACTTTTGTGTCAATGTAAACAGCAAGTTTTTTTTTTTTTTTGGAGAAATGTAATATTGTACACAAAATCTACACATTATGCAAGAACGCAGAGGTGTAAAGTATTGGAGTAAATGTAACTAATTACTGTACTTGAGTATTTTTTTCGGATACGTTCTAGTTTTACTGAGTGTCGAAGATATTAGCAACTTTTACTCTCTACTTCACTACATCTTCTACAGCACTTTATTTCTGCTACAAAAGATGTGATATCCCCAAATGCAGAGCACTGAAAGTACTATATCTTGTGCGTTTTGCCCTTACTCACCCTAACTTGTCAACAAGGCTACTTTACATGAATGCGAGCTCCTTAGCAAGTAGTTGTGAATCACAGGTGTGATAAGGACATTACTGCAGCTGGCAGTGAACCAAAACCAGCACATCCAGTGCAAGAAGACTTTGACTTTTGAATTTAATTTTTGAATTTATTTATTTATTTTTGCAATTTTGAGGTGTTCTGGTTTATTTTGGTTTTAGAAAATAAACGTGATTGTTGTCCTCACAAATCAGCACTTTCTTGTTTGTGTTACATGTTCTCTGTTCCTCGTCTTGGACTTTTATGTCACTTCCTGTCTCCCGTGGTGTTTGTAGTCAGTTTGTATCTTATCTTGTTCAGCTTGTTAGCCTCCTGTATGTATATAGCCCTAGTGTTTCTTTAGTTCTTTGTGAGTTGTTGAATGTAATGGTTGTCTGTTTGCCCATCATTCTGTTCTTTGTTCCCTTTGGTTTTTAGCTTATTGTTTGTTCTAGTTTTTCCATGAAATACCTGCACATAGATCCTTGTCTCTGCCAGTTTTCCCCAGCTTCTCCACAACATTACGGTTTTTGACTGGAATGTCTCTTTGACAAGTACATCTTTGAGCCTATATTTAGTATAAGTAAAATACTTAAGTACTGTTAAAATCAGATACTCTGAGACTTTTACTCAAGTTGTTTTGGAATTGGTGACTTGTAACTTGTAGTGGAGTAATTTTCACTGTAAGGTATCTGTACTTTTACTCAAGTATGGTTTTCAGGTACTCTTTACACCACTGCAAGAACATTTTCCCTTTTCTCCTAGATGTTTTACCTGGTGCAGTTACCTGTTGTCCTGTGTAAACCTTCTGTTTGTCTCCTCTTTCAGTGTCCAAGCAGATGATGGAATTTGCATTGAGAAACAAGAAAGCTCCATGTTCGAATAACCAACAGCAAAGAGAATTATCAAAGATTTCTACAGAGACACCCCTAATCCAGCTGTGGGAAACCAGGAAAAGGGTAAATGGCTTTATCTTTGTCTCCTGTCTGTTTTTTTCATGTCTGACCTCCGGTCATGATGAATCATCGGCTGGTCTTTAGGATAGAGATGTCTGCTCAAACTGATGTGAGGTCAGTGTGTTTAATTGAAAAATCATTCCCTGTAGGCAGAAGGGTGGCAGATCAATGTCTGCTGTCCTTTAGACTGGACATGTGTAGGACAAAGGGTGGTGGCTTTTCCTGCAAGACTGAACTAAATCACCTTTTTGTCTTGTTCAGGATCCATTAATTGCACACAACAGACTCCCTCACCATCATTGAAGTTTTCTCTGATGCTCCTTGCTTTGAATCTCAAATGCAGCTTGAAGTCACTTACATTGAAAAATGTTGACAAGCAACAAGTCTTTAGTCTAATCTTTGTCTCCAAATGTCTTCTGTCATGTTTATTGAAAACAGGGTTGTCAGAAGCACCAGTGCTTCAATACCAAGTAGATTTTAAAATTAAAACAATGTAACAGTCCAGTTTTTTTCAACATGAACACAAAGTTAAACCTGAAGGGGGAAAATTGTGTAGGTTATTTTAATTAATTTCAGGCTAATTACAAAGCATTGAATTTGTGTTACTGTTTATATCTGATAGATTTCAGTAGTTGCATTTCACATTTGATGAATTTTGCATTTTATTTTCATTTTTTGAATGTTTACTTTAACACTTGAAACTGCTGTTAGATGCCTAAAAACAATCCATGCATTGTTTGCTTAATTATTTAATTACTGACTATTTGCTTGATTAATTACTTGGGGAAATAATATGAGCAACATTTGCTTAATTAAGAAATAATTTAACACTAAATGCCTTTATTTTAATTTAATTAGTTAGTATTTTTATTGATATTTAATTTTTTTAAGTGATTTCAGGAGCATTCGATTTTATGATGTCAAAATTGTTATTTAGAAAGAATTATGAATTACCATGATTTATATAGATTTCTTGCATATTAGTGGTCTGTATGACAACCCTATACAGACCACTCAGTAAATATTGTTTGCAGATTTGTTATATGTGAGTAGAAAGACTAGAAATCTTGACATTGACAGTGAAACACTACAGTTTAAAGGATTTGTCTCAGCAAGGCTGAATTTATTTGATTAAAAATATAGTTAAAACAAATTTTCACAAATTTTACAATTATTATTTTGAAATATTATTACAATTTATTCCTGTGATGGAACGGATACATTTTCAGCGGTCATTGCTAATCATTTAAAGATCCTGTTAATATGCTGATTGGGTTCTCAAGAAATGTTTATTACCCTCGATGTTGAAAACAGTGCTGCATAATATTTTTGTTTTCAGGATTATTTGATAAATAGAAAGACAAAACAGCATTTATTTAAAATAGAAATGAATAATCTAACTGATTTTTTTACTGTCACTTTTGATCAATTTAATGAATCTTTTCTGAATAGAAGTATTAATTAAAAAAAAAAAAATAAATCTCACTGACCCCAAACTTTTAAATTATAGTGTATACAGAAAGGCAGAAACTTTATGCTAAAAGCATAAAACATTAGTCAGTACAATTAAATAATACAGTGAATATGTTTTTGCACATTTTTATTCTTTTGAAATAGGTTCCTATTCCGTCTGTATGGGTCTGGAGAGCCCCATTATCTGCTGTCTTGGTCTTGTGATCCAGTATCTGACTGAGTTTAAGCTAGAGAAGATTTTAATATGTTCCAGGTACAGTTTAACCAATAATGAAAATTCTGTCATCATTTATCACCCTCATGTTGCTCCAAGCCCATATGACTTTCTTTATTCCATGAAATGCAAAATAATTAAGTAATTTAGCACAATGTTCTGGCTGCTCTTTTCCATACATTGAAAGTGAATGGGGACTGGGGCTGTCAAACTCCAAAAATGGCTAAAATTAGTTAAAAGTGGTCTGTGTACATTTATTTATGGCATGTCAAGGTCATTCACGCAAGGTTTGAAAAGAAAAACATGAGAACGCATAAATTTGATGACAGGAAAAAAGGGCAAATTTAATTTTTGTGTAAATGCTTTTTTATGTTTTTCCCTTTGGTTTCTGTTTCCGTTTGGATTTGTGCTTTGACAGTGCTTGTTGTGTTGTAATAATGAATATTTGAATAATAATAATATAACAAACTGAACAGAGTGTTAACTATGTGTTCACTGTGTATTTCCTGAATGAGTCAGTGTCTGCTACACCTACACTTTCCTCTCTCGTTGGCTTTTGCTTCAAACAAATTGATGAATCCAGTGGCATAGCGTGAACCTATTAGTAGACAAACTCTGTTATTTTTCCTCCTCACCTAAAGTAGACACATCTCACACCTACTTCCATCAGGCACATAGGTATTAACAAGGGCCTTCGTTTTTCCAAGTATAGCGTAGCAGCGGGAAACAGAGCCAAATCTGAATCATGATGCTAGCAGAGTGTCACCCCTGATGTGTGAATGTTCAGAAACATCCTGTAATTACAGACTGATTAAGCATGTTCTTTAAAGAAAAATAAGAGGCGTTGACCTCAGGGCCTTTCTGAAAGGGCCTTAATTAACATGCATCATTAGCTGAAATAGGGCCTTGCTACCTAATAGTTTGTCATGACTGTGTATTGTTGCTAGTCTGACTTTTTTCAAAGATGTGAAAATGTGTAAAGATGTAATTATGAAGGTGGAGTTGTTCTTGTGGAAAGCACATTTTGGTTATGTTGTGATGTTTGCAGCTCGTTCAAGCGGCTGTTGTGTGACGCTGACCATATGCAGCTCAGTGCTGCTACCATGAAGAACCTGGAGATACTGTGCAGCCAGGTCAGTCAAACTGAGGAAAACATGGATGATTGAATAATTTACACAAGCAGTCGTACTGTTTACACCTAGTACTAACAATCGTCTTGGGTGATCTGATGATCACTTGTGCTCAGCCATTAAACATTGTTATTTACATAACATGTCTCAAATGATTCTTCAGAAATTTGAATTTGTTAGGCCCCAATCACACAGAACGCGTTTTTTGCAGTGCGCCCTTTTTGAATTGTTTTCGGTTGGCAGTGAGCGTTCTGCGCGCTGTTTATGCGCCCTGGGTGCCTTTTGTTTTTGCAAGAGTGCTCTGAGCACCTAAAGCTGAAAAAAAAGTAACTCTGAGCAGAAAAAGCGCTTGACATCATTCGCGGTTTTTTCCGTTGTCCAATCGAATGAATGGAGAGGCGGGCCTTCCGTTGTGGTGACGAACATTTACCGTTGCTTAGAAAGTCCGGAGACTGCAATAATGGAGGAGAAACTTGTGGTGTCTGTCATGGGTTACCCGGAGCTGTATTTTTTAAGGTTTTTGCTAATATGACAGTTTACTTAACAGCAAAAACCAAAGATTTTAGAGCGCTCGCGCTATAATCCTGTGATTAGACTGACGGGACAGCTGTTTTGGTGGTTGCCTAGCAACATAAAAAACCCGCAGCGCACTGCTCTTTTTTAAAAGTAACCAAAAAAAGGCAGTGTGGTGCGCTTCGCATTTTCAAACGTAAAAAACGCGTTCTGTGTGATCGGGGAGTGTATACTTTTATGACTATGTGCGTCAGTGTCACCAAAAATGTTCTGTGAATGTTCTGTGAGTCCAAAAATCCAAGAAAACTTTATGGTGGTAAATAAGAAATACATTTCTATTTCTGCATTTTAGATGCTAATTAAAATTAAATTTGTTAAACAGTAAATTTGTGTAAACTTGCAATCATGTGACTGTCAGAATGTCTTCCACTGAAGCTTAAGATGCTGTTTGGATCATCTCCTGCAGTCGCTAAAGCAAAAGAAAAAAAAACTCAAACCAAATCTAAATTCTTCATTTAATCTTTTCACTCAAATTATACTGAAAAAATATAAATAAAAAGTAAACTACAAGCATTTATTGCTAGTCTTCTCAGATTAAGAAGTCTTTGAACTAAATTATAAATATTCAATTCAGTTCAAGTTTATTTGTATAGCGCTTTTCACAATACAAATCATTTCAAAGAATCTTTACAGAAAATTAAAGTTTCTTGATTATATTTAGTAGTAGCTTATCTTTTAAAAATATTAAGTATATGTAGATGAATGGCAGAAACTCAGATTTTCAATTTTACAGTAGATAAAGCTTAATGATTATAACTGTGACAAATAAAACAGTATAAGATTAAAATTAGTGCTGTCAATCGATGAAAAAAAATAACTAATCACATTTTTTTCTGAAATTAATCGCGATTAATCCCACCTAACATTATAGTTTTTAAATATACTTTTATATTTCAAAAATTTCACATTCAATCTTCAAATTAATGTAAAAACGGCATAAAGACAGTATATTTTTAATATTCGTTAATTTTTTTTTTGACAGAAGGTGAGTATCACTGATACCAATACTACTGATGTCTCTAGGACTATAGCCATTCAACATTACAGTATAATTGAGAGCTATCAAATTTAACATTTATTAGACTTTAAAAAAATAACAACTTCTAATTTAAGTGAACTTAAAACAATCTTCACATAAACCCATTATAATAAATGTCATATTTACCTGTGCCCTTCAGCAAGAAGGAAATATACAGAAATTGAATAAAGTTATCAAACACTAAATTCTGAATTAAATATAAATGCATCCTTAAAGCTACAAAAGTTATTTATTTCCTATTTTTTCTGGGGGGTTTTTTCAGCAGCTGAGTTATTAGGTTATTTGGCTGCTATTACTTTAAGAGCTGCCGCTGCTGAACGTGACGCTGATCTGACATGCATGCTCATAGTTTCATTCGTGCTTTAATATGAAATAATACAGGCTACAGCGAGCGCCGCCATATTTGTGCATGCAATTGAAGAGCATGCACTACGAGCAGAGTATAAGGCTGACAGGACAGGAAAATTCGTTTTTACAGACATATGGCTTGACAACATTTCATCTGACTACAGTTCACTGTTGTACCCATAAATACACATGAACTAGACGAAATGACTAGCAACATGGGCAAATCTAATAATCAAATCAAATCCAAATTTAATCTCTTTATTGTCACACATCATGTTCACAAGTGTACCGATGGTGAAATTCTTAGGTACAAGACTCTGTGCGTTGGCAGTACAAGCAACAAGATATGAAAAATTTACAATATACATAAACAACAATATACACACTTTACACAATATACACATTTGCACAATATACAATAGACAATTGTACACAATATACAATACACATACATATTTCCATACATTAGAATGGAATACATTAGAAGCTGTTGCCCCCATCAAATTGAAAAAGGTTAGAGAAAAACGTACTGTGCCATGGTATAACAGTAATACCCATTATCTCAAGAAAGAAACTCGTAATCTTGAGCGCAAATGGAGAAAAACTAACTGGGAAGTTTTTATAATTGCGTGGAAAAACAGTATGTCCAACTATAGACAGGCTTTAAAAGATGCCAGGGCAGAGCATATCCGCAAACTCATAGAAAATAACCAAAACAATCCAAGGTTTTTATTTAGCACAGTGGCTAGATTAACAAATAACCAGACGCCACCCGATCTAAATATTTCTTCACAGTTTAATAGTAATGACTTTATGAATTTCTTCACTGATAAAATAGATAACATCAGAAATACAATAACAAATATAGATTCTACAGCATCTAGTACTTCAGCTTCATTCATCGCACCCAAAGAAAAACTGCAGTGCTTTACAACTATAGGACAGGAAGAGCTAAATAAACTTATCACTGCATCTAAACCAACAACATGCCTATTAGATGCCCACTAGATGTACCCACTAAATTACTGAAATAGTTGTTACCTGTAGCAGAAGAACCGCTTCTCAATATTATTAACTCATCGTTATCTTTAGGCCATGTCCCAAAACCATTTAAGCTGGCGGTTATTAAGCCTCTTATTAAGAAACCACAACTAGATCCTAGTGAACTGGCAAATTACAGACCCATTTCTAATCTTCCGTTTATGTCTAAAATTTTAGAAAAAGTTGTGTCTGCTCAATTGTGCTCCTTGCAAAAAAATGATCTCTATGAAGGATTTCAGTCAGGTTTCAGGCCCCACCATAGCACAGAAACTGTACTTGTTAAAATTACAAATGACTTGCTTCTTGCATCAGACCAAGGCTGCATCTCATTGCTAGTTTTGCTTGATCTTAGTGCTGCGTTCGACACTATAGATCATGACATACTCATAGATCGATTACAAAACTATTCAAGGGCAGGCTTTAAAATGGTTTAGATCCTACCTGTCCGTCCGATTGCTAACACTTTGTTTATTTAAACGGGGAGTCATCTCAGTTATCACCAGTAAAGAATGGAGTACCACAAGGATCTGTCCTAGGTCCTCTGCTATTTTCAATATACATATTGCCCCTTGGTAATATTATTAGAAAATACGGGATTAGTTTCCATTGTTATGCTGATGATACTCAACTATATACAGTCATGGCCAAGAATATGGGCACCCTTGGTAAATATGATCAAAGAAGGCTGTGAAAATTAATCTGCATTGTTAATCCTTTTGATCTTTTATTTAAAAAAATTCACACAAATCTAACCTTTCATTGGATAATAAGAATTTAAAATGGGGGAAATATCATTATGAAATAAATGTTTTTCTCTAATAAACGTTGGACACAATTATTGGTACCCCTAGAAATTTTTATGAGTAAAATATCTCTGAAGTATATTCCCATTCATAGTCACAATTTTGAGCACTCCAGGGTGATTAGGAACATGAAATTATCCATCCATGGTTTCCTGTTTCACAGAAATATAAATAGGAGGGAAAACAAAGCCCAAATTCCCTTAATCATCCATCACAGTGAGAAAAACCAAAGAATATATTTCTAATGTGCAGCAAAAGATAATTGAGCTTCACAAATTAGTGAAGTGGCTTTAAGAAAAGAGCTAGAGCAGTGAAAATTCCCATTTCCGCCATCAGAGCAATAATTAAGAATTTCCAATCAACATAAACGAAACTGCCTGGAAGAGGATGCGTGTCTATATCGTCCTAACGCACGGTGAGAGGGAGATTTTGAGTGGCTAAAGACTCTCCAAGGACCACAGCTGGAGAATTGCAGAAAATAGTTGAGTCTCAGGGTCAGAAAACCTTAAAAAAATAGTCAAACAGCACCTACATCACCGCATGTTGTTTGGGAGGGTTTCAAGAAAAATTCTCCTAGCTCATCCAAAAACAATCTCCAGCATATTCAGTTATCAGACACGACTGGAACTTCAAATGGGACTGGCTTCTGTGGTCAGACGAAACAAAAAAATGAGCTTTTTAGCAGCAAACACTCAAGATGGGTTTGGTGAACACAGGGATAAAAAGTACCCCATGTGTACAATGAAATAAACTGCTGTATTTTTGATGTTGTGGGCCTATATTTCTGCTGGAGGTCCTGGACATCTTGTTTAGACACATGGCATCATGGATTCTATCAAATACCAACAGATAAAAAATCAATAAGTGTCTGACTGTGTTAGAAATCTTATAAAGGGCCATGTTTGGATCTTCCAACCGTACAATAATCCAAACAAAAACCTCAAAAACAACACAAAAATGGGTCACTGAGCACAAAACCAAGCTTCTGCTATGGCCATTCCAGTCCTCTGACCTGAACCCTATAGAAAATGAGTGGGGTGAACTGAAGAGAAGAAGCACCGTCATGGAGCTGAGAATCTAAAGGGTCTGGAGTGATTCTGGATGAAGGAATGGTCTCTGATCTCTTGTCAGGTGTTCTCTAACCTCATCAGGCGTTATAGGAGAAAATTTAGAGCTCTTAAACTGGCAAATGGAGGTTTCAAAAAGTATTGAATAAAAGGGTGCCGTTAATTGTAGCCAATCATTTCATAATGATATTTCCCCCCATTTTAAATTCTTATTATCCAATGAAAGGTTAGATTTTTATGAATTTTTTAAATAAAAGATCAAAAGGATTAACAATGCAGATTAATTTTCACATCCTTCTTTGATCACATTTACCAAGGGTGCCGATATTTTTGGCCATGACTGTATCTCAACAAGACCAGATGAAACTTCTAAATTATCTAAGCTAACAGAGTGAGTTAAAAATGTAAACGATTGGATGACCAATAATTTTCTCCTATTAAATTCAGATAAGACGGAGATATTACTTATTGGACCAAAAAATATTTGCAACTAGACGGATGTACTGTTGCCTCTACAATCAAAAATCTGGGTGTTATATTAGACAGCAACTTGTCTTTTGAAAATAATATTTCCCATGTTACAAAAACAGCATTCTTCCATCTTAGAAACATTGCCAAGCTACGAAACATGTTACCTGTTTCTGATGCAGAAAAGCTAGTTCATGCATTCATTACCTCTAGACTGGACTATTGTAATGCACTGCTAGCTGGTTGTCCTGGATCTTCAATAAACAAGCTACAGGTAGTCCAAAATGCAGCGGCTAGAGTCCTTTTACAGTCTCTGCACTGGCTACCTATCAAGTTCCGTATCAGTTACAAAATATTATTACTTACCTATAAGGCCCTTAATGGTTTAGCTCCTGTGTACCTAACTAGATTTCTGCCACGCTACAATCCATCCTGCTCCCTAAGGTCGCAAAACTCTGAACTTCTGGTAGTACCTAGGATAGCAAAGTCCACTAAAGGAGGTAGAGCTTTTTCACATTTGGCTCCCAAACTCTGGAATAGCCTTCCTGATAACGTTCGGGGGGTTCAGACACACTCTCTCTGTTTAAATCTAGATTAAAGACGCATCTCTTTAGCCAAGCACTCTTCTAATGCATCTTATAATCTTGTACTGCAGTTATATCTGATCAAACGCACATTATTCTTTAGCTTAGGTTGAACAAATCAGTTTTGCTTGGCTGGAACAGCAGCTACGCTAATGATGTCTCTATTTGTTTCTCTGTTTCTGCCACAGGAGTAACATTAACTAGGAATTACACAAGCTTCAGTCTTGAATTGAAGCTTCTTGTCACCTGTACCATTTCTGCACTTGTGAAAAAATAATCGCCTGCATTAATGCGCTAATTTTCACAGCACTAGTAAAAATAGAAAAAAACAAATAGTATTAAATATTTCTGCAACAACGACTATGGGCCTTCTGTGAGGTTCAAACCTATAACCTTTCAACAACCAGCTCATATTTTTCACCACACCACTGTGGCATATTTCCACAGAGATAGTGTTGAATGTCAATATTAGTCAAATTACTAGGCAAGGCATATTTGGAGAACAAAATATCCATTTGACAATTTTTGTCAATTTCTGTGAAGATCAGACAAAATTTGCATGAGGATTATTACCAAAATAACAGTTTTTAAAAATAGTACATTTCTTTTGTTTATGTTGAAGCGCATTGTCCATTACAATGAACATTACATGTAAATAAAAATCATGTGTAAGAAATGTAACTTTATATTATGATATTAAGACTTACTTAATATCACCTCTCAGCTTCACTTTAAAACACTTTTTATGTAATATTAGGTGGTAAATATAACACACAATATAATTATGCTATTTTTCTCTGCCTTGTGTCACAGGCTGCCTGGATTATAACATGGGTGTTTGTGTTTTGTTAACCAAGTGATGTATCTATTATCTAGGATGTTGGTTTAGATTTCATAATGACTTCCTTTTCATGGCTGTCAGACCACAGGTTCAGTAAAAGGCAGTCTGCTGTGGGTTCTGGATCACACTCAAACTCCATTTGGGAAGAGACTGTTAAGAAAGTAGGTGAGCCAGCCGCTGAAGTCTGTGATGTGAGTCATTATTTAATTTTATTATTCAGTAATCAGTGATTTGATTGCTAGCATGGAAGATGCACTGAGTGGTTTCAGTGTTGAATAGAAGTGGCATGCCCAGATCTTCACTCCACCACCACAGATAATATTGAGCTCTAAACTCTGAGCATAGGTCAATCCAAATCCTAGAATATTTTGAAAACAGAGGAACTTTGCAGCTCTCTTTTCAGCCACTGCCACAATTCCGTTCTGGCTGGATTGAAAAATCCCCCATGGATTATGGGAAAACATTGGGATAACCTGTTTTTAATCTGAGATTTCTTCTTTTTGGTTATTACTCAAATTCAATATTTATGTTTTATCTCCCAAAAAATAAATTGGCAAGGCACTGTCAATCTGATGCCATCTTTATACACCTTTTAAAGGTTGTGGAGGATTGTTTGGATCTGTGTGTGATGTAATGCATGCTTACAAAGAATCCGATTATGTTTTTGGAGAAAAATAAATATATAAATATTTTATTCCATAACAATTTAATCTTAAATCCACATATTTTCCTGCCAAACCTCTTAACAGACATGTCAGGGATCTTTTTTGAATTGAGACTATCATGCCACTGAATGTGAATTTCCATTGAAATTCCATTTTCCATCTGAGGAAAGACTGGGCAATGCAGTTAGATCAGGAAATTATCTTAAACTGTCTTTACCAACCTCATAAATATCATTTGAGAGTTATCCCAAACTTTCAAATGATATTAGGTTTTGAAAATAAATTCAGCAAAAATGCATTAAAATGATCCAAAGTGACAGTAAAGGCAATATAACAGGTTACAAATGATTTCCATTTCAAATAAATGCTGTTTTTTGAACTTTCTATTTATCAAAGAATCCTGAAAAAAATATATATATTTTTTTTCCACAAAAATATTAAGCTGTTGTCAACATGGATAATAATAAGAAATGTTTCCTGAGCATCAAATTAGTATATTAGAATGATTTATGAAGGATCGTGTGGGACTAAAGACTGGAGTAATGACTGCTAAAATTTAGATTTGATCAGGAATAGATGGCATTTTAAAAGATTTATTTTGATCAAATAAATGCAGCCTTGTTTCAAAAACATTAAAAAAATCTTTTGAACTGTAGTATACATAATTAAAGTCACTTCTCAAAAGATGCAGCAAAATATTGGTTAAAATTATATTTACTTACAGTACTAACTGATTAAAAAACAAGACATGCCCAAAAGTGTGTGCTGGACTTTTCTGCTGCAAAACAAAAAAATTTTTCCCAAACATTGTTTAAAATGCCTTTTGATACCACTGAAGTCCAGCGCACACTTTTGGTCATAGACTTATCAATACAGTCTTTTTGTTTTAATATATGCTTTTATGAAGCAAAATGAAGTAATGAAGTAAACTGACCATTATCTTGTAAAAAAAAAACACACCTGTCAAGTTTAATAACCATTTTATAATATATAGCTTTTATTAAAAGAAAGTGTTTCTTTAAGTACTTTGGTGTTGTAACCCAGAAATGTCTTTATTTTCTGTACTGCATCACATTTCTCTCTCTCTCTCTCTCTCTCTCTCTCTCTCTCTCTCTCTCTCTCTCTCTCTCTCAGTGATATCCAGGCTCGACAGGAGGCAGTAGCAGAAATTTTGTGTTCTGAGTCCAGTGTCCTTCCCTCTCTCCAGTCTTTGCTAACTCGTCTGCCTGACCTCGAGAGAGGACTTTGCAGTATCTACTACAAAAAAGTAAAGCCTGTTTTACCTAAACAATCATTATCTATTTGAAACAATTCTTACTGCACAGATCCAAAAGGAATCCATGCCTTTTGATTTACGACTCAAAATTAGTTTGAATTAGAATGAACAACCATATATTTTAGACCATAGTGGCCATGGTGGCACTAAAAGTGTCTGCCATGTTCTGTCTGAAAATGAAAACCTCTCAAGACCAGAATTTATTTTAGCTGATAGAAAGTTCTATATTTTCCCTGCTTTTTTCATTCCATTTGTTTCTGGAATCAGGCAGGAGGTTGAAGGGAAGGTGCTTAATGGCGTGTTTCTGTTGGCTCTATTAGCATAATGACAAGAGTGGGAGCAGGAATGGGAATGATTATTGTTTTGTAGAGACAGAAGGTCCTCATTAACCCCGCCTCACCTGCCTGTTTCTGTCATCTCATTGTCCTTCATTTTTATAAACACACATTCATCAAAAACAAAATTTTGAATTTATCAAACAAAACGTGTTAAAGGTTTATATGTAGTTTTGGGCTAAAACTTTATTGTTGGTAGGTTGGAAATCATTGGATATTCAGAATGAAACTTAATATTGACCAGTATCCCTCAGTATTTAAGCACTTTAGTATTTTTTCAGTTGTTTTTTGCATCTCATTTGTCGGTGGTAGACTGTCAAAGTAGGACTTCCAACATAAATGCACTGTATGTACTGTAAAAAGGGTCAGAAATTTTTGCATAGACCTACAGGGGAGTTTCACACTGTTTTTAATGTACGCAGAGAGTTGATATGTATTGCCTCATTATGTTTAGTAGGAATGACTAACGCTGAGCCTTTGGGAAATGGGCTTGATGTTTATAAACGTACACAAGATCAAGCAGAGATTTAATTGGCTCCTTGGTGCTTACTGTCATCGAAATATGGAAATTACAGATTGCATACGCATGAGCCATTGGCATATAATGATTAATGATGCCCAGCACTAAGTTACAACTAAGCATTTCATATTTCTTATGGAAATCGATAGTTTTTTTTAATACATAATGAAGTAAAGCACAATAAAGGGAATTTGTTTGTTATTCTCAGTCTGTAAAGACTTCATATATTGAAAAATTACTCTATATTATATAGAGTGCTGTCTGGCTCACAAGGAATCAGATCATAAAATCTAATTTTATTAACTTTCATACTACCTTGTAACTTTCCAGCCTAAACATGCCATTCATTGAAACTGATCTGCAAAAATTATTTTTTTCCTGTACTTCCACAATTTTAAATGCATTTAAACACGTGCATGCGTGACCACCCACGTTTACAGCACTGATTGTTTTCTAAACCTGTCACAATATTTTGAAGAGCTTGCAAAGAGGCTGTTAATTGAACCTGGAGGAAAGTAGTATGATAAAAAATTGATATGACCCCTCCATGACAATAGAATGTATACTTGCCTATATTTTAAAGGCATGTTTTTCTGTTTATTTTGATATTTTCTGTCAGTGCTCTACTCAGGAATTTTACCTCATCACCAGCACTCTCTCTCGCCTGAGTGCTGAGCTTCAAGCCCTCATGCCTGCTGTCCAATCACAGCTCAGCTCTGCCCTTCTAAAAAACCTCCTACTGGACACACCTCAGCTTCTAAGCCCCGCCCACAACTTCTTAAAAGTACTGGATGAGAAAGCCATATTGTATATCATTAAACATTTTGACTTCATGAACATTCACCTAAACCTGTGTCTTTTTTCCAAATCCCTACATTATATATATATATATATATATATATATATATATATATATATATATATATATACAGTTGTGCTCAAAATTATTCATACCCTTGGTAAATACAAACAAAGAAGGCTCTGAAAATAAATCTGTATCATTAATGCTTCTGATCTTTTATTTAAAAAATTTGCAAAAATCTAACCTTTTCATTGGAGAATAAGAATTTAAAATGGGAGAGAAATCTCATTATGAAATAAATGTTTTTCTCTAATACACATTGGCCACAATTAACCCTGTAAGGCCCACTGTTGTAATATTACAACATCAGTTTTAGTTTGACTAAAATAAAGCTGCTCATATATATATTTTTTTTCTCTAAGACCACATTTACACAACTAATGGGTCCTATTCTTCAGCCTTGTAATGCTATTGGATGCTAGATTTTAAAAATAGGCCTATTTACCTGGCCATAAACTCACACAACCTGCGAATTTCCCTTGAAGCACATCATCTTGTTTTACTGGACTGGGTAAATCTACATTCAAGTAAGTAAAATGCCTAAATATTTTTCTCTGTGATTATTACTATGTGTAGATCATGTGGATATTAAGGTATTGTTGAATGCATTGATTATTTTAGATTTTGAGCTTATATCAGCGTTGTAATTTTGCAACGTTGGGTTAAAGGGGTAGCAAAATTTGCCTGTGCACCTTGCACATTACATGGATGAATTGTACTTCTCATCTGTTTCATGTGAAAAAGTACTTACAGAAACTATACAGAAACATACTGTTTTTGATCCTTCACAAGTTTTAAATGTCTTTTTTGTTACTATTTTGAGATTCAGTCAAGATTTTATGATTATTAATTGATAAGTTCAAGTTGAAGAATAAATTATTTCTTCATTAATTTGAAAGTATTTGTGTAACAATATTTTAAACTATCTGTATCTTATCATTTATATAAATGTACTTAACTGGTCCTTTGCTTGTTTGCCCAAATATCTGCTTGCTGCATGTCGAGCAGGTGATAATGTTCTGGAATGTGGGGGGTATAAGTGCTATTAGCATGATAAGTAAAGGACACAATAAGCTATCAAACAGTATTGTCTGAATTCTGTGGAATGTCTGAATTCTGTGAATGGGTGAATTCTTTAAAATGTGTAAGTATGTTTGGGATCAATTTACACTGATATTTTTAGCCTGGAAAATAATCGTTGTTTTTTTTTCCATTTCAGAATGCCACCAGCCAAGAAAGACCATCCCATCATATGTGTATACAGGTTCTGTAAATATAATCAGAACATATTTTTATGATATATATATATATATATATATATATATATATATATATATATATATATATATATATATATATATATATATATTTTTTTTTTTTTTTTTTTTTTCCAAAAAATATGAGTTATTTTATCATTATTGTGTGATTATTAGTGTGTATACATATATAGACTATTGTAATGGGGTTACAGAAGCATTTCACACAGTAAATGAACCTTTATGTGTTCTCTACATTTGTTCAGACAGTGGGTAAAATCACTGAAATTCTGCAACCCAAAGAGCCCAACGTTGCAGTATTACATTTCACTAAAAACTGACTAAAATGTAAAAAATGTAAAAACACGTATATTTCTGTATTAGAGGCCTCCTACAGCAACTTTTAAAAGGTGAAATAATTTTTTCACAGGTTTTTTCTATATTTGGGTCTTCTAGGGTTAATCATACCCTTTTATTCAATACTTTTTGCAACCTCTATTTGCCAAGATAACAGCTCTGAGTTTTCTCCTATAATGCCTGAAGAGTTTGGAGAACACCTGATAAGAGATCAGAGACCTTTCCTTCATCCAGAATCACTCCAGACCCTTCAGATTTCCAACTCCATGTTGGTGCTTCTCCTCTTTAGTTCACCCCACTCATTTTCTAGGGTTCAGGTCAGAGGACTGGGTTGGCCATGGCAAAAGCTTCATTTTGTGCTCAGTGACCCATTTTTGTTTAGATTTTGATGTTTGTTTGTTGATCATTGTCCTGTTGGAAGATTCAACAATGGCCCATTATAAGACTTCTAGCATGGACAGTCTTTTTTTATCTGTTGGTATTTGATAGAATCCATGATGCCATGTGTCTAAACAAGATGTCCAGGACCTCCAGCAGAAATATATCCCACAACATCAAAAATACAGCAGTATATTTCATTGTACACATGGGGTACTTTTTTATCCCTGTGTTCACCAAACCCATCTTGAGTGTTTGCTGCTAAAAAGCTCATTTTTTAGTTTCATCTGACCACAGAAGCCAGACCCGTTTGAAGTTCCAGTCGTGTCTGATAACTGAATATGCTGGAGATTGTTTTTGGATGAGAGCATTTTCTTGATTTTTTTTTTCTTGAAACCCTCCCAAACAACATGTGGTGATGTAGGGGCTGTTTGAAAATCTTTTAAGGTTTTCTGACCCCAAGACTCAACTATTTTCTGCAGTTATCCAGCTGTGGTCCTTGGAGAGTCTTTGGCCACTCAATCTCTCCTCCTCACTGTGCATTAGGACGATATAGACACACATCCTCTTCCAGGCAGATTTATAATATTTTATGTTGATTGGAAATTCTTAAATATTGCCCTGATGGTGGAAATGGGAATTTTCACTGCTCTATCTCTTTTCTTACAGCCACTTTCTAATTTGTGAAGCTCAGTTATCTTTTACTGCACATCAGAACTATATTCTTTGGTTTTACTCATTATGATGGATGATTAAGGGAATTTGGCCTTTGTTTTCCCTCATATTTATAATCCTGTGCGACAGGAAGCCATGGCTGGATAATTTTATGTTCATTATCACCCTGGAGTGCTCAAAATTGTAAATATGAATGGGAATATTCTTCAGAGATATTTTACTCATAAGAATTTCTATGGGTGCCAATAATTGTGTCCAACGTGTATTTGAGAAAAAAAAAACATTTATTTGATCAAGAGATTTTCCCCTATTTTCAATTGTTTTAGTCCAGTGAAAGGTTAGATTTTTGTGAATTTTTTAAATAAAAGATCAAAAGGATTAACAATGCAGATTTATTTTTACAGGCTTCTTTGTTCATATTTACCAAGGGTATGAATAATTTTTGAGCACAACTGTGTGTGTGTGTGTGTGTGTGTGTGTATATATATATATATATATATATATATATATATATATACATATATATATATATATATATATATACATATATATATATGTACATATATATATATATATATATATATATATATATATATATATATATATATATATATATAGATATATATATATATGTATGTATATATATATATATATATATATATATATATATATATATATATATATATATATATATATATGTACATATATATATATACATATATATATATATATATATATATATATATGTACATATATATATATATATATATACATACATATATATATACATATATATATACATATATATACACACATATATATATATACATATATATATACACATATATATACACACACACACATATATATATATATATATATATATATATATATACACATGTATGTATGTATATATATATATATATATATTTATATAATGAGATATTTTTTCGGATTATTGAAAATTGCTTTTATTCTGTATTTAGCTTTTCTGGTTAAATATCTCTCAAACTTATCCTTTTAGGACAGGCAATAAAACAGATGTTTGTGGATCTGACTGACTTCCCAGTGATCCAGAACAGAAAAGAGGAAATCCAGAGTGTCCTGTCAGACATAATGGAGCATCGGTGAGAAGTTCACCTGGTATTATAAAACTCTTCTTTGGAGTACACCACAGTCTCTGGCCAGTTGGTAATAAGCATCAAGGATCTCCTCTTATTAATTAGTTTCAGGAAATGAGCACCAAAGCTATTTTAACACCTAGTATTTTCCACAAATATGCTACACTTTATAAATTACACAAATTTGTCAAGCTTAATTGTCAACCCTGTTACTTAATTTATTTTAATTTAAAAAAAAAATCATTTTAATAAACAATTTATGGGAAGTCTTTTTTTTTTTGGTCACAAACTAACTAAGCCCTACTGAGAAATTGTTTAGTTTAGAATTTAGTTTTGTTTAAATGTTTTGCTAGAAAAAGTAAATGTTGCATTATATCCAAGTAAATTGTTATTAAAAAAATTAAAAAATCTACTAATGAAAATTCCCATTTATTTACAAATGCAAGTTACATTTCAATGCAAAAATAAAACAAATAAAATTAGAAATAAAGATATGCTTCCAATAGCATGTTGTTTTTTCTCCCTCCTCTTGTGGAGCCCACCTACCCTGGTTTGAGCATCTCTGCCATATGTGAGGCATTAGAGAACACCAAGATCTCATATCAGTTGTATCCAATTATGTGACATTATTTGTTTTATAGCTAACCTATTCTACATCGTACATCTACATCGAATCTGGCAAAAGCCATTTTACTCATTTTATTCTGTTGTAGATATACTGTTGAATACTGCCTTTCTAGAAGATGTCAACTACAAGGACAGGGTCTGAAATGTTGCAGTTTGTATGCAGCTCCACATCTGTTTCTCCATCTGCTCACTTTTGCCTTTCTTTCATGAATATTCAACAGTTTTTCCACCTCAGAGTGTCGGCCATCCCTCTTTCTCCCAAGATCTCAAGCTGAGTCTAACATGGCTAACATAGACTTTGACTATCAGCATAAAGTCTGGTCCACTTGGCATCTTATTCTGGCCAAAAACCACAAGAAGAGACAGTATGACTGACAGATAATTACATGCCACGTTTTTACATATCATATACACAAAATTTGACGGTTGTCTCCTTTTCTTTGTGCAGTTTCTCATTGAAGTAAAGAACAGTATGTCATCTATAGTCCCGGCAGACTGGGTCAACACGTGAGCACCATTGTTGACAATTTTGATCACTTGCTCCCTAAAAAAACCTATGTACTATATCTTAAAAGAGCTTCTACCAAATAGCCCTCTCGTCATATAAATGCATCTCAACGTTTATTGTATACCTTATTTGTAACATAAGAACAGGTCTAGCCATTTGTAACCTGAATGTGCGATGCTTCTGGTGTTAGCTGCTTCCAGTTATTTTAGCTGGACAAAAACAGTCCGTCATATTGCTTGATACTGAGAACTGGTATTTGTTATCATAATATTATTTCAATTTATTACCATAATCACTCGCACACTGGTTTATGATGCAAAAAGTTTTACTGTTGATTGCAATTTGTTATTATTCTAGTTATTTAGCCATAGTGGCTAATGAACTCTTGCAGATTCACCGGAAATAGCTTGCTTCTGCATTATAAGGTGGATACAAACTAATTTTAAACGTCTGCTTTTCATCCCCAGCACTAAGGTTGTCGGCCGCTCTCACACTCCATTCATTCTGGAGAAACATCGGTGCCAGCAGCAACTATGAGAGCAGCTGGTTATTGACTGCAATCATGAGTGGATCAGCTTCCTTCAGTATGTAGCTTTGAAATATGACAAAAATCTTTTTTAATTGAAGCCCTGTTGATTGGTTGTGATGCTTTCAGCATTTTGTTTCAGTATAGACTTTGAAATCAGGAAGCTTCCGTGTAGTAATTCAATCATATAAAACATGTGTTTTATCCTGTCACTTTCCGACCCGGCAGCACTCTTTCTCTCTTTCTCAAAAGCCTTCTCTCTTTTTTGCCATGTGTAGGCTATTTGGGGACCATTACTACATCCTGAGGAAAGCAGTGTGTCACCTAGCAACCATGGACTGCCTCTTCTCATTAGCCCAGGTTGCTAAAGAAAAAAATTATTGCAGGTGTGGTAATGAAGTTGGCTTTTTATTCCCGTATTCTCTGCTGACTTCCTGTCATCTCTCATATTTCAAACCTAATCATATGCACAAGCATGCATATTCTCTCATAAATTACCTAGTTCATCAAACTGAATGTACTAAACTTTGTTTCTAAGGCCTGACTTTAGTCTTCTATTCTTTTTGAACATTCAAAAGTCAGTTGTGGGAGCGATCGTGGGGACTTTTCCCAGTCTTAAAGCTTTTTTTGGTGCACTAAAGTACAATTAAATCAATCATTTCTGAGCATCCACAAAGAAGCTCTCTATTTCTCTTTTGTGTTTGGTGAGATGTGCATAAAGCATCTTACATAAGCTTTTATAGATGAACGAGAGTTAGGGGTCTCTGGAGCCCCCACATCTCCGTCTCTCCCTGGTCTGAATTGAGTCCAACGGTAGGATGAATCCCACCCCCATGCAGTATAGAGCCCACTCCATATCCCTCTCACAGTCTGTGTGGGGGAGTGGATTTGACTTTGAAAGCAGAGGTTTCCGCCAACTACTCCCCCTCTGCTCCTTACCGCCTCCCCCTCCCGCCTGTTCTGCAGAGCACCAGAGCTTATCCGCTCCCTCTGGACTTTTCAAAAGTGTGTTGAGCTGATACCATAAATTCCAACTCTTATATGTAAGGTGTCGTGCCAATATGGTGTTCGCAAACTTTATGTTGGCGAATTCATTCTTGATTTTTTTTTGTCAGCTTATCTAATTGTGAATAATCTTCTTTATTGGTGTCTAAAGCATCTTTTTTGCATGTCCTGAGCATAGGCCTGAGGTTCCTGAGGAGAAAAGTCAGATTTTGATCATGGCAGGCAAGCATACGGTCATCACCTCACTGATAGGAGATGAGGATCAATGTGTCCCCAATGACACTCACTTACAGGTGACAGTTTTTTTTTCAATACTGTTATCGTTTCTTAATGGATTAGTTGACCCAGAAAGAGAGTTTACTTACTTCATGTTTCTTCAAACCTGTATGATTTTTTTTTCTGTGCAACACAAAAGGACATTTTGACAAAAGGAGTAATGTGCTGGTCACTCTTTTAAAACTTTAATGCTCCAAAAGCAGCGTAAAACTGGTCCATATGACTCACTGATGCAAAATATATATTTCTGAGATGTATGTACAGGTGCATCTCAATAAATTAGAATGTCGTGGAAAAGTTCATTTATTCCAGTAATTCAACTCAAATTGTGAAACTCGTGTATTAAATAAATTCAGTGCACACAGATTGAAGTAGTTTAAGTCTTTGGTTCTTTTAATTGTGATGATTTTGGCTCACATTTAACAAAAACCCACCAATTCACTATCTCAAAAAATTAGAATATGGCGAGTTTCACTGCAAATGTTGATTAGCTGCCAATCAGCTAATCAACTCAAAACACCTGCAAAGGTTTCCTGAGCCTTCAAAATGGTCTCTCAGTTTGGTTCACTAGGCTACACAATCATGGGGAAGACTGCTGATCTGACAGTTGTCCAGAAGACAATCACTGACACCCTTCACAAGGAGGGTAAGACACAACATTCATTGACAGAGTGCTGTATCCAAGCATGTTAACAGAAAGTTGAGTGGAACGAAAAAGTGTGGAAGAAAAAGATGCACAACCAACCGAGAGAACCGCAGCTTTATGAGGATTGTCAAGCAAAATCGATTCAAGAATTTGGGTGAACTTCACAAGGAATGGACTGAGGCTGGGGTCAAGGCATCAAGAGCCATCACACACAGACGTGTCAAGGAATTTGGCTACAGTTGTCGTATTCCTCTTGTTAAGCCACTCCCGAACCACAGACAACGTCAGAGGCGTCTTACCTGGGCTAAGGAGAAGAAGAACTGGACTGTTGCCCAGTGGTCCAAAGTCCTCTTTTCAGATGAGAGCAAGTTTTGTATTTCATTTGGAAACCAAGGTCCTAGAGTTTGGAGGAAGGGTGGAGAAGCTCATAGCCCAAGTTGCTTGAAGTCCAGTGTTAAGTTTCCACAGTCTGTGATGATTTGGGGTACAATGTCATCTGCTGGTGTTGGTCCATTGTGTTTTTTGAAAACCAAAGTCACTGCACCCGTTTACCAAGAAATTCTGGAGCACTTCATGCTTCCTTCTGCTGACCAGCTTTTCAAAGATGCTGATTTCATTTTCCATCAGGATTTGGCACCTGCCCACACTGTCAAAAGCACCAAAAGTTGGTTAAATGACCATGGTGTTGGTGTGCTTGACTGGCCAGCAAACTCACCAGACCTGAACCCCATAGAGAATCTATGGGGTATTGTCAAGAGGAAAATGAGAAACAAGAGACCAAAAAATGCAGATGAGCTGAAGGCCACTGTCAAAGAAACCTGGGCTTCCATACCACCTCAGCAGTGCCACAAACTGATCACCTCCATGCCACGGCGAATTGAGGCAGTAATTAAAGCAAAAGGAGCCCCTACCAAGTATTGAGTACATACACAGTAAATGAACATACTTTTCAGAAGGCCAACAATTCACTAAAAATGTTTTTTTTTTTTTATTGGTCTTATGAAGTATTCTAATTTGTTGAGATAGTGAATTGGTGGGTTTTTGTTAAATGTGAGCCAAAATCATCACAATTAAAAGAACCAAAGACTTAAACTACTTCAGTCTGTGTGCACTGAATTTATTTAATACACGAGTTTCACAATTTGAGTTGAATTACTGAAATAAACTTTTTCACTACATTCTAATTTATTGAGATGCACCTGTATGTATGTATGTATGTATGTATGTATGTATATATAGTAGTCAGCATTTGAGGTGGATCAAAACCTTTCATCAAAGGTGTCCTAAAACAAAAACAATACCCGTTCTTGTCTTAGAACAACTTTGATGAACTTTTTTGATCACTTCAAATGTTGACTACTATATATATATATATATATATATATATATATATATATATATATATATAAGAATTCATCATAATATAATATAATATGACGAATTCTTGCATATTATATATATATATATATATATATATAATTTAATCTTTAAATTAAATTTTAAATTTCTTTAAATTTTTAAATTTAATCTTTAAACTTTATTAAAAACACTAATAAATGCTAAAATAAATAAGTTTTTATGCATTTTTATATATTACTGCACATTATGACATTGTGATGCTTAAATTCAGTTGTATTCACTTAAATTCACTTAACAGATTTTTAGTTAGTGTTGTATTTTTAATTTATTTAGACAAAAAAAATGTATTTTAATATTGGTCCATCCCTATCTCTGATAGTTTTGTGTGAAAAACAGACTGAAGTGTAAGTTATTCCCTCATAAATATTTCCCTGCAGGGAGCTGTTAACCGCTGTTCTCGAGAACCGGATCAGTCTGGTTCATTCACACTGGTTTTTGTGGACTGGATAAACTGATTCATTTAAGGCCCATCTCAAAATAATGATTCACTCATATATTCTGTTTCATGCCACTAGTAGTGCGGAAATTACACACTTTACTTTAGACCCATATTCATGAGCTATATTAATATCTCTGCTTCCACATTCTCATTAACAGCTCTTTTTCATATAATGCCGTTGGGGATCTTAGAGATTTTATGAAACTTGATTATCGTTCCGGCATTTAATTTTGACTTTAAAATAATGGTGAGGGAATCTATCTTCATGCCAAAGGCTGTGCGGTTGTCTTTAACTATAGGGTAATCCTTTTTACTTCACCTGTAAGAAAATGCTATTGAACCAGCAGCCAAACCTTTTGTATCGGCCACCCACTCCGCCATCCCGATTAGCATATGTTTTTTAATACCTTTGTCACTTCTTTTTCTCCCTTTCTCTTTTCCCACCCACCCAATCACTGGACTTCCATTCAAAGTGTGAGTCAGGCTTTAATAATGAAGCCGTCTTGCTGGGTCACCATACTTTTCTTCACATTACTTGTCATATGTCCATTTACTCAAGACATTTTTCTTTTAAGATTCATAATTTTCCTATGCTCACCATGGCTGCATGTACCAAAATGCAGTAAAAGCATTAATATTGTGAAATATTATTAAAATTTAAAATAACCGTCTTCTTTCTTTCTTTATTTATTTTTCTTATTTACATTTTTAAAACACAATTTATTTCTGTGATAGCAAAGCTGAATTTTCAGCAGCCATTAGTTCAGCCTTCAGTGTCACATTAACTTTCAGAAATCATTCTAATATGCTGATTTGGTGCTTAAGAAACATTTCTTTTAATTATATATTATTACTTTTGTGGAAATCGAAAGATTTTTTGATGAATAAAAAGTTAAAAAGAACAGCATTTATATGAAATGAAAATATTTTGTAACATTATAAATGTCTTTATTGTCTCCTTTATTGCCTCCTTTCTGAATAAAAGTATTAATTTAAATTAAAAATAAAAAATCGTACTGATCCAAAACGGTTTTTGAAAGGTGGCGTGTCTATTCTCTTGTCTCTGACCTTTTTTGATTATAAGTTGATTTCTGCTGGTCGTACTGTTTCATAATAACTGAGCTGTGTTTCCTCAGTGTTTTCTGTCCAGATGATTGAGACCTGAACTTTGTGCTCCATCCCTGATTCCCTCTTTATTTCTGACACTCAAGCAGTCAGCCAGAACATTAGCATCTACATCTGCTTGACCTCTGCTCCACCAAGAGAATCTTTATTGTAATCTTGCACAAATATTCATCTGATTACCTTTTCCTGTCTTCAGGGGGATGTCAAGCGAGCCATGATCATCACTGGGCCCAACATGGGAGGCAAGAGCTCTTACATCCAACAGGTTGCACTGGTGACAATCATGGCACAGCTGGGATCCTTCATTCCTGCCAGAGAGGCGTCAGCGGGCATTGTAGACGGCATATATGTCAGGTAACTCCCACCTGCCAAACACCACCTTCTTCTCTGTGTCCTATAAACAATGGCTGGGAAAAGATTATTGTAGTTGTAAAAGGCTTCACCATGAGCATAATGCATATCATTTCCTCTGCTTGTCACAAAATGCATCTGAGATCTTTTAATTGCATATTGTCTACTGATGAAAAGAAATTTCCAGACCTTTTATTCTCTGTCGTCCTTATTTCCTGTTTTTTCCTTTCTTTCCTAAAGAAAAAAGATCACTTTCATAGGCGATTTATCACAGCCTCACCCAATCTACCATAACGCAGTATTTACTGAGATATGTAGATGGGTCATTCTCCAAAGGAGCAGAAGCTTTGGAAACCATCCGTCTTCTTAAACCTGTGGAAAAATCAGCTCTCGCTGAGTTATTGTTTCTTTTGTTTTCTGGCCATTAGAGAGGAAGTTATGTATGACAGCACAAAGCTGAACTTTAGTGACCATGACAACAATTCAGGGGCTGAACAGACTTCAGAGTTTGTGCTTGAATGGTCCAGAATTGAACAGAGTGAAACCATGCCCACTAGTCTTTTCACAGAACCCCAGTAACCACAGATTACAGAGGCAGGAGTATGAGTCAAACCTATTCAGACCTTATGCCACATGCTTGATTTTTGAGGAGCAGAGTAATAATAGATTTTCAGGTCCAGAAAGAAATACTGGTGCTTGCCAGGCAATGAAGGACGAGAATGAAAACATTGATTTTAAATTTAAATACAGTGTTGCTGTGTTAAATACATGAAAAAAAAAAAATCCCAATTCAGTATGCAAATAAACATTAGAAAGAAGATCAGTCATATTTCACTTTGCAAATTTTGCAATGATGTCATTACTGTTGGTTAGTTTTTTTAATGGCGTACATTCTCTCCCTTTTTAAAATAAAAATATAATAATTAAAAAAACTGTAATATTAAATCACAATTTATATAAAAAAAATGAGACTAATGTGTGAAACTAATATGTACTGGTTTTGTTGGATTGAATTTATATATAAATTAATATAATTTTTTTATTTGCATTTTAAAAGCCTAATTTTAAGTTTTATCAAATTTCACGCAATTGTTATTTATTTGTTTGTTTATTTTTTGCATTTTATTTGGCTTGAATCTTCACAGGCATTTAACGGAACATTTTCTCGTTTGTGAGAGAAAAAGAACAAAATCAAAACAAATGTATTTGCACATCAAAACCAAGCTTTATTTGTAAAAGGAATTCATGGATATTTCTTGTGAGTGTCAGTGGTAATCTACTATTATCCTGTAATGTGTTCTGAAAACATAAAAAAATGGCCTGCCTGTTTCATTTGGTCTTTAAAGCTCCACTGTCACAGAAATTTATTCAGTGGTGTTTCACTTCCCTCATAAATTCTAATGAAATATCTAGATTCTTGTCAAGTATGTTAACTAAACCTGTCTTGCTCTTATTTCTTAATAACCTAAGTGAACTTCCAACCCCTGTTTACTTGCTTTAGTCTTTCATTTTGATGTGATTTATTAACATTGTTTGCTGTTGTAGGGGTGGTTGATTTCTGCTGACTGTGCTAGTCATTAGGTTGCCAACATCAACAACATCCACAGCGGTTCACTAATTAGACTCAGATGCAAGGGAAAATGCCTGAGATCTATCGCAGATTTGAAAATATTTCATTTAAGGCCAGTAATAATGTAGAATTAATTAAGGTATTTTGTAAATGTTCTTAGCAGCCAGCAGTCTCTTTTATTTTGATGATATACAACATACATTGACTGAGTGAATAAGTTTTGAAGTGAAAATGGTTTTGATCTACACCTAAAGATTTTAAGGCACCACTGTGAGGCTGTTCAGCAGGAAGGGGATGTGATGTAGAGTGTTTTTTGACACTGTCTGTCAGTCTAAGTCTGTACATACCGCTAACAGTGAAGTGCTGCCTTGTTAATTAACCCAGTCCTGGCACTATTCACGTCAGAAGATAATTGCCTTTACTCCCCAGAGCTGCCCAATTAACAGGTCAAGATCAGGTTCAAACAGCGCCCAATTAAACCTGAAGCGTTCAGTGGCCTATACTGTAATCTGGTGAAGTGGAAACAATGAGCCGTTATCGCATTTGTGTAATGGGACTGTAGAATGCTGGAAAAGAGTTTACATCCTAAGCAGAGTCAAAAGCCTTTGCAGCTGCTTTGACTGGATTTTGGCTTTTCATGTAACAAAGATTTGTGACACACTTTGTCACATTGCCTGAGTTTAATTTTTGGCAAAATTCTCACATTTATTATTTATTTATTTTATGCATTCATGAAGGCATTGTGCGTTAACTATTTAGGCACAGAAGAAGAATGCTTTTTCGTCTCATTTGTAGTGACAAACTGCAGAAGTCTACACAGTCCTGAGTTTCTGTGAGTCTTTGGTCAGACAGACAGTGTTTTGTCTTTTTTTTTTTTCCCCCCACTGATGGAACACTTTTATTGAATAGCACTTAAGGTTTGGAAGCTCTTTTCCCCTCTTTGTTTTGGTTGTGATGGAAACAGGAAGTTGTGCAATTCCAAAAAAAAAAAAAAAAAAAAAAGATACGTGAAGCCTTAAATGAAATAAAGTGAAAAAGTAAATATTTTGTAATAAAGAAAAAAAAATACATTTTCTATGAAATATCCAAATATTTTCTGAGTTTCGTAGTACCGTCTGACCTTTATTGTGTTTATTGCTGTTCAGCCTGAGATTGCTTTTATGGCAACCAGACTGATTCACTGCAGAAACATCTTATTGCTAACGTGACCAATTGTGAATTGTTTCTACTAGAAAAATGTGCATAAGCAAGTGTTAATATTAAGCATATGAGAGACTGAACAGAATCCATTCAGGTTAATGTGTAAAAACACATTTGATATTTTGATTGTCAAAGAAAACAATATGATTGCAACAGCCATCGAAGCTGCTGATAAAAATTCTAATTACACTTCAAATGGATTGTGCAGTTCGAGCTCTGTTTCCTGGCTGAAATCTGCTGACAAAAACATGAAAATGAAATGCCTGTAGTCAAAATGTTTGGAGGTTAAAATACAAGAAAACATTTAGAGACAAAAGCAACAAATAGAATGAAAGTGGCATTTTGTTAATGTGGCTCACAGTAAAGCAGACTACATATACCATCTGTGTTCTCTCTTGAGCATGGCCAAGAGCTGCACTATTAGTCCAGCTAAAGCTTGTCTGTGGCATTTTATTCAATTAAAAAATAGGATGAAACCCCTTACCAGGATAATGGGAATGATTTTCAGATTAGCTGTTAACAAAGAATAATGCTGCGTTCTGGGGATCTTTGTACATGACCTGTAATGACAAGCGCATTAATTGGCTCATGTCTTGCTTAATGCTGTTGCAATTGGCCTGAATTAGGGAGGCTTTACATTGTGATTTTCTACTAACCGATGGAAAAAGAAAAGAAGAAAAGTCCAAACATTAACACTGTTTAATACAGCAGTTTAAGAGCAAGAATCCTGCAGTACAAACATACCCTAGAGGTTCATTCACCTCTACATGGTGATTTTTCAACAGCGTCAGCTTTTTCCTGCACTCTCAGCAACTTCTGAAATAGAGGTGTTGCATTTGCCTAAGCCATGCGATCTTTGTGTGGTGTTCGTATTTGATGGTAGTGATCCTATAGCCTTGAAAAATGTTATCAGCTGCCAACCAGTATATATACAGTGCCCTCCAAAAGTATTGGAACAGTAAAGACAAAATTGTTCTGTTGGCTGTGGAGTCAAGACATTTACAAATATGATTAAAAGATGAATATGAGACAAAATTACAGAATGTCACATTTTATTATTGGGTGATTCAACACATAGATGTTTTACCAGCTAAGAAGTTCAGCACTTTTAGAGTTTCATCCGTCTATCTGATGTGAGCATAAGTATTGGAACAGTTGCCTCACAGGTCTTTCTATGTGATCAGCTGTGTCCTGTTGCATTCATTCTTCAGATATTAAAAGCAGGGAATGTGTCGTATCAGTTATATCCATTACTTCTGCATTCTGAATCTTGCAATCGATGATGACACACACAAACCAGGATGAATATGAGGGAGCTGACTTTGAGAGAAAAGCAAGCAATTTGGAAGCTAAAAGAAAAGAGGAAGTCAATTAGAGCTATAGCAAAAACAAAGGGCATGGAGAAATCAAGAGTTTGGAAACCACCAGCGACACCAGCAACCAACAACGACCTGATCGGCTGAGAAAACAACAGTAGTTGATGACAGACAAATCATAAAAGCTGTGAAAATGAACCCTAAAAGACGTGTCTGTAAATTCACCAACAACTTCCAGAAAGCTGGGGTGATGCTCTGACAATCTACTGTCCTCAGGAGACTTTGACACAGAATTACAGATGCTACACAGCAAGATGCAAACCTCTGACCAGCACCAAAAATAGAAAGGCAAGATTAGAGTTTGCAAAAAAGCACAAAGGTGAGCCAGAAGAGTTTTGGAACTGTGTTTATGGACCGATGAGACAAAGATGAACCTTTATCTAAGTGATGGGAAAGCAAAAATGTGGAGAAAAAAAGGGAACTGCAAAAGATCCGAAGCATACAGCCTCATCTGTAAAGCATGGTGGAGGTGGTGTCATGGCATGGGCATGCATGGCTGTCTCTGGAACAGGCCCTCTCAACTTTACTGATGACTTAATGTATGATGACAGTAGCAGAATGAATTTGGAAGGGTACAAAACCATCTTACCTACCAATATTCAAGAAAATGCCACCAGATTCATTGGGAAGTGCTTCATATTGCATCAGGACAATGACCCAAAACACCCTGCCAGTTCAGTCAAGGAATTTATAAGGGCAAAGAAATGGAAAGTCTTGCCCAAGTCAATCTCCAGATTTAAATCCAACTGAACATGAATTTCAACAGCTGAAGAGGAGAGTAAAGGCAGAAACTCCCCAAAACAAGCAACAATTGGAATTGGCTGCATTAAAGGCTGGGAAAAGTATTTCAGAGGATGAGGCCAAGAGTCTGGTGATGTCTATGGGTCACAGACTCACTGCTGTGATTGTGTGCAAGGGATCTGCAACTAAATAATAGCTTTTAATCTTTTATATCTGCCTTATGTTCAGCTGTCCCAATACTTATGCTCACATCAATGAGTGAGATGAACTCTAAAAGTGCTGTTCTTTCTATTTGGTAAGACATGTATGTGTTGAAACGGCTATTAATAAAATGTGACATTCTGTAGTTTTGTCTCATATTCATCTTTTATTCATATTTGCAAATGTCTTGACTCCACAGCCAACAGAGCAATTTTGTCTTTACTGTTTCAATACTTATGGAGGGCACTGTATATGTATATATTTTGGTACTCAAACACTGCATTATAATAGTATTTGTAGGTCCCTTTAATCTACCTCTCATTAATGGTAATGAATTGGTCTTATTATTCGTAATTGTGACACGAGTCTTTGTAATGAGGCTAACTGCTGTCACTGAAGAACCTTTCCAATACTAGTTACAAAAGCTATATGTAACTTACAAGTTGATTTTAGTTTAAAATCCTTTCAAACTGTGACAATCCTAATGATTTGGTCAGAGTAAAAGGGATAGTTCAGCCAAAATTCAGCAAAAATGAAAATTCTATACTCATATACTTGTTGTCATGTCATTGTAAACCTCTATGGCTTTATTTTGTCTTTGTAACACAAAAGGCAAATTTTTAAGGAATATTCTGGAAACTTTTTTCAATATAATAAAAGTGAGTACTATGAAGCATTGTCCACAAATGGTGCCCTATACATCTTACATTTCAATCTACTCCTCACACAAAGCTAGTAGCTACAGACAATTTGGAATATAGTGCTTAAGTCATATGGATGACTTTGATGGTGCTTTTATGGTGCTTGTGCATCTTTTTTTTTTTTTTGAAGTTTAAAGGCTCCAGTCCCATCCATTGTAATTGTATGGATAGGATTAACTGGCACATCCTTCCTTTTATTTCAGTTTCTTCTTTGTGTTCCACAGAAGAAAAGTCATACAGGTTTGGAACAATGTGAGGGAGATAAACTAATGCTTGTTCACAGACTAATTTAATTTGCTCAGTTGGTTTTGGTTCTGACAGAATGGGAGCGTCTGACAACATTTCAAGGGGAAGAAGCACCTTTATGGAGGAGCTCGTGGAAGCATCTGATATTTTGGCTCGAGCGACGTCCCGTTCCTTGGTCATCCTGGATGAGCTGGGTCGAGGCACCAGCACTCACGATGGCATCGCTATCGTCTATGCTACCCTAGAGTCCTTCATCAGAGACGTAAGTGAGACTGAAAGACTTGGAGGCCTTTCTTGGCGAATATACCTAAGAGGAAGGCTGTGATTCTGACATGTTTTCATGCCAGATTATAACATGCCATATAGTAATAGAATAACTTGTAATAGAATGACTTGTAGTATAATTATTGGAGGGAGATTCCCTTTGTTGTAGCCTGTGGTTATGTGCCCTGTTTACAGGCTAAATAGAGGACTGTGATCAGTAATTCTACAGTTCTTAGGTCACTGCTACTTTGAATTGAACCCAGCTCCCAAATCCTTAACGCTAATGTTGCATGGCAAGCCAAGCCCACTAATCTGCCGATATTTGTCCATTTTGAGAATTTCAGCATCAGTGTTATCTCTGCCTCAGTTCTAAAATCTGCAAATGCCCTCACCAATGTGTAGAGCACATTTAGCTTATTTATTTTAATAAATTTTAAAAGCATATTATGTAAAATAAGTGTTCACTTATATGTACACTCAACAGCCACTTTATTAGGTATACCTCTTCAACTGCTTGTTCACAGAAATATCTAATCAGCCAATCATAAGACAAAAACTCTATGCGTGTAGACATGGTCAAGATGATCTGCTGAATAGGGACATAACGATTCACTCAACTCACGATACGATTCGATTCACGATTTTGATTTCACGATTCGATTTTCTCACTAGTTTTTTTTTAACAAAATGAGACTGAAGACATTATACAGTAAATGAAAAGGTGTCCTTTTATTAGGCTGTTGCTGCTCATTTCTTTGTGAAAATGAAATATAACAAAACTAAATTGAAATTTTAAAACAAACCCCAAATCAAATAAGTTACACAAATAAAAGAAATCTCTTTATACAAACAAACTAAGGCATTGTCTGTGCTCTTTCCATTTAAAATTAGAGGCAACCACTGCATTTCATAATCCAAACAAAGATGCACCATACATGCAGCATGAGCAGTTTTTAATCTAAATTAGACTGTATAACTTCGAAATTTGAAGCAAAAACAGAATGACTTTAGACTTTATATTTTAATTTTGTGAAACTATACTACATAAAACATATCTGAATGAAACAGCAGATGAGATGAATGAGACGCAAATTCACTCTCTGCCAGCAGGTGGCGCTTATGAACAGCAGTGATATAGTGTTTCCTGGGTTACTGCGGTGAACAAAGCAGAGCTGCGCTTATGAACACTACTTTAACATGCATCGTTCAGAGGCAAGATGAAAAGAAAATACCACATAAACTTTTCCAATTGTATCGCGATTTGTTTGGACTATTTTAGCGATGTCCTTACTACCTTTCTGGGCCTTGAACGTGTCAGTTACGTTGCTGTCTTTGGACAGTCAGAAAGCTCATGGATTTCATCAACAATATCATAATTTGTGTTCTGAAGATGAAAGAAGGTCTTACAGGTTTGAAATGACATGAGGGTGAGTAATTAATGACAGAATTTTCATTTTTGGGTGAACTATCCCTTTAACCATTACAAAGTCAAAAAATAAATAAAAATAAACATACATGGATGACTTGTTCACATGATATGAGAAATGTATTTACAAAACAGATCCTAATACACATTTATTTTTCTTTACATCAGAATTTAATATTTATTGTGTCATGAAATGTCAATCAACTTGAGAAAAAAATCCTTACAAAAATAGGTTTGCATTTTCTTGTGTTAAGGATCATGTTCTTGTCTTAATTTTCTGATTTCTCTTCCCACTCCAAACTAAAATGCAAAGTCGTAACTAGGGATGTAACGATATTATCAATATCGAAATATCGCGATAGCAAAACTGTCTCGATATTATCGTGGTCACATGACGATATGAAATTATAGGTCTTCTGGGCAAAAAGTGTAGTTTTTAAAATATATTTGTTTTGGACCATTATGCTTTGGCATAGTATCTGTCAAATGAACTAAAACCGAAAGCACAATATTTATTTATACTGATTTGTAGCAAGACGTGTTTTTGTAAGCCTGTTTACGCTGAAGCTGGAGTTTTCCTTCAAGATAAAAGCTCTACTGCCGTTTCCGTCAAAATAAAATCTTAAAAGTGCAGTATGAATTGCTGACAGCTAGCGGTTTAAATGGGTAACGTTACTGCAGTCCAAATTCAAAATATCTCTCTCAAGTGTAGAAATTAGGAAAGAAGTATTGTAATTTCCCTACTGTAGTGTAAAGCAAAAGTAATATACCTATGAAATATTAATTTTTGTTTATTTTACAGTGCAATTGTTTTATGGCTTCTGCTGTCATTATTGTTATATTAGTTTTCTATTCTAATTAGTTTGGCTTCCTAAAACACCAGTGTGAATGTAATTTAGACTGAGACAGTATATCACAAATAAGAGGGTTGAGTCCCCTTTAAAGTTCAGGTACAAGTCAATTCACTGACTGTTTTCTGACTTAAGTTTTCTTAGTTAAGAAACATGGATTGGAGCCATTAATTTTGAACTCTCAAAGTGCATTAGATAGAATAATTTAACTTTAAAATGTACAAAATTAAATTTTTTTTCCCCCAATTATTAATTTGTCTTTTTTTTTTTCTTTTTAAATATCGCAATAAATATCATATTGTGGATTTCATATCGCAGTAATATCGTTACATCCCTAGTCGTGACTTTTGAGAGGATCCATAGGACATTGAATGGAAGGTTTTCAGCTCTGTGGTATTCAAGGGATACTTTGCATCTCCAGTGCTTTGTTAACTTGCAAATTTGACAGGTAAAGACTACTTAGACTCACAAGAGAATGACCACGTTAGACATGTTAAAATGACATTCTGATTGGACAGCTGTGTTTATCATCAGCGGTACATTCCTCTGCTAAAAGAAAAACTCACATGAGTCACAGACTGGAATCACAAGAGCCAAAATGATGCCTTCGTTGAAACCGTAAACTTCATTAAAGCATTCACAGTTTTAATAACAGTTCTCTGGCATCTGGCAGCATTTGAAATTTTGATGTGTAGCATGTCATAGTAGGTGCCATTCTGTCAGAAATTAAAATGTTTTTCTTCCAACTGCAACAGGGTCAAAAATTCTCTGTAACTGGGTAGCGAGACTTAATGGTTTATTCTCCAAAGCAAAGCATCAAGGGAAATGGTAGACTCAAAGGAGCCTAATCACCCCCAGACACATAGAAAAAATATCTCACACCAGTCCATCCTTTGGGACACAGTATATCGAGTCTCCCTGTTTATCTCCTGTGAGACACACATGTTTGGAGCTGCTTTGTGTAGGTTTTTTTTATTTATTTAAAAAAAAATCTCCTAAATTTAACCTCTGGTAGGTTGATTTTCCCGAAAGTTTATATGTTTTAAACATTGTTCTGTTTGTTTGACCGTTCCTGACCAGTCTGATATGGCAACAATGACTGAACCAGTGGTGTGAGTATTGGACGGGATTATCTGTTTGTTCAACCAATGGCTGAAGGAGAAAAGTGCGAGGAATCCTACTGAATATGAAAACAGCTCAAAGTGAAATGTAAACCTGGTCAACTACATAATTGGGGGTTTTGTGACACTAATGGAGCAGAAATTTCAAACTTTAGCTTTAAATTAATCAAATGTTTTGATGTACTGTTTATACTACATTGGTTTTGTCTTATTTTCAACATCCTCTGCAGGAATAAATTTAGTAGCAAGTGATTGTCAATATATAAGTCACTTCACACCAATGTGAACACCAAATTTTGCTGCCAAGTTAAATGAGATGGATGCTTGTAAAATTGGCAATCATATCCCGTGTGTGGCAAATTAAAAGTGGTAATTAGTTGGTTGTTGGCTGTAGTTTCTCATATTGAAGGTAAACGTCACTTTAGATGCTTTGCTGGTGTTTGGGCTGTCAGAGGGTGGGCTCCACTGGGTATTGCATAATGTTGTGTCTCTATGGCATTGGCTCAGGTGCAAGATCTATCACTCTTTCTTTTTCTATTTTGCTGTCTTTCTCCCACCACAGGTCTCTTGTACTGATACTGCCTCAGGCTGGAGTTATGCAGGAACATAGCTAAGGCATCATTCTCCTATTCTGTCCTTCTTTTCCTCCCTTAATCTGAGATTTTTGTTGTAGGGTGCATGTCCTTACAGCAGGGTGAGGTTTTTTTTTTTTTTTTTTTTTTTTTAATGGTCAAGTTCCCAAAGAACAATGGGAAGTTCTTTGACTAGTAATCTCAATAATCACCAACCTGTGTAGAGAATGTGGCAACAGGCATATAGAATATTTATGCATTTGACAGAGAGTATAAATGTACAAATGAAGAATCAACAGTAAACTTATTTTTGCTGTGTCTGCAGTTATTGGAGTAGTTCACTTCCAGAATGAAAATTGTCATCCAAGATGTTCATGTCTATCTTTCTTCAGTCGCAAAGAAATTAAATTTTTTGAGGAAATCATTACAGTTATTTTCTCCATATAATGGACTTCAGTGGTGGTCAACAGGATGAAGGTCCAAATTGCAGTTTCAATGCAGCTTCAAAGGGCTCTACACGATCTCAGCCGAGGAATAAGGGTCTTATCTAGCAAAACGGTCAGTCATCTTCTAAAAAAATAAGAATGTATATACTTTTTAACCACAAATGCTCATCGTGCACTAGCTTTGCGATGGGTGTCTGTGACTTCACGCATTGCGTAATCTCGTTGGAAAAGTCATGCGCAGTTAGTTGTTCATCTGTGTACTTTGGTTAAAAAAGGTAAGGTAGTGCGAAAAACTCCATCTCATTTTCTCCTCCAACTTCAAAATCGTCCGACGTCATTTTTTTACCTTTTTTTTTTTTTTTTTTTTTTTTTATGAAGGGCGTTTGACTTTCTTTGTACGCTTTGTAAACACTTAGTCGGCCTACGTCACGTGTACATGATTGCGTAATGCATGAGTTCGAGCTAGCGCAAGACGAGCATTTGTGGTTAAAAAGTATAATTTTTTATTTTTTAAGAAAATGACCAATCGTTTTGCTAGATAAGACCCTTATTCCTTGGCTGGGATCGTGTAGAGCCCATTGAAACTGCAATTTGGACCTTCAGCCCGTTGGTCCCCATTGAAGTCCACTATATGGAGAAAAATCCTTCAATGTTTTCCTCAGAAACCTTAATTTCTTTTCAACTGAAGAAAGAGAGTCATTAACATTTTGGATGATGGGGGCTTGGGGGGTAAATTATCAGGAAATTTTTATTTTAGAAGTGAACTTCTTTAATTAACTGTATATTTTAAACCTATTTTATGGCTATTTTCTCTTACCTTTTCATGTCACCTGTAACCTCACATCTCGGCCTCATATGATGCAACAAAGTTGAAATGATCTTTCATTCAAGTAATTTTATTTGAATGAAAGCTTTGCATAACAGTATATTAAACATCAAATATGTTCTAATTGGGTGTGATTGTGCCACGTCATTGTACATGTTCACTTTCAGTGAGGTGAGACAAATTGCTTGACAAATTACTGACAAATTAGTCACTGGAAATGTGTGTCTCGCCTGGTGGGGACAGTGTCAGACGGCACAGCCATGGGCCATTCACTGACCATCTGATGCACATTGCTCACAGAATTGGCATGAGCTGTTTGTTTCAAAGCTGTTGATGTATTATTGAAAACAAAATGACTGGGTTTAAATACATGGTGGTCCTTTTTAAGGCAAGCATCATTATCACTGTCATGCAGAGTTTCACAAAAAGGCTTTTTTGTTGTAGTTCAGATTTTTATTTATCGTGCCACATTACTCACTCCCCCATCAATTTATAACATGCAAAGATAAAAGAAAGAAAGAAAAGTTTTTGTATAATAAAAAAAACCCTGGATACTAAAAAAACTTATGTTTTTTTTTTCTTTAGTTATTATAATTGTTTGATTTATTTGATACTATATTATTACTGGAAAAACTGTAATATTGTAAAATATTATTACAATTAAAATCAACTTGTTTTATATTTTAATGTATTTTAAAATGTATTTCATTCTTGTGAATTTTCAGCAGCCATTTCCTTCAGAAATCATTTTAACATGCAGATTATTATCTCAGTTGAAGACATTTGTGTTAGTTAATATTTTTGTGGACATGCATTTTAGGATCCTTTGATTTTATGGGAAGAACTGCATTTATTTAAAATAAAATTCTTTTGTAACATTTTAAATGCATTTACTGTTACATTTGTTAAATTTAATGCATCTTATCTAAATAAAATTGCAAATTTCTTTAAAAATCTTACTGACCCGACAACACAAGCAACCACCCAGAATACCCTAGCAATTCTATAGCAATGTATTAAAATCTATTCTGAACATCTTAGTAACTACATACCAACATCCTAACAAGGTGCTGGTGAGTTTTACGGACAAGCACCACTCACATTTTTGTCAGGAAATATAAAAATCCACTTCGAATATCATGAGCATTATATGCTCAGACTCGTGCTGCACAGCTGGAGTTGTGACACTGAGCACTCACAGAGGTTCAAAAATAAAACGCTTCAGTGTTTGTTCAAGTGTGCGCTTCATATTGAAATTCCCTCCTTCACACTAGAATATCTTTTTGTCCATGCCCGTTTGCCTTTACAGTGCATACATGTGTGCTGGCAGCATCTTGCAGAGAGTGTCTGCACATCGCCTTGGCAACAAGGCTCACTCGTTCACCTGCGCTGTATTTAAGAATGTAAATACGTTTGTTGTGTAACACCTTTGAATGATGCATTGTGAGCAGCCTTGACGCAGAGCTTTCTTCTGTGGGCAATAGGTAGTGGAGCAGCGCTGGTTGCCATAGCAAAGCACTTGGAGCACATGTTAGAGGCAGGCAGAGTCACTCCTCAGTATTTAGAGAGAGCATTTCCAAGTTGAGATATCTGAGAGTTGAAGAAGCGAGGAAGTCGGCTAAAGACAACGTTATGTCATTCGGAACTTCACACTAAATCCTC
This sequence comes from Spinibarbus caldwelli, assembly GCA_039654775.1. Lineage (NCBI taxonomy): Eukaryota > Metazoa > Chordata > Actinopteri > Cypriniformes > Cyprinidae > Spinibarbus > Spinibarbus caldwelli. The sequence continues at coordinate 20,540,931 of CM077223.1, read as the reverse complement.
AAACAAAGGCTTTTCCTGTAGTTGTGCAGTAACCTGGCCTTGAAGAACTCTCCCTTTCTCTCAGTGGACGCTATTTTCATCATACTGGACTCTCACCTGATCTGGGTTTTTGTCCTTAGTTTTTATTTCAGTTTGAGATTCTGCTTCACACGACTGTATTTTAAACATCAAATGTGTTTAGCTGTCACGTGTCACATGACTCTGCAATTGCGCTTTCATATGAACAGATAAATGATTAGGCTAAAAAGTCGAACAAGTGGTCTCAAAATTGTACATTCCAGGAATAAGGTCATTCCTGGCCATTTACTCACTGTAAAGTTTTAGGACAGCATTTAAATACGAGAGTGAATCCCCTAAATGATCATTTCATGTGTGTACAGAACAGAACTCACTCTTGGAACTGTGATGATTGACACCATGGTAATTATAGCAACATTCTGGCATCTTACTATTTCGGACCAAATTTATAATGCAGCCACCAATTACTTGCTATGTTTGGTGATTTTAACTAAACCACTGTCAACAGAGCCATCGTATTTTCTTTGTTTGAAAAAATGAAAAATTATCACAATAAAATTTTTCATATCAGTCGATATCGATCTAAATTTAAAATCTTTATTTCCTCATTTTTATATGGTGAAATGTAATTATTCTGACTGTTTGAGTTTTATTAAAATTAACCATTGGTCTTCCATAGTAGCATATATTTAGATCATGATAACCACAGTTAAAACTACAAATATAGTACCTCAATACCATGGTAAAAATGCATCTATATTGTTTCTAGGTATTTGTATGAAAAACAGTAGTCTAAATACATTAATAAACACTATAGCTTAATCACAAAAAATACTCCTCATACTCCTTTAATACATTTAATTCATGTCTACATTAATAATATCATAAAATTTATTATGACACAACACCATGGTGCAGTTAGTGTTTCTACAGTAAATCCGTGGTAAATGATGGCGATTTGTAGATTGAAAAGCCTTCTGACTGTATCGTTGAACACAGTGTTTCTCCTGTTTGTCAGCGCTGTTTCTTCTGGCTTTAAACTAGTTTAAATCACTAGTCATTTATGCTCTTTGCTGAATTCAGTCACTGTTTAGTGGTCGCGTGACCGAGACTTTTCAAAGAGTAAATGCATCTGCTCTAGTAAGCTCATGCTGTGCTGCCATTTGAACTTTGAGCCGAGTGGATAAACTGTCTGTGTGTTGCGGTTCAAATGAGTAGCACTGTTTCGTTCCACTTTAGCGCATAAATGTTATATCGAACATTTATTGAACTCTTGTTATTGTTTTATTGAGGAAAATTATATTGCGATAATTATTGTTATCGTCTTATTGGCCAGCCCTATTTGGAAGGCTACTTTGCAGAGTGCAATTTTGAAGGGTTGCCATGTCCACTTATTACAAGTGGCAATTGTTAAGTGTCTTTGCATTTGTTGTTTGGGCTCGGTACATAAAGCGATCTAGTTTATGGAGTTAATAAGGTAGATTTTGATATGTGGCATATTTCCAATCTTTTTTTTTTCTAGTGAGATCAGGCAACACTAATGAGGCTAAATATACCCTGTTATTTCTTGCACCACACATACAGAAAAAAACACAACTCTGATATGTTTAAATATGTAATTAACAACTAATTTGGTTCCGTACACCCTGCATAGAATTTCTGTAAATGCAGTTGTCACTACCTGCAGTTTTCAGGATTCAGTTTGGTTGTAGAATGTGGTTGGCACTCCTGTAAAAATTAATAATATTTCACAATATTCCTTTTTTTACTGTGTTTTTTATAAAATAATTGCAGGTTTGATGAGCATGAGATATTTAAAAAACTTTACCAACCCCAAACTTTTGAATGACAGAGTACTTTTAAAGTAAATGAGAGATCTTTAATCACAACTTTTGCTCTAAAGATTGTATTTGTCCCTAAATATCATGTAATTGAAGCACACTTTAGTGGGATGTTTTACCTATTTATCAGATAATATATTTTCTTTTTAGTGAGCAGTTTTTTTTGGCCAGAAGTAGCCTTGCCTTGAAAGTCTCCAAAACCTCCATCAAAGTAAAGACTACCTCTAATAAATGTGAACTTCTTGCATCACAGAAAAGAATACAAGAAAAATCACATGCCTCTTGTTCTGCTTCAGTGCTCTGTCTGTAATGTCTTGCGTGCGTCTCATATTCACACTTCAGCTCAGTGCCTCCCCTGAGCATGCTAAAAAACAAACACATCAGTAAATGGAGAAATGAACACGTCCCCCCTCTGGAATGAAATGTGTGCATTGGTGAAGTGGTAACGCGATGCACACAGATGCAGGCGGTCTGTCAGGCTGCTGATAATGTTCGTAAATGGCGAGTGAGGGGGTGGTTGCTTGTGTGGTTTGTGCTCTGGCTCAAGGATGTCTCACTCTGTCACACAGTCATATGGAAGCAGGATGCTGAGTAACCAAATCTATATTGTTAGTCCTTGAATAAATTTGTGATACTGAGTTTTGATTATAATTGGTGCTGATTTGTAATGAATTGTCTTGAGTGGTTAAGGTGAAGTTAGTGTAATTATTTTTCTCAAATTCTTTCTGACTGTAGCTTTCAAGCTGTGTTTACAAAACTTGGCGGTTATTCAAGCTGTTCTGGTTTAGTTTCCTTTTTTTTCTTGATATTCTTGTCAACAATCAAATATCCTTCAACAATAACACTGACAGAATGTTCAGCCTGGCTTGTAATTTTCATGAATGAAAATTATGTCACCCTCAAGTTGTTCCAAACCTGTATGAGATCCTTTTTTTCTGTTGAACAATCAAAAAGATATTTTGAAGGATGGTTGGTTGACGAAAGCCATTAACTTTCTTTGAGGAAGGTTGACAGTAGCCATTGACTTACATAGTATGGAATAAAATACTACTGATATCAGTGGCTGTTGTCAACTGTTTGATTACCAACATTCTTCAAAATATCTTTTGTGTTCAACAGAAGAAGGTTTGGAACAACTTGCGGGTGAGTAAATGATGACAGAGTTTTCATTTTTGGGTGAACTGTCACTTTAAGCTTCCATCTGCCTTCCATCCATCAGTCATTTAGAACACTTTAGCATCTGCTTTGTAGAACTCTCAAATAAGGCTTTGTCAAAGAGTGTCTAACAAACTTTCTATTAGTGTAGAAATGACAGCTTCACCTTGAAATTATGTGCAAATGTGCAAAAAGATTATTTTTCTTCTCTGTGTGTTTCCACAGGTGAAGTGTATGACGTTGTTTGTGACCCACTACCCTCCATTGTGTGAACATCAGAAAGCACTTCTGATGGTGTGTATGGATTTATCTACCAACTCTCATTACATCAGCTTTGTGAGTTAGGATTGGGCTATATATATATAACATTCTTGATAATGAACTATGCACATTTATTAATGTCGTCTTGATGTCATCTGCGAAAGCCATTAGTGTCTGGATCAGGGAGTTGATTTCATCAGTGCACACAAAGCAGTAGTAGGGAATAAGGAGTGCATTGTCTTGAAATATGCTGGTTTTGATAGCCTCTGAACCAGTTTTTTTGCTGTTGTTTGTCAGCTGAGTCATTCGGGATTTCATGGATCACTTACTCATCTTTGCATTGACCTTATGCTGCTTGAGTGATCAGGGAGTGTGGCACACTTTTTTAGATCTTTTGTTAGTCAATCCACCTATTGTCTAGGAATAGTTCTGTCCAATGCTTGATTATTAATAGAATAGAACAGAACAGAATACTTAACTCTTAACCAATGTTTTTTTTTTTTTTCTTTTTTGTGTGTTTTTGATTTGCTTCATGATGTTTTTTTTTTTCCTGTAAAGCCTTTCATTTAAGTTGTAGAATAACAAATATATAGTAAGAAATATTGGAAGTAATGTTCACAAATCAAATTCACAAATCAGGTTAATAATAATTGAAATGACTTAATAAAAATAATAAGAAATGACTTTATCTGAGTTCTGAAGAAGTGTCATTTATGGAAAAAGTTCTCGGCACATCTCAATGACCTTCTAATGTCCATTATTGATGAAATATCTTTTATCAGACAAAATCTTCAGTTATTATGTCATCACGTTGGAATTTTTCACAGATTTGACACTTTTTAAAGTATTGGTCATATGCTCATATACTGTATACTTTAAGGTAATGTGTTTAATTTTCGAATGATAAAATGCTTTCTCTTATCGCACTATAATGGCTAAAATACATGATCAGTTCATCAAATTTTAGTGTAGTCTTTTATTTTGCAATATTAGCATAAAACAATGTAGTATTTCGGTAGTAGACTGTTTATTACTGTATAAATTTAGTATCATCATCATCATCATCATCAGGATTATAATGGATCTTGTTTTCATAAATTCTTGAAATTTTTGTTCTTTCACAATGAATCCTCTGATCATTACTTTGATACACACATAGTGCTTCCAGAGTGTTTAATAACTCCGTTGCTCTCGTTTCTAGAGGAGGAGGTGCAGCCAGAGTTCATCACATTTCTCTATCAGCTGATTGAAGGCGCAGCCGCCAGGAGCTACAGGCTAAATGTAGCACGTCTGGCTGAAATCCCAGAGACCATCCTCAGGACCGCTGCATTCAAATCCAAAGAGTTGGAGGCTCTTGTGAACAGCCGGAGGTACGTGGGCTGATTGGTTACACAATGGAAAAGAACACTGTAATAATTTTGGATTGTGGAGGAGCTTCTTTCAGAACAAATTAAAGACTTTTCAGTGAGATAAATATCTTAAGAGGTTGCAAAGTATTACTCGGTTTGAGGCAAATATTGCGTAGACTCAAATTTTTGTTGTATTTGATCATAGACATTGAAGTCAGTGCTAAAAAAAAAATGTCAGAATTAGAAATGTATTGTAACTGATTGTGTAAAGTCACCTGCTTTACATACATTATTTTCACATATAGTACGTGGAAGCCAGTTTGTCCAGTTGCATATATTTCCTATTAACACATACATGAAATGTAGAATAGGAAATAAATAATTGAGTAAATAGACAAAAGTCATTCTTCAATATGAAATGTTAATATTCAGAACAAATTATCCATGATTATATTTCAAAATCAGTGCAAACTGAAGTTTAAATATCCATAATGAGTCTTAGTGTGTATGTATTTTTATTTGCACCAGCCACTAAAACAGCAGCAATTTACTAAATTTGTCTATATTATTAAAAATATTTCCTGAGGTTTTGATGCTGTTTAAATTTTTTTGTAATTGTGTGGTATGTAACATGATATTACCCTCTTCTCTCTTCACAAACATAGGAAAATGCTGAGACTGTTATCTGATGCCTGGAGTATCACCAACAAGGAAGTATTGCTGGATTGGAGAAAGTGTAGTCTCTAATAATAGCATGATGGTTTTTGCCCATAGGATGATGGTTGCAAAAAATGTTAAACAGGAATTGAATATCATGTATTTAAATATATCATGTATTTCATCAACCATTTTAATGTTAAACACAAAACAATAGATCTTACAACTGTGAATGATGTCTTTATATAGACACTCTCCAGGTGCTTTGGTCAGAAGGTTTGCTGGTAATATGCTGTTATTTGTGTCCGTAGGAAAAAAGAAAATAATGCACCTTAGTGTAATGCTGTTTGTACATTAATTAAACTGGAAATTAAAAATCTTTCTGTAAATTGTGGTGCTCATTCCATTAGTTCACCCATAAATGAAATTCCTGTCATCATTTACTTACCCTCATGTATGGTTTTCTTTCTTCTTCTTAATTTGAATTTAACCAAACAGTTTTGGTTGGCGTTGACAAAATGTACATTCTACAGGAAGATGTGATTTGGAATGGTAATTGGTGACACAGTGTTCATTTCTTGGGTGAAGTATCCCTTTAAGTTTCCTCAGTAATCTCATTGTCCTTCAAATGTGACGTCTGAAGTGAATGATAATCAGTCTTCATAAAAGCTGAAGCAGTCAGGCTGAGAACATAAAATCCTCCTGTGTCTTCCTCCCTTACTCACATTTGCATTGCTTTGAAGTTACCCAGGTTTGCTGCTAATATTATTTTAAATGTCATTTAAAATTATGAATTATAGATATGCTACACTTTATAAAGTAAACTGACTGAACTGGATTTTATTGATTTGTATTATTTCGTCTTTATATCATCAAATATGCAGTATATCAGTTATCATAACCATTTTAACCCTTGATATTTGTCATGCTAACATCATAAAAATTGAGGAAAAAACATGGCAACAATGTGTGTGGATTTCTCAGATGTAATTGAAGCTTGATAGAGACTAAGAATGTCACTTGCATGTACGCAGGAAGCCTCCCTTATCTGACACAATTTTTATTTTTTTGTGAAAATGTACTTGAGAAAGTTGAAATTTTAACCATGTTTTGCTGTCATTGAAATGCAAGTGCAACAGTCAAACACATTGTCTAGTGCGTGTTTACTGTACATAGAAAACAATGGAAAAGAAATACACTTGAATGTAAAAATGTGTTCTGTGTGAATGGCCCCTTAAGGCCCATTCACACCAAGGAGTATAAGGGCAATTATTAAATTTTAATTATCATTCTAATTCTATGAGAATATGGAAGTCTACATCACAGCTATAATAAAGACACAGTTGAACGATATCGTTGGAATCACTTTCATTTTTTTTCCAGCTGATGAGCGATAAAAACATTGCTAGCCAGTCAGAATCCATCTGACTTTATAGAACTTGAGCATTTAAAGTGACAGACGACAAAACAGCAGTGTATGCTTATCAAAAATAGAATGGTGTTATGTGTTGGTGTGGATATAATCAACATTAATAAAATTAACATTTTAGTTATCTTTATAGATAGCGTTTTTGGTGTAAATGGGCCTGTACACTTGTTTGCGTGGCAGTTTTTATGCATAGTATTTAATGATATGATAAACTAAGAATGTATTTAAATAATTTCTAATGCTGCTTGTAGTCATTTTTTGTCAGTATACCTTGATTTCTAAATGATGAGTATCAAAGACACTGAAATGTAACATGTTGCATGTACTCAGTGTGAATTGTGGCTTTTCCTTCAAAGCAACTTAACCTAGCAGTAAAGCACCTAATTGGACCCTGTCAGTTGCTTGCTGTGCGTATAGAGTAACCTGCCGAAGCGCGCGTCGCCCCGCCCCCTCATTAAAATCTATACAGCACCCCGCCTCCTCATTAAAATATCTGAATCGCCCCGCCTCCTCATTAAGATCTGCGAGTCTTTGTGCCACGCTTTCGATCCGCCCTCTAGTGAAAAGCTGCGCTCAGCCACAAGGGAAAGTGGATCTCAGCGCGGAAGAGAGAGCGCCAGAGAGGCGCTGTCACTTTAAGAGGATGCCAAAGCCGATTACATCTGATCTCAACAGTGATTCTCTCTCACCGTCTGTCCACTACTATTGCTTATTATGCTGTACTGCATGAGCTAAACGCGTTGACAGACAGTGTTGTTCGTCGGGGTTAAAACTTTTCTTCCGGCCAGAATGGATTGGGCTCCGAACACGTTTGGATGAGTCGCTTATGAGCAGCGCGCTTCAGCTCGGCAACTTTCCTATGCGCATTTCTCCAAACATCCTAGGTGGAAAGTTAAAATCACATGGGATATGGTGACAAACAAGTGAATACACATTAAACCAAGACGGAAAATGCAGAAGAGTGTTCGGTACAATGAGGGACACGCTCTGTATCTCTCCATTATCGCGCGTAAAGAGGGCACCAAGCGAGGTTATCTCAGCAAGAAGACCACAGAAAACAGTAAATGGCATGAGAAGTTTTTTGCACTTTATCAGAATGTTTTATTTTACTTCGACACCGACCAGAGTGCTCGACCATCAGGGATTTATCTTCTGGAAGGATGCACATGTGAACGAGTCCCTGCGCCCAAGGTGTCCACTGTTGGCAAAGACGCACTTGACAAGCTGGTGAGTTCAACGTCTCTTCAACATACCGGTTTAATAAAGGCACGAATTATAGGGGAGATTGAGCACTCTCATAAGGCTTGAACTTCTCCAGAGGAGGTCAAAACAAAAGGATAGGGTGTCTTAAAAATGTATTCTTTTTACATAAAAGTATATGTTACTTCATCCTGCCTTTTCAACGTTTCCTCAACTAAAAAAGTTCAATTACAAGTTGTCGGAACGCACTAAACACTCTTGTGACTCGAAGTCGCGTTAGTGAGATGAGGTAACCATAGCAACAGTACGCTGCTTAGCACTTAACATTAGTGTCGGATTGTAAATCCACAAATACATAAGTGTGGTCATTATCACATTACTATAGATCTAGATATCACCTATAGTCTCAAAAACGATAGAGTATTTTGTTTGAAACGTCTTTTAAATGTTGACTGGAACTGTGTCCAAAATACATTTTGGTTACGCGTGAGGAACCTCCAGAGATTGTGCTAAATGACTGACGGTAAATCCCTTTAAAAATCCCTAAAGTTCTTGAATAACTAACACATTAAATATAACCAAAATGGTAAAAATACTGGAAATGGAAGGAAACATCTTTCTGCTTTTTGTATTTTGAGTGCTAGTATGCGTAAAAGAGATCAGATGGAATTATCACTGACATCTGGAAATCCTAATCTTCAATTTATTATATATATTATATATCTATATCTATATATATATATATATATATATATATATATATGTATATATATAGAATATATTAGTCTATTTCTTCTGCTCATATCGTAAAAGAAGCAAAATGTTGCCAATGTGTTGGAAAGTATCTAATAGATAATTACAAATGTCTTGGAAAAACGATTTCCTTGGTACGTGAAAACCTGTTGCATTTGACACCCCAAGTCCTCCTTTGAATAGCATTCGAGCAGTGCAGAAACGTGACCATAATTTTATGCATTGATTGGAGATCATCACATCTAGAGGACCCCTATAATGTCTATACTGTCTCGTGATGTCTTCATTAGTATGTGAGATAGGTAATAATTGAATTTCATATGGGATTCTGACAAAGACATGTGGATGAAGCTTTTTTATCATGAGGAAATGTTCACCTTCTGCTAATATAATGCAGTGGTCTGCTGTTGTCATTAAAAATGTGATATTGTGGGTGGCCTTTGATGTCACATATTGATTTCAGTTAGAAACAGTATTAGAGGCTCCCCATTCAACAGGTGCACTCCGTTACCTCTGTGCAGAAAAAAAGAAACTCATTTACACCAGCATCATGTATGCAAAAGGATCACAAGCCATGCCTAATATGGGAATCATCCGAGCTCTATAACCACCCATGTTGTGGTTAACACTTTCATCTGCTGCTAAATCTCTCAGAGGCACAAATTTGCCGTCACAGTTATACAGTATAATTAGGTTTTTATTCAGTCATCATCATCTTAAACACAATAGTGTCTCTCTTATGAAATGATCTCATTCAGATTTAACTATTTAGAAACATATGATTTTTCTCTATTTCTCTATTATGGAGGGCCACTACTTGAGATAGAAAGTGGACCTTTTGTAAAAGTTTAATTTCTTGAGGACCAAATGAAATAAAAGTGAGTGTTTTGTGCCTTTTGTTTTATCAGTTTGGTTTTGAGGTAATTTATATGTTAGTGTACTTCCAAATGTTGAACAAATTTACTTTTAACAAATAAATATGGGTGTTGTTGAGCTGGCACAGGTCACCCCCATAGTGATTTAAATGTTGCTCACAAAAAAGATATTACCAACCCAAGCTTGAATGAAAAACATTCACAAGGTGGCATTTTCATATGAATTTACATGATGTGAAACATATAAAAAAGCATGAAGCCCCAATGCTAAACAACCATCAATGGAGCATGAGCAGATCATATGTATGAATAAGGGCATATATATATATATATATATATATATATATATATATATATATATATATATATCTATATGCCCTTAAGACAGTCCTTAGGATGTTTTGGATAACTTTTCATTCATATTGTAATAAAAAAGTTTTATCATGTGTTCTCTGTAGCATCAAAATTTGGCTTAATTAAATTGTGTTTAAAGTAACATCTGACCATTTATTCTGCTAACCTGCTAATGAGTTAATAAGATTCAATTTAATTTCATTGATTTCCTATTGCAGTTTAGCTTTGTTTCCTCTGCCTGTTAATGGTGCTGTGCATTTGTGCATTTATCACAATTATGATATCCCATGTCAACTTAAGGCTTTTGGAAAACCAGCCATACTAAAAGCTTCACTTTTATAGCCAAAAAGGATCAGCAATCATGTAGTGCTTTGTAACAGTAGTATGCCTGTTCAAACAGAAATGAGATGGCTTTTAATCTACAGATGTTATATAGTTCTCACGCAGTGCGTGTTTGTACCCTGTATCGACTCTTTCTTCTACGAGAACACAGTCAGAAATCCTCTCTCAATCACACACCCACAGACTCCCACACGGCTGCATATAAGTATGCACACTCTCTCCCACAGACAACTAATAAGGCACAAAGGAATAAATGTGGGCTAGTCTATAAAGAGTACAGACAGGTGTAGAAGCAGTCGATAGGGATACTAAAACTCCTTTGGGGAGAGGAACCCCAGAGGAATAGAAAATGTATACCAACCAAAACGAATACGAAATGTTTTCAGCACTGCTGTAACTGATGATCAAAGTGCATTTCCCAGTATTTATTTATTTTTTTTAGTAGAAATGACTATTTTTGATAAGAAAAGCATACAGATTTTATAGAAATGTGTAGGTGGAGATTTCCAGCTGATTATTTGAAACATAAAGCTAACACTAAAGAAAACCTTCCTGTGCTTGACTGATTTTATTTGTGTATTCTTATGTCCAAAACTCTTTTTATAATGCCAGATTTCTGAGGACTGGGCATTTGCTGAAAATACAGCAAATAGATGCCCTTAAGCTTATAAAGACCATGGAACAATCAGACAACATCATGATTTGATTTGGGGTCTTTTGTTGTTATGAGATCGTTTGTATTAACTGCCTTTATGAAAGATTAATTACATCAACACAGAAATTATATGGGGTAATAAAACACTTCTGGGACTCATGAAGTGCTTAGAAACAGACATAAATTATAAATGCTGTATTCCCGCTAATGTTGTGCCCTGGATCAATATAATAATCTTATCATTTCTAAATACATAATCACCTTATAGCAACAATAAACATATTGCATTTGTATGTGTTGTACAAGGGAAGCTGATCTGTGTTATGTTCAAGCTGGATGTAGTTGATTCAGTGCATATCCTACTGATGTTTTCAGATTCAAATGATTTTGTTTGTGCATACAGTATAAATAATGCAACAAAATGCAGTTAGATTACAGTGGTAAAGCCTTTACTGTTGTTTACTCTTGCCATCCAGTTTAAATGCTGATAACACCAGTTCTTTATTTTTATATTTCATATGCTAGCCCAAGATTCATTGATGTTTCTTGGTCTTGTGTGTAGTTCATTCATATCGAGCATATCTGATGAGCTGACAGTTTGATGAATGAGGTGCAAAGAGATGCACTGTCTGTGGGGGCTGAGTGTGTAATTTTCAGAAGAGACTCAGGTAGTAACTTCAGGGTACAGAAGGAAGGATGACAAAGTAATACTGCAAGTTTCTTGTAAGCAAAGTTGATGATTTTTGCTTTGTTGAAGTGTCTTTTGCTTGAGTTCTCTTTCTGTCTTTAGCCAAAGAAATTAGTCAGTGACTAGTTGTCAACACTTGCACTATTAAAAGGATTAGTTCACCCAAAATGACAATTGTTACTCACCAGTTAATTATTTTGCTCACCCTTATTCTTTCTTTTGTGAAACATAAAAGCAGATGTTTAGCTGAAAGTCTTGACTGCCCTTTTCCATAAAATGAAAGAAAAGGTGACCTCACTCTAAAAATAAAGTTTCTCTATGGCCATCTACAGTTCCATTAGAAACCTTTAACATCCATGCAGTCTTTCCATTGCACAAAAGGTTTTTTATTCTGGAAAAAGTTTCATCAGATCATTAAAATGTTCTTCACACCAAGAAAAAAGTGTGAAGAAATGGTTAATGACATCTCTGCCATAGATAGATAGATAGATAGATAGATAGATAGATAGATTAAGTTTTTTTTTTTTTTTTTTTTTGACAGTCAGCATTGACGTTTTACATCTTGTTTTGTGTTACATGGAAGAAATTTAAGTTATGTAGTGTGAGTACAGCATTTTCATTTTCATGTGAACCATCTATTCAATTTTATTGATTGATATTGCATGTATTCTGCCTTTTCAGTGTTATGAAATGTAAGATTTTGAAATTGGTGTCCCATTTGATCTTGTTTGTTTACAGCATCAGATCAAATGCTTGGTTACTTGTAATTGGTACAGCCTGAACTCAGTTACATATTACTTCATCAGTACAGACCAGATGATTTATTACTCATCTTATTGTTTGTCTATTACATTACTGACTTATTTGAAAAGAAAAAAATTACATTGTTCAATTTTGATTCAGTTTGCAACCTATTGCTAAATGTCATCTGATAAGTAGTGAATTTATTGATTAAAGAGAATTAGTCTGTTGAATCTCTTGAAGCTGTTCTTATGTAAGCACACCTGAAAATTGCTTTTTACCCTACATGAGATATTGATGTTGTTGTGCTGCTAGTTTTATTAAAGATTATACTGAGAAAGACAGATGCCAATAAGCTTGTATCTCTAACAGCAGTAATATCTCATTCATTATTGATCGGTTTACATAGTGACTGTGACCAACATCTGATATCTCTGATATTGTTGGTGTAGTAAGACACACTATATCATAGCCTTAGAAGTGTTTGTAAAGGGTTCAGTCCAAATATACTCAGAGCAACACTCACCAGTAGGCTTACTTGCATGTTATTCTCACAATGTCAGTGGCTTTGTTTATCTGAAAGTAGGGATTAAAGGGGTCATATGATGCGATTTCAAGTTTTCCTTTCTCTTTGGAGTGTTACAAGCTATTTGTGCATAGATAAGATCCCTGAAGTTGCAAAGACTAAAGTCTCAAAACCAAAGAGATATTCTTTATAAAAGTTAAGACTCGACCACGCCTCCCTAAAACAGCTCATTCAAACACGCCCCACATGTCTACGTCACGGTGTGGGGAGATTTGTAAAACACCACCTAAACGTACACGCAAAGAAAGAGGGCAGGACTTTTATTCTCGCTGTAGTGATGTTGCTGCCGCCGGCGCCGGCGCCATGTACTGGAGACGCTGCGTTTCATTGTGAAAGTGAAACTACTTTGTTTGGGCTTCCAAAAGAGGACACAACTACAAATCAGTGGTTAAGTTGTGTTTACAACACTGTTCCAGAACAGTTCAACCCAAATATTAGAGTGTGTGCGGCACATTTTACGGAGGACTATTTCCTGAACCTGGGAGTAGCCTGCCAGCTATGCCCAAAGACTGTTTCTATAAAGTGGGGCAATTCTAACTTTGCAAGGAGTCTGGCGCTTCTGATTCACAGCCTGTAAGTATGTTCTCATATTTAAAGAATTTGCCACTGACTATTCAAAAGCGAGTTTTGAGCTGAGTAGAGTAGTGCTTGTTGTTTCTCGTTTCTTCGATCACAAATGCAGATAAATCCAGGTAATGTTTACGCGGCACGATGCAAAGCGATGCGTAAAAAGACAGTATAAAGGCTTAAGTATACTTCGTTTTTGTACACGTACGCTAGCGTATGCATACAGTCAAACACGTAGCCTTTCAAAGTATACTCCATTTGAAGTTGTGTGCAAACGCGAGCGGTCGACACATGCGCTCTAGAAAGCTTCATCCGTGTTCAGTGTCTGCTCTATTTTTCCCCATGACTGATAACAAATATTTTTGAACTCTTTTAATCTAAAGCTGAGCTATCTCATACTCTCTCGTTCACAAGCGTTTGTCAATGTGAGCATCTGTTGTTGCAGTCTCTGCTGTATAGTTGTCGTTGTCCTTCTCTTTAGTTTCGTTTTCTACTGTGAAACAACGGCCCGGGGCAGTGTTGCCACCATGTGGAAAAACTGATTACTGCAAAATGACTTCAGTGCGCATGTGTGACCTGAGTGTACAAAGTACGCGCGGTTACAAAAATCGGGTGGTGCGCGTACAGTAAGCGCGTACTGTTCTGATGACGCAATTCGCGTCACATGCACTGTACGCTGTCCCTCGCGTAAAAAGTGAAGTATACTTTGGGCTTAAGTCATTATAATCAGTAATTATGTCCCCAATTGATGCAACAAATGCCTCGTAATGGCTTTGTAATGGGTTTTATTGTTTTTGTGACGTCGCGCCAGGACACGGCATCACAATACGGAAAGGGGCGTGACATTTCCGTCTCACGCTTGAGGTATTCAGCCAATCACAACGCACTGGATAGCTGGCCAATCAGAGCACACCTCGCTTCTCAGAACGATGAGCTTTGTAAAAATCGGCGTGTTTCAGAAAGGCGGGGCATAGAGGAGCAACAATAATGTACAGTATGTGGAAAATAATGTGTTTTTTGAACCTTAAACCGCATAAACACATTGCATTACATCAAATACACAAAATAATATTCTTTTTAGCAATGTCATAAAACCTCTTTAATGTGTGCTGTGCATAGGATTGATATAATCCGACTGAGAGACTACAACATGTAGAAAATCCTTTCTAGCGGACTTTAAAAAAAAAGCACATGATGAGTAGGTTTGCTCTCATAAAAATGAGCAGGTACAGAGTTATAGAATTATGAAAGAACAGGAGAGGTGCCAGTATGAAGACTGTTTAAGCTGTTTGAACAGATGCCAGTCTAAATCTCTGAGTGTACTGTAGTTGCAGTTATGTGTTTTCTGAATATTGTACATAGTGATGCTTAGTTTCAGACCTGCAACATACTCTGAGCAAATACGTGGATGCAAACACTTCTAGCTATGCAAGCTCAAGGTTGTGCATCGTCACTGCAAACCTCAGTTTCCAATGCGGTGGAAGTACATGTTGCTATTTCAGCACAAAGGATGTGATAGCAGAGATTAGTTTGATACTATAAAATTCTGTAATTTGGCATCAGACATTAACTATAATTAATCCCTTTAAGACGAATGTAGCACACACCCTAAATGCGTCAAATCAAGGTGTTTTGCATCTTTATTAACAGAGGCCTGATGTGAGTTTGTTTTTCCAATTAGGGAAAATACATATATTGGGAAGTCCCACATAATTCCCAGCAGATCATCGGATGGATGTGTTGTGGAAAAAAGTTAAAGTAGTCTGACCTTTACTGCACTGCACTTCACTCTACGACCTGTTTTATTGTTTTAATAGTCCTGTTCAAGCCCAGATAGCACACAATAATGTTTTTTACAGCATGAGCTGATATAATAAGCACAACTAAGATAATGGGGCAGCGATAATACTTTCTAAAATGGAAAATGTTGGAGTGAAAAAACAAGCAGGTGTTTCTGACATAGTTTGATTTGCGCTCCATGATTTGCAAGAAAGGACAGAGCATGTGGAATGTGACATCTGTCTTTTCATTACTTTACATTTAGTCCCAGCCTGTTTTGCCAGACTCTTGCTAATAACAGTTTACAAAAACAGTCAGCATTATATGATTCTTCTTTCTGGGAAATAAAAAACTAATCCATAAAAAAAAGAAAATTCTGTGTGACGTATCTCTGCTCCAAACCCCAGTGAGCTGCAAAATAAGTGAGTATTCCCTTCCAAGTATATACTTTATTGACCTTATTTTTTAAAAAACAGATTATTTATTTATTTATTTATTTTACATAAGGTTTTAATTGTAGATATTGCTCTGTATTGCAAACAAAAAAGTTTGTAATGATGAAAATTGATCTAATTTATAAATTTATGTAACAGATATTTTGACAAAAATATTTTACAAATGATATATTAATTATATGTAATCATTATTTATCAAAAAAATTTATCTATTTATTTTAACATACTTTCAACGGAGAAGTTATTTCCTGAAGTTATTTCCAGTAAATTGTAAAAATCTTTTGTATTTATGCAGTTTGTGTTTATGCTACAAATCAATGTTTATGATTATGATAATAAATTAAAATAATATGATAATAAATACCCCATTGCAATATCAAGTAGCTTAGTGGACTGTTTTTGTTACTGCTAAAATAACTGAAACCATCTGAAACTTTTAACACCACACTCTTAAGTTAAAAATATGGTGGATATAAAATATCTATTTTACTCGGTACTGCAACGTATTATTAAAAATAGCACCTTCTAGGAAACAAAAAACTATTTTGTCTGTCTTTGTGCATATTTGTGTATGTAATTTCTGCTTATTAGAATATTGTTATTAGCTTAGCCACATGCTAATGCCAAACTCGATTGGATGGTTTTTGTCTATATAATTTACCATTCCTGCTGTGTAGACTGTTTCAGTTCAGTCACCCCTGATGTTTCTTTGAGGTTATGATGCTGTCTTAGAGGTTAACTGGCTATCGAGATGTAGACTGCTCACTAGGTTTTGAAACATAGCTAATGTACACACCTGTAAACTAAGTGTGTGCGATATCACGATTTTTGATCGTGGATGACTAAAATGTCTCCACAATCTGTTTTTTAGAAATAATGTAGTATCGTGCTACAATGCATATTCTATTAGTTGCAGTTCTGTGCCTCTGTCTCAATATGCTGTACAACATGACATGCATTCATATCAAATGTTAACTCAACAGTAGGTTTACACTCACAGGACATTGCATTTATTAGCCACAAAAGTAGCAATCACATTATTTTAGGGCTGCAACAACTAATCAATAAAATCGATTATTATCGATTATGAAAAATAATCGACAACGATTCTCATTATCGATTAGTCGGGTCTGCCCACAGTGCACGTCCAACTCGCGTCAAATTACAGCACTGAATAATGCATTTCTATGGACAAAATGCATCTAAAATAGTGGAGGAAACGGAATGACATGCGGGAGATGTACGTGATCCAAGCTGCCAAAAACATGAGAATTCTTTATTTTAAGCTTTAAGCTAATGCATTAGCATAATGGCTTGCCCTGTCAGGCGCTTTGACAGACGTGTGTGCGTCCTCAGCCCAAAAACTTTCAGTTTACAGTCAGATCCTTATCTGTAAATGTTACAAATTCACGCGAGCATTTCCATTTTTGCATAAAGGTCCGTCCTGACAGTCTGTGTTAAGTTTAAATCTTTTCTGAATGAGCGCCGGTACGGAATGCAGTAGAGAGGGAGACTATTAATATTCAGCGCAAAAACATTCATTGTGTTAAAATATCTGTTGTTGAACATTAAATTTATGTTTAAAAGTCAACATGCAATGCGAGTATTTTATGAGAGTAGGAACTGTAAAGGGATAACTGCGTGTAATTGTCTGAATATAAATGTCAGACGCTTTTACAGGATAAAGAAATGACAGTAAGATGTGACTGAACGCGTGTTCCTGCAGAACATTACTCTCACCTGTTGGTTAACACTGAGTTTGTGATTTTATTCGTCTTTATTATCTTATTTTTTTGATGTAGAGATTTAAACTATATTTACTATATACAGTGCTTAACAAATTTATTAAAATAAATTTATATAAGGCTTTTAACAAATTAGGCTATGTAAGGTTTGTGCCACTGCTGCTCTTAACTAACAGTATTGGTGATTACCAAAATCATTTTTTAGCTTTCTGTATTGGTTAAGTCTCCAATATGCGTAAACTCTTTAGTAACAGTAGGCTGTTTCTAATACTATAATATAATTATTGCGGTAACCTATGAAAGAAAGGCAGAAAAAATAGTCAAGCGCTTTATAGGGTTTTTTTTTTCCAGATACCCAATTACAGTCAAAAAGTACATAAACAATGCCAGCAAGAATCCAAGGTGTTATCAAAGGCATAGGAGGCCATTTGTTATTATGTGAATAAATACTATTTAGTTGTTTCAGTTTGTTATTTGCCCAATAAATGACAATAACATTTTTAGATTTTTTGATAGATTCCTAAAACATTTGTGTTTTCTCTTTATTATGACAGGTGGTCTAATAAATTGTTAAGCACTGTATGTTTTTATAGCATGCAGTTAGCACGTTTGTTTGAAGGACATCGGGCAGAATGTGGAATAGTGTGTTTTCTGTCAATTAAAAAAAAAAGTTGTTTTTAAATCCGATTAATCGAAAAAATAATCGGCCAGCTAATCGATTATCAAAATAATCGTTAGTTGCAGCCCTGCATTATTTCCATGTTATTTAAAGCCTTGTCGATTAAACATTTCATTCGAATGCTGTTCTGTTCTGTGCTTTTTCTGAGCGCATACACCTGAAGTGCACGCACGCTAAAAAGCAGGTTTACATGTAAACACAGTTGGTTGTGTCTAAAGTTGAGTTTGAGTCTTACCTCTCAGATAGGTCCTTCAAGGTATCTTGGAGAGGTGAGGTATCCAAGTCGCAACATCTAGCTACTGGGGTGCCTCAGGGCTCAGTTCTTGGACCACTTCTCTTCTCTGTCTACATGACATCACTAGGTTCTGACATTCAGAAACATGGCTTTTTGTATCACTGCTATGCTGATGACACTCAACTCTAACTCTCATTCCATCCTGATGATCTGACGATAGCTGCTCGCATCTCAGCATGTCTAACAGACATTTCTTGCTGGATGAAGGACCGTCACCTTCAACTCAACCTAGCTAAGACAGAACTGCTTGTAATTTCAGCAAACCCATCACTTCATCACAATTTCACCTTCCAGTTAGACTCATCAACCATAACTCCTTCAAAAACAGCCAGAAACCTTGGAGTTGTGATTGATGATAAGCTGAATTTCTCAGACCACATTGCTAAAACTGCCCGGTCCTGCAGATTTGCTTTATGCAATATTAGGAAGATCAGGCCCTTTCTTTCGGAACATGCAACACAACTCCTTGTTCAAGCTCTTGTTCTGTCCAGACTTGACTATTGTAATGCTCTCTTGGCAGGTCTTCCAGCCAATTCCATCAAACCTCTACAATTAATCCAAAATGCCGCTGCAAGATTAATCTTTAATTAACCCGAAAAGAACGCACGTCACACCTCTGTTCATCAATTTGCACTGGCTACCAGTAGCTACTCGCATAAAATTCAAGGCATTAATGTTTGCCTACAAAATCACCTCTGGCTCTGCACCCCTTTACCTAAATTCAGTACTTCAGACCTATGTGCCCTCTAGAAGCTTGCGTTCTGCAAGTGAACGACGCATTATTGTGCCATCTCAAAAAGGCACAAAATCACTTTCACTGACTTTTTCATTCACTGTTCCCATCTGGTGGAATGACCTGCCCAACTCAATCCGAACAGCTGAATCCTTAGCCATCTTCAAGAAACGGCTAAAAACACATCTCTTCCATCTTTATTTGACCTTCTAACTCTATCACTCTCTATTCTAATTCTATTTTATCTATCTGTCTTCTTTTTTTATTTAAAAAAAAACACACACACACACACACACCCTTGACCCTCTATCAATTGTATATTTATTCTCTAACTGCTACTTTTTCTTTTGAAAAAAATTAACACTAGCTTTCTTTTTTCTATATTCTATGTACTTGTTTAAAAAAAAAAAAAACTTTCTTTTTTTCTATATTCTATCTACTTGTTTTCTTAAAAAAACACTGTTTCTTTTTTTGTTCTATATTCTGTCTAATTGTTTTCTTTAAAAACAAAAAACAAAACAAAACAAAAAAAACCCTTGCTATGTGTACTGCGTTAGGCTAACTGAGACTTGTCATATTGCTTGTATGTTGTTGCTCTTTTGTTGGTTTTGATTGCTTCTATTGTCCTCTTTTGTAAGTCGCTTTGGATAAAAGCGTCTGCTAAATAACTAAAATGTAAATGTAAAGTGAAAATGAACAGTTGAGAGAAAATGGATGCCTGTCTGTATATTAGATACGTGCAGGTCTTAAAGTGATAGTTCATTAAAGGGATAGTTCGCCCAAAAATGAAAATTCTGTTATTATTTACTCTCACTCTCATATTGTCCCGACACTGTATTAATTTCTTCCTTATGCTGAACACAAAAGAAGATATTTTGAGGAATGTGGATAACCAACCTCATTAACTTTGATAGTAGGGAAAAAATACTATGGAAATCACTGGGGACCAGCAACTGTTTGGTTACCCACATTCTTCAAAATAACTTTTATGTTCAACAGAAGAAAGTTGAGAGTGAGTAAATCATGACAGAATTTTCATTTTTGGGTGAATTATCTCTTTAATGTTAATAAAAAATAAAACACAATCAAGAAAATCAATGTATAATTTATACAGTGAAGTGTATATTATGTTTTATTTTTATATTTGTTCATTCAATTTCTTGAATGCTACTGCTAAATACACCTACTGTTCCTGAAAAATAAAGCACTGATTGTTTTATTTGAATATTATGTGTATTTTAATGTGTCTTTGTGCTTATTTTTTAACAGGGACATGCACAGACATTTTGAGGGGCAGAGGCTCAAGTGGAAAAAAGGGCACCTCTCATATTTATTTTAATTTTTTTCTAAACAAAATGTTAAATATATTAGCACAACTCTGACTTACTTACCAATTTATTTTTATTCCCTCACATTCACCCAATTGTTTCATTTTTCAACAGATGTCTACAAAATAATCATTTCACATATGACCATGGTCTTCTTTAGCATTCACTAATTGTATCACAAGAACAGGCAACAACAAAGGAAACTAAGCCACAATATGCATGTTTTCTATGCTACTAGTTTCAAGTATATATTTAGTTATTGTTATCCTATTCATCTGCAATGCCTTGTGTCAAATGTATGCAAATTAGTGCATTTTTATTACTTAACGCCTGATTTGCATATCAATGTGGCTTTTCTGATGACGTTATTAATTTTACTGTATTAAGCTGTCGTTTCTCCACAGCCTGTTTGCCCATGATATATTGTCTTAGCTAAACTTTAGGTAACTTATTATATGGTAGCTCATGAGTCATGTTAGCGAGACAAATTAACTATATTTGCCTTTTTGGATAATTAGCTGTAAATTCGAGGCACAGGTAGCTTGGTCTTTTGTTCATCACCATTCACCTCCACACCAAGATAAACACAACTGGAGAGGGAGGGAGGGCTTCACTTCTGCGGTTCTCTGCCAGTCTGTGATGTGCATGTGTCGATTAAAATCCGCCCAATTTCCACTCAAAACTAGCCCAAACCCCGGTAAAAATCGCGTTCCGTGGGGGGAAAATGCAAGTTTTTTGGTGGGGTTCCCCTGGTACAGTTTGCATGCCAGGGGTTAAATATCACTTCAACCCACGGACATGAAAAACAACCCGCGGCAACAGTGTTAAAGGAGCCCAATTCCACGGGAAACCCGTGGACTTGGCAACTCTGGTGCGTGCTTGCGCTGAGACGCGAAGGGGAGAAAGGCATCGGAACTCAACAGAGTCTCAACATTTCCCGACCCGATCTGATATTTAGATTTTTTTATTTGTTTGACAGGGAAAGCTGTGCGCAAACAGAAACACACATACTGTATATACATATGAAGAGTTCAGATGCAAATGCCTCTAAGTGCCGTCTGAAATTTTCTTCTAAAATTAACATTTTTCTCAGGCTCCTATATTTATGTTCAGTTATTTTACTTTAATGGCAATGAAAAGAACCTATTCATTGCCATTAAAGTGAAATTACTGAACCTACACATAGGAGCCTGATAAAAATGCTAATTTTAGAAGAAAATTTCAGACGGCACTTTAGAGGCTTTTGCATCTGAATTCATCATATATTCATATATTTAAAAATAATAATAATAATAAAAAAAATCCCCAGAAAAAAGGGCACGTTCTCTCAAGGAAGAAAAGGGGCAGGTGCTCAAGCCCCTTTTGATGTCTATGTGTGCACGTGCCTGTTTTTTAATAACAAAGATAAAATAATGACAAAAAATTCTCCGCCCACTTTGGTCTAAATGTCTGCCATTGTTTTTATTTTATATTTTGTTACCTTGTAAGGTTTTGTTTTTAGAATAGGGAAGTTATTTTGGCTGTACTGCTCAGACAACTTGCAAAATTGTAAAACCAACATGACAAAGAATCATGAATCATGATTTTCCTGAAAAAAAATCATGATATGTTATTTTTGCCATATCGCCCACCCCTACTGTAAACCAGTGTTCCCTACAAAACAAACTAATCTAAATATCAAACCATCCACCTAATATTGATCTACTAATATATGCTGAGCCATGACCATTGACGTCATGATGATATTAGATTACACATTTGCTCTCCTGACTGCAGTTATTAATCACATTAAAGAATCGCTGCTGGCTGTCTCATTACTGTTCACACCCGAGTGGGAGTTATGTCATCCTGTTGCTGCCATCAGCCTCTGAGACACGCACAGCTGGACACGATGCGCTTGTGTTGATAAAACATCATGCTAAATAAACAGTGATTGTATCAAGTATTCTTGTATCTGATGGTTAAGATTTCTAACTGTGACTGAATAGATGTAGAAATGTCTAGACACAACGGTGATCTCAGGAAGGGGGGTAGCAAACTGTTGTTCTCAAAAGTTTGTCTGGTTGATTTGGTGCAGACACTTAAAATTGGCCTTTTGTCAATGAATAGAGCAGTGTTAATTTTGATACTGTATAAACCCACATTTCAATATATCTACAGTGAAGCAGCTGCTATTATAGAACAGCTATTGTTAATAATTCATATTAAGAGACTATTTCCAGGGCAATGACCATCTTTTTTTTTCTTCGGCATCTTATGTAAGCTCATCCATCTTCATACAAAAGCAGATGATCACAAATTCATACACTTTTAATGTATGAAATTTATCACACCCTATGACAGTTCCACCACCATGGCGCCTCGAGAATTATCATTACCATTACCATCGGAAGAACGAGATCAGACATAATGTGAATCTCTTCCAATTATACTGATGTATTTCAGCATTAAACTACAGTAGTTTCTCAGTGAAAGTTATTTCGTCCCTGTCATTAACAAAAGGTTTTGTGAGGAAATCCTCCAGCTCAAGATATTTTTTATATTTTTACTAGATTAAGAGGAGAGATGGAGAAACTTATTCCCAGCTGTTCAACTTTGATAACTGGCCTCAGAAATAAGCTCTAGATTGGGAGCATTAAAATGACAGGTTCCCACGAAAAATATTGTTTTGGGATGTGAAGCCTGCTGTTTTGTTGCTTTGTGTTATTGCGAATCGTAATTAGTGTTTTTCGTTAAAGGGGTCATGAAATGCATTTTTTAAATGATTTCATTATGTTTCCTGAGGTACGCTTATAATCTTTGTATGTTTTTTATTTACTTATTTTCTTCCTCATCAAAAATGTTAATTTTCGATCCTGAATTTAGCCGTCTGATTTGAAAGGGGTGTGTCTGCTGTGAGATTTCAGTGTAAACACCCACTGCTATGATTGGCTAACATCTTTGCATATGATATGAGCAGTACATGTGAACTGTCCTGAAAACTTTTACTGTGTTTTTACTATAACATCCGGCAAGATATTAATCATGAAAAGTCTTGATTTTAGTGTTATATTTTACTACTACCATTTATATTTTACCATGTTATATTTTACTACTACCATTTGCATGAAAGGTTGCAGTGTTGCACTGTAGCCAAATACAGTTACGTACATGTACTGAGCACATGATGCAATGATCTTCCTATTGTTTCGCTGTCCATTATTGTAACGTAGTCATTTTTTTTCTGCAAATCCAAATGTGGCACAGAAATTGCACACTTCACCTTTAAGGAAGTGATTTTACGTGTAATATTTGTATATACCAGTGAGAAGTAAAAATCAATCCAATCCACACATTCTCCTGCATAATCAGCACTCTTATAACACTCTTACTCTCCCATAATAAGTCATAAGAGTGTAAGTCAAATGGAAAAAGATTCATGAATACTTCATCAGTTGTACTTTTGTACATTTTTCCTATGACTCCCAATCACTGCCAAGTGCTTTATTTTTAAATATATTTTTAAAATCCCCTCTGAATGTTAGGCCAAGATATTGCTCTGTGTGCTCAAAGGGTGCAAAAATGATTGTAACGGTATTATTTATATACACAATATTTAGATACATTTACTTCATGTCACATTATATATATATTAAATTAGATCAAATTTAAAGGTGGCACAGAATAGACATTAACCCTAGTTCATCTGTTTCATTCACTTGAGGATTTTATGGCTTCACCACTGGTCCACATGTTCAGAGACTACCTGCGATTTCCATAGTCTGTGTTGATAATGTTGATCAGTAGGAGAACATTAAACTACATTAGTCTCAACTGATTCTTGTGTGGTGCAACTCCTCTTGTGGATGCACAGATCAGAGACAGGGTCTGGGAGCTTGATGTTCCTACTGCCATAACCCTGCCAAAAACAACAGCTTAAACCAGCCAAAGGTGTTTTTCTGCAGTGTACGAGTGAAGTGGAGTGACTGCAATGTGACAGCCACCCTCTGGGTTTTCCATTTCCCGCTCCACGCTCACCAGTGATAGAAACCACATTTCATGTTTGCTCCATAGGAAAATTTGCATCTAGAATGTTAAGTTCTTTACTTTTTTTATATCATGTAAAATCAGATATTTTTTTAATTGAAAAAAAAAAAAAAATTCTAAAACATACAGTACATAGAGAAGTCTTGCTTATTGAAACACTAATATTAGCCTGTGAATATACACTAAAGACAGCACTTTCAACATATTCTTATGTCACTCCAAACAAAGTTGAGCTTCGGGTTCAATCCGCACCACTCACATACTTTAGTATGTTTAAACTCGTCTAGCTGATCAGCAAGCTGATCTCCCAACTTTCAAGTGCCAAAAACCCATCTAAAGTTCAAGTTTACCATAGGCTGGTTTATGCTGTTGGTAAAGGCTGGAACAGCCTACACAACTGTTAAAATCTGAACAGATTTTAAAACACTACATTACTGTAGATGGTTACAGAAAAAAAAAAGACTGGGAATCACACAGTACCAGACTTTCAAGTCATTCGGAACCCAACAAACTCGCATAGAAACATGCAGTTCATTGCTAGGAAACGTGGCAAATAAAAACAATAAGTGTTTAAAATTGCTCAACATATGAAATGTTTGATATCTGTACACAGGACAGAACCATAATCTGAAGCTAAAAAATCTGTACTTTACTAGACTGGCTCTGACTATCGGAAGCTAGCGTTAACTTATCCAGACTGCAAATCACAAGTCATGTACTGTATTCCAGCCTTAAGTAATTTCTTCAAAACTCCAGAATCCAAAGCAAATATTATTGACAGGCCACTTTATTCTTTGTTTTAAATATTACATGGATGTCAAGAAATAATTGAGGTGGTATATTACAATAGTAATTCTGTAAAAACTTGGTTGAAAGCTTGAAAAATAGTGCACTGTCGTCTGAGAAAAAGCAGGACCCGCTCCATTTCTTTTACCGCCATCCGTCTGTCATAAACATACCACAAAGGTGTATTATGACAGCAGCAAATATTGCTTTGTGATTGATTGTTTTATATCTGGCTGTAGCTGTAAGATAAATACAGACATAGCGCACAGCTAAACGGCATGATTGTAAACAGTATCAGTAAGCACCCAGCAGGAGTGAGAGCAGAAAGCATCATCTATTTCATCCAGACGGCGAACATCAACACTATTCCTGAAAAATCAACAGCAAAGCTGACAACTCCATCCCAATGAATAAAATGGACAAGTGCTGCTAATCGAGACAAATATGTGTCCTTCTTCAACCAACCTCCACTCCATTCTTAAAAATAAAGATTCACAAAAAAAGTGGTTTCCTAGCCCAGTTATGCTCAATCTGCTCTGTTTTGTTAGTTTCATAGTGTTTGAATGCTTGTCAGGCTGGAAAACTGGCTGATTGACAGACTGAAAGTGTTTAAGCCAGATAAAACCAGCAAAATCCTCTTATGTTGTTTCTTTTTCAACATATCATTGTCATATACAGTGCTGAGATGCTGCCAAATATGATTTGCAAAAGGTGAGCCAAACGACAATTTCCTGTCAGCATAATAGACAAGGAAGTTTAAATGAAGACACTGAATGAATCAATGGAAGCTAAAGAAGCTTTCACTGAACAGTTCTAGAAAGAAGCAGTTTTCTTTCTTTAAAATCAAAATAATCCTTGTTTCCGTTATAAATAAATAACCTTTTATGGAATGAAAAGTTTCTATTGATGTTAAAGATTCTTTTATTAAACATTTATTTTTAAGATTCACTCTTAAGAATGAAGGTCTCAAAAGTGCGTTTTGCAGTGATGCCACAGAAGGACCACTTTTGGTTCCATCAGTTCTTAAAATAACCATTATTTTCTTGGTGTAAAGAACATTTTAATGACCTAAATAACCTGTTTCCACTATAAAGAACCAATGGAAAGGTTCCATGGATGTTAAATGTTCAACCAAAAATGCCAATAAACAACCTCTATTTTTAATATAGGCCCGATTAGTCTCCGTTTATTCTGTTTTGCTGGTTTTATTGGGGGTTTGAGTCAGGTTGGAAAACCAGCCGGCTGACAGGCTAAAACAGTTTAAACCAGATCAAACCAGCTGAAATCACCTTAGGCTGTTTTTTTCAACATATTATCGTCATTTATGGTGCTGAGATCATAGCAAATATGATTTGCTAAAGGCAAGCCGAACGTATTCATAACAGTCTGCTGTCAGCCTAATAGACGAGGAAGTTTAAATGAAGATTGGCAAGGCGCTGAACGAAGAAAGCGGTAGTAATGAATGCAGAGCAAAAAGCATTATTGAGCGCCGCTCTTGCGCAGAGCAGTGCGTTGTCATGGATACGAGATTTGTTAGGTAAAGTGATGGTTTAAAAATATGCTTGACACTTGTTAAGAAATGTTATGCAAGAGGTTCTGTCTCTCTCACCCACCCGCTCTGTTTTTCCCTTCTGTAGGCTTGGCAGATTTCCAGAGCAAATTACTATTGCGGATACATGCAGCGATGAATTTGTGTATTGGTGGAGGGTTCGGTGACTAGATTTAGAGGTGTTGGGCCAAACCTTCACCCTGCTCACCAGGCCTCTTGGTTTGTGTTGGCCTTGGGCACTAATGTGGCGGCATAGTTCAGTGCCTCGCTGTGAGTCGAACAAGAGTGTTCTGTGTGTACGGCTTCCATATAAGCGCTCAACCCAGAATAGACACTTTTCATATAATTCAGTGCTTTGGGGCATGGTCTTGTGAATACAGGGCTTCAGCATTTCTTGTGTGAAGAAATAGGTTAGGAAATATTTCAGTCAGACCATTCCAGGGGGAAAGACCGACATAACTGCTTGTGAGTGGAGGGGTCACCGGTCCATTCTCACCCGCATTGAAAAGAGCTCATGCGTGTAAAGGGGCAGAGTGCCGATGATTTAGTTTATTAGGTCAGTGTCCGTGTGGGCTACTTCACTCTGTTTTTATTTATTTTGTTCAAAGAGAATATTTGGCTCTATTAATAGTCTGTCAGTCTTTTTTGCTAAGTTGTGGTTTGGGATTAGTATTTCATATTTTGTCTAGAATTAAAATGTTATTTAAACTTAAGTATGACTGCATTCATGCACAGTCTTTCACTGATTATATTTAATAACCAGACAATATTTAGGTCATGCAATCACCCAAAAATGGAAATTCTGTCATCATTTACTCACCCTCAAGTTGTTCCAAACCTGTATGAGTTTAGAATGTTGGTAACAGAACAGTTGATGGTAGCCATTTACTTCCACAGTATGTAAAAATACTATGGAAGTCAAAGGCTACTGTCAGCTGTTTGGTTATCAACATTATTCAAAATATCTTCTTTTGTGTTCAGCAGAAGAAATGAACTCATACAGTTTTTGAACAACTTGAGGGTGAGTAAATGATAACAAAAGTTTCATTTTTGGGTGCACTATCCCTTTTTAAGGTCATAAATGGTTTAGACGAAACCTGATCAAAACGAATACTGTAGGTTTTTAGCTGAGTAACCAGATCTTGCTCTGCATGTAAACCAGCATTCTTTCAGCTTATTCTTTTAAAATGTATTTTATTCTTGCAATGGTAAAGCTGAATTTTCTGCAGCCATTTCTCAAGTCTTTAGTGTCACATGATCCTTCAGAAATCATTCTAATATGATGATTTGCTCAATAAACTTTTCTTATTGTTATCACTGTTTGAAAGTATGACAGCGTTTTAGTGCCACGTAAAAAAAACCCCCACTAAGATTACAAGATTAAAGTTGTAATATTTTGAGAAAAAAGTCAAAATTACGAGAATAAAGTTGTATCAATACGAGAATAAAGTCAAAAAATTTTGAGAATAAAGTCAAAATTACGAGAATGAAGTTAAAATATTTTGAGAATAAAGTCAAAATTACTATTAATGGGTGGCTGGCACCATTCTCAAAATGCATTTATTTTTAAAATACATCTTTTCTTGAAAAAAAAGTAAAAATTACAAGAATAAAGTTGTATCAATACGTGAATAAAGTAAAAAAATGTTGAGAATAAAGTCAAAATTATGAGAATAAAGTCAAAATATTTAGAGAATAAAGTCAAAATATTTTAAGAATAAAGTCAAAATTACGAGAACAAAGTCAAAATATTTTGAGAATAAAGTCAAAATTACGAGAACAAAGTCAAAATATTTTGAAAATAGTCAAATACGAGAACAAATTCAAAATATTTTGAGAATAAAGTCAAAATTATGTGAATAAAGTCAAAATACATGTATTTAGAGAATAAAGTCAAAGTTATGAGAATTAAGTCGTAGCAATTACGAGATTAAAGTTATTATATTTTGAGAGTATAGCCTATATTGCACATGCAAATGGCCCAGAGTGGAACACTTTAAGAAACTGAAGTGGCCTGGCAACTGATTTGAATATACATGGGATTATTAGCAGAAATCATACAATGTGTCATATACTCGCAGGGACAGTATGCTTGGAAATAATATTTCACGTCTTTGAATGCATTCATTATTTGTAGTGCGCCAACCACCCATTAATAGCAATAAGCTTTGTGCTTTTGGTACTTTTAATATAAAACAAAGCCTCAGCTTTCAAATTCTGTCAGTTTTATAGTGAAATACAAGCAATATGTCTTACAGTAATGTGTTTTTCATGCTCTTTAATGTGGCGTGACAGATTGCTGTATTCGCCTCAGTTTAAGCGCCATGTGAATCAATCCTCTTTGCCAATGATAGATTTCAGTTTTTTCTATACATGTATACTGCCCTACAAAGACAAAAGATCTTAACTCGCTAGAGTGTGAAACTGAGAAAAATGACTTTAAAGTTTTTTATTTGTCCAGCAAAATTAATTATAGGTAGGACACTGGAAATTTGGCATTTAGATGTTTTAGTAACGAAAATGATCTACATTAAAAAATTGTGAGCTCAAACTTGATTTTTACCCCTATTTTGAAGTTACTGTACTCTGCCTTTGCATTTTCTGCAAAACATGAGAAGTCACACCAAGGAAAAAGACAGTAACTTCCACATTATCAATATTTGGTTGCTGATCACCATTTACAAAATCCTTACAGTAACACCTGTATAAAATCTAGTGATCATAGGCTATCTCATATATGCTATTGCATATAGAAATGTGACTATTAATTGTTTTTTGACCGTAACAAACGGACTAAAAGTTAAACGTGAGTGGATACCGTTTCGCAACCAGTTTATTTGCTATACTCAGTAACATTAAAGAATGCTAGACATACCGTAATGCTTTTATATTGACTTGAATGAAAATAGCCTAACCTAAAAGAACGATTTGTGGATTGATGTGAACGCCAGCAAGCAGGAATGTTCAGAATGCTTGTGGATTAAACATCTCCGACGACGTTCATCGGGTTACAAGAAAAGGTAGGATATGGATTTAATTGCGAACTGTTAGTACTGATTTTATGATTGATCATAAACATGCTGCGGCATTCGAGTCCATACGCGTCCAACTAGAAGTGACAGCCTGGTGAATAATCTGCATTAAAAAAAGGAAAAAAAATAACAATAAAAAAAAAATCTTTAAAGTTTATTCACGATTATGTATTGCTGCCAAGGTATCTAGTCTTTACAGTGCTTTGTTATATGGAGCTGTTTGGTAGATCGCAATCTATCTAATTCGTTTGTCTAATGAAGTGCTTCAGTGACAGATCAGATGAATGAAAGTATACAAGTTACACCATAATTAAAACGCGGCAGTCTTTAATGGTCAGTAAAACAAAGGCAGAACATCGTATAACTCCAAGCCGGCACCATAACTTCATATTGACTCGCGGCTAAACAAAGGCAGAACGCCATAACTCATTTTGAGCGTTCCAAACAAAGTGAAAGAGCCGTAACTGGTGTTATACGGTGTTCTGCCTTGGTTTCTCTGGGGCTTTTCGAAGTTACGGTTAAGACAACCCATTATTTTCTTGGAAAAACAACGAAATTGAGTCAAGATACTTATGTACATGATAAAGGATGTCTTGAATGTCCTAAAAATATAATTGAAATAATAATTGAAGTTACAGTCTTTTGCCTTTGCACGGCAGAATAGTAAATATACTCTTGTTACCCAACTATTTTAAACATGTCCCAAAACGGTTACTATATGTTGATTTTATATGATCTTGTGTTGTCAGACCATTTTTCATTTATAGAAGTTGATCTCCATTTTGAATGTTCTTTTTGTGTAAAATCTGATTGTCTTTCTTAGTAAGTGTTACGAGTTTGAGAAAATTACCTCGTGTTATCGCAGGAAATATCAGTATACACTAGACCTTTGCAAAAACCATTTAAAAGATTACTCCAGGGCTTATGATTGCAGAGATGTAATATTGTGTTCTGTATTAACTCTGATGTCTGTGTATTTGTTTTGAATATCTCATCCTATCACCAAGGCTGCTCACAAACCTCTTTAGTCTGTTGCTTGAAAAAAGCCTCTGGGTACTGCAAATATTGTAGCTGTTTTAAACAATTGGCAACACTTTGGTACAATAAGGTTTCAATTGTTAACATTAGTTAAATATATCAATTAACATAAACTAACAATGAACAAAACATTTACAGCATTTATTAATCTCAATCAAAAATTCATTGTTAGTTGCTCATTGCTCATTGTTAGTTCATTTTAGCTAATGCATTAACTAATGTTAATGAGACCTTATTGTAAAGTGTTACCAACATTTCTAACAGACGCCAGCGTCTGGTTGTAGTAGATCTGCTGGATGCTGCATATGGATGTGTATAATTAAAGGAATAGTTCACCCAGAAATAAACATTTTGTCATCATTTACTCACCCTCATGCTTTTCCAAACCTGTATGAGTTCTTTCTTCTGTTGAAAACAAGATAAGATATTTTGAAGAATGTTGTTAACCAAATAGCTGCCAGTAGCCATTGACTTCCATAGTATTTGTTTTCCATACTATGGACGTCAATATTACTACAACTTGAGGGTGAGTAAATGATGACTCCTAGAAAAAAGGTACAAACGTACCTTATTTTCCCCTAAACAATACAAAAAGGTATATATTAGTACTTTAAAGGTACAAATTAGTACTTAAAGTGTATATATTAGTACCTTTCTTAAAGGGTACCACCCCAGTGACAGTTTTGTGCCTTTTTTTCTGAGAGTGTAGAGATGGTTTTGTGTATGTAGGAATGCCTGGTGCTGATTTTATCCTTCTGTTTATATGCAACTTAAACGCCCAGAGAAGAGTGCAGGAGGACGTCCAGAGAGGCAGCCAGCCTGAGAGACTGTAAATAGATCTAGGGAGGGTTACATAAGGCCTCTCATGCCTGTCTGTGCTAGAAAACACTGAACACTTAATCCCTTGAACTTGACTTCAACTGCAGTTTTGTGATTATATATGTGTGCATACATATGCACATCTGTACACACAAACAGTTGTTTCTATCTCTGACATATACAGTACATGGCTGTCACAAACTGACTCAAATGTTTGCGCTGTATTTTGTCTCCTTCTCGCGAGTCTAGCGATGACTCAAAGAGCAACGTGTGGAGCTGTGTTTACTGTTGCATGACCAGCTGAAGTCGCTCGTTTCATTAGTGTCGACTGCAGATGTGAAATAAATGCAAAGTCAGATACACAAACAAATGCAATATGTTCTGCTTTGTGACCCCTCAGCCTTTGAATTAGCAGATTGCATTTATATGCATAACGATGCCTTATGAAATTATATTAACTAGTAAAAATTATTTATATATCTTATACTTATTTCCCACTGGATTCTAAGTGTATGCTAATTCAGGCACCAAGGGATGGAAATGATCAGCTTTCATGCATTTAGACTGTGATTGCTTGCTCTCAGTGTCACTTAAATGCTACTAGAGTGGGGATTTTTCGCAAGTGATTTTCACTGTTTGAAAAAGGCCAAGCCACTATTCTTTTTTTTAAGTACATGTCAGGCTGTGGTTAGTATGCTCAAGTTTGACTGCCTTGATGCATTTGCTATTTCATTAACAATGTCTTTAAAGCAACTGCCTTGATGCATCTGATATTTCATTAATAATGTCTTTAAAGCAGCAATGGTTTTTATGGTTATGCAGAGATTGCAGTAATAGTTCATTCCCCTACATAAACAAATAACTAGTTGCTTTTAATTTTGATGACATTGTTTATAATTGGATGTACAAGAATTTGTGTCTATATACACATACACACACATAATTCGGTTTCTGTGTAAATTATATTATATTGTAACTTTTTCAAATAGGAATTTTGAACATTTTGACTTGTTTTTTTTTTTTATAATTGTTTTATTATTTTTATTTTTTACATTGTATTTAACCTTATTTTCTCCCCCATATTATTTATTTTGATCTTACTTGCCATACTTGACTAACTCTAGGAAGCATCATTAAAGAAAACATATAAAATGAAATACATGTGATATTCTACGCTTTGTGAAGCTACTTATGAATGTATAAAAGCACACATGCTAACCAGCTCACACCATGCATTTTCCCTCAGGTCATTATGACAATAGCTGATTCAACTCCTCTCACACCTGCTGTTAAGCGGCTGTATGTTTATTTGCCTTGCAGATGGCCTCAAGCCGCACAGTGCTCAGACTCTCATAACCCTGTACCTGTTTTATTTCTCAATGCTTGTCAGCATTTGTGTGTTGGCAGTAAAAGCTTGCTGTTTCTATGATTTTTAATATAGAGCAGGTGCTCTGATAGGAATATTTAAAAGCAGGCCTTTTGTGGTTGTAATTTTGTCCTAATCTTCATATTTTAGATTTTAGTGCTTTAGACAAATAAGGTGCAAAATAATATCTGAATTGCTTTTCTTTTTCAACAAATAGTTATTTATGTATGTATTTACGTATTTATTTATTGCAACCCTGATTTTCTAGCAATATGCATCAAAATTAAATAGAAAGATTAAATTATTTTTTCTTAAAAAATAACAAGGCTGATTGTGACATGCATTGAACACTGCATTTTATGGTAAAACTGAGATTTTGTAGAAAAGGATCCAAATTGTGTGCGGTCATGAGTGTCACAGTTTTAAGGAATGTTTTTTTTTTTTTTTTTTTTTTTTTTCAAATAAAATCGGATGGTAAGAGGGTTGCAAAGAAAATGTGGGAAACAGGTAAATAAAATTAGGTAATAATTAAAAATAATTAAATAGATTCAACAGATTATGTCAAGATGGTGCCATTGGTTGGGTTTTTTGCAGAATACAAATGAGGTATGAAGTGAGACAGGCCACAATTAATTAATTCAATGTGTTAAAAATAACTGGTTTTCATGCAGGTATTTTACT
This sequence comes from Spinibarbus caldwelli, assembly GCA_039654775.1. Taxonomy (NCBI): domain Eukaryota; kingdom Metazoa; phylum Chordata; class Actinopteri; order Cypriniformes; family Cyprinidae; genus Spinibarbus; species Spinibarbus caldwelli. The sequence continues at coordinate 20,507,149 of CM077223.1, read as the reverse complement.
AATTAAGAAATTGTTAGCATCAAATAGTTTTTACAACAAAAAATGCCTGTAATGCTTTAAAATAGGACACTGAAGTACACTGAAGTACACTGTAGTGCCTGTAGTACAGTCTGAAGTTCAGTAGGTTCAACACACACACACACACACACACAAGCTAACTTTTCAGTTTGTATCTGTCTGTCTATCTCTTCAGCATTATTTCCTCGTCATCTTTGGGCATGATGGACAGAAGCCTCTGGAACTGCGGACAGAGGAGGAGTCAGACTGTGACGAATGGGTGGAGGCCATCCAGCAGGCCAGGTATAGTGTGGCTGTGTGTGTATTTGTTTTTTTGTATCCTGCTCAGTCAAGGATAATATTTAGAAGTGCTAAAGAAGCTTTACTCTCAGGCTGAAAGAATAAAATCATCATAATAAGAAAGAGACATATCAGAGCGGGTTAAGTCAAGCGCATTGTGCATTTATCCCTGTCACTGCAGAGCAGCACAGCAACAAATAAGCCGCACTGAAGTTGACAGCACTGTTGTTCTCCTCTCCCTGGTGCTCAGACATGCAGCCTAAGATCAAACTTTGCAGTCATGTTTTATACAACTCATCTCCAGGAGACAAATCTCTCAAGAAAGCTTAAACTGCTTTATTTGTTGTATCACAGATCTGCCTTAGAGCAAGACTGAATATTAAGCTGTAATTTCAGACTGTGGAAACACTGTGGCCAGGGGCGTCATGCACCAAATGTTTTTTTTTAAAAGATGTATCAGCCCTTTCTCACTTGGTGCCCTAGGCAAGATAACTTAAAGATAACCTTTAGCAACTTAAAAGTTTTTTTTTTTTTTTTTTTTCACAATACAATTTGTTGCAAAGCAGCTTTACAGGAAATTAAGTTTCTACAATATATATATATATATTGAAGAAACTTAATATATTTAACATATGGCAAAATTTAGTAATTCTGTGTGTTGTCTGAGGGTTGGCATCATCTGAGGTCCTCTGAGTGGTTGGCATCATCTCTTCTCAGGTGTTTGGTCATCTCAGATCATTTAAGGCTTGGATCCAGACTGAAGCTTGTGTAATTCCTAGTTAATGTTACTCCCGTGGCAGAAACAGAGAAACAAATAGAGACATAATTAGCGTAGCTGCTGTTCCATCCAAGCAAAAATTATTTGTTCAACCTAAGCTAAAGAATAATGTGCGTTTGATCAGATATAACTGCAGTACAAGATTATGAGATGCATTAGAAGAATGCTTGGCTAAAGAGATGTGTCTTTAATCTAGATTTAAACAGAGAGAGTGCGTCTGAACACCGAATGTTATCAGGAAGGCTATTCCAGAGTTTGGGAGCCAAATGTGAAAAAGCTCTACCTCCTTTAGTGGACTTTGCTATCCTAGGTACTACCAAAAGTCCAGAGTTTTGCGACCTTAGGGAGCGTGATGGATTGTAGAGTGGTAGAAGACTAGTTAGGTATGCAGGAGCTAAACCATTAAGGACCTTATAGGTCAGTAATAATATTTTGTAACTGATACGGAACTTGATAGGTAGCCAGTGCAGAGACTGTAAAATTGGGGTAATATGATCATATTTTCTTGACCTGGTAAGGACTCTAGCCGCTGCATTTTGGACTACCTGTAGCTTGTTTACTGAAGATGCAGGACAACCAGCTAGCAGTGCATGACAATAGTCCAGTCTAGAGGTAATGAATGCATGAATTAGCTTTTCTGCATCAGAAACAGGTAACGTTTCGTAGCTTGGCAATGTTTCTAAGATGAAAGAATGCTGTTTTTGTAACATGGGAAATATGATTTTCAAAAGACAAGTTTCTGTCTAATATAACACCCAGATTTTTGACTGTAGAGGAAGTAACAGTACATCCGTCTAGTTGCAATTAGTAATCCAAGAGATTCTGTGTACTGTTTTTTGGTCCAATAAGTAATATCTCTGTTTTATCTGAATTTAATAGGAGAAAATTATTGGTCATCCAATCTTTTACATTTTTAACACACTCTGTTAGCTTAGATAATTTAGAAGTTTCATCTGGTCTTGTTGAGATATATAGTTGAGTATTATCAGCATAACAATGGAAACTAATCCCGTATTTTCTAATAATATTACCAAGGGGCAACATGTATATTGAAAATACCAGAGGACCTAGGACAGATCCTTGTGGTACTCCACACTTTACTGGTGATAACTGAGATGACTCCCCGTTTAAATAAACAAAGTGGTAGCGATCGGACAGGTAGGATCTAAACCATCTTAAAGCCTGCCCTTCAATACCCGTATAGTTTTGTAATCGATCTATGAGCATGTCATGGTCTATAGTGTCGAACGCAGCACTAAGATCAAGTAAAACTAGCAATGAGATGCAGCCTTGGTCTGAAGCAAAAAGCAAGTCATTTGTAATTTTTACAAGTGCAGTTTCTGTGCTATGGTGGGGCCTGAAACCTGACTGAAATTCTTCATAGAGATCATTGTTTTGCAAGAAGGAGCACAATTGAACAGACACAACTTTTTCTAAAATTTTAGACATAAACGGAAGATTTGAAATGGGTCTGTAATTTGCCAGTTCACAAGGATCTAGTTGTGGTTTCTTAATAAGAGGCTTAATAACCGCCAGCTTGAATGGTTTTGGGACGTGACCTAAAGATAACAATGAGTTAATAATATTGAGAAGCGGTTCGTCTGCTAAAGGTAACAACTCTTTCAGTAATTTAGTGGGTACAGGATGTAATAGGCATGTTGTTGGTTTAGATGCAGTGATAAGTTAATTTAGCTCTTCCTGTCCTATAGTTGTAAAGCACTGCAGTTTTTCACTGCAGATATTATCATCATGGCGCCCCCCGAGGCAGACGTGTTTGCTCGCTCCCCATTCGAATGCCGTCTTTTTCTTCTTTTTTGTTTGTTTATTTTTTTCTCTACAGTGCACAAATGCAATGCACTGCTAACATACAACAGACAGGCATTGATAGACATCGCCAATTCAGCCAACCATTTTGAATTTACCTGTTTTATACCACCGGAGCTACAACTCATTTCTCGCTTCCGCAACCACCACCGCCACCCCCAGGAAGGCCTCGATGCACCGAGCTCAAACGAGGAAGCTGACCCGAGGAGAGTGCTCCGGAGACGGCGATGCAAGCGAGGCAAGAGGGGAGGGCTTCATGCTAGTCTAAAGGCCCGCGCTAACTGACCACCGCTACCCAGCCTCTTGTTAGCTAACGTGCGGTCTCTGGAAAACAAACTGGACGAGCTGAGAGCAAGGATCACATCACAACGGGAAATGAGAGAATGCTGCGCTCTGATTTTTACCGAGACCTGGCTCTCAGAGAAAGCCCCGGAATCCTCTGTTCAACTACAGACTCATTCATTACATCGAGGAGACCGGACCGCAGCCTCTGGTAAGGCTAAAGGGGGAAGTGTGTGTGTGTTTATCAACAACTCATGGTGTGGAGATAAACAGACTGTTTATAAGCACTGCTCGCCAGATGTGGAGTTTTTATTGCTGAAATGCCGTCCCTATTATCTACCGAGGGAATTCACTGCTGTGTTTATAGCCGGTGTTTACATCCCTCTGCGAGCCAACTCCACAGCCACGCTCGGCAAGCTCCACAATGTTTTCAGCGCGCTAGAGACGGCTCACCCTGATACTGTTTTTATCGCCGCTGGCCACTTTAATCAGTGCAATTTACGGGCTGTACTTCCCAAATATCACCAACATGTGGACATTCCCACCCGCGAAAATAACACACCAGACAATGTTTACAGCAACATACGTGGTGCGTATAGGGCTGCACCCCGCCCTCACTTTGGACAGTCAGACCACATCTCTTTGTTGTTGTACCCAGCCTACAGACAAAGACTAAAACAAACAAACCCTATCACCAAACAGGTTAAACTCTGGACCCCACAGACGGAGGGCATCTTGCAGGACTGTTTTGGTCTGACAGACTGGGATGTGTTTAAAGCTGCAGCCACTCTGGAGGACTCTTCTGTCAGCGTACAGGATTATGCTGAGTATGTGACTGGGTACATTAGCACTTGTGTTGATAACATCATACCCACCATACAAGTCAGGAAGTTCCCCAATCAGAAGCCCTGAATAAACACCCAGGTACGCCACATGCTGCATGCTCGAGCTCTTGCATTTACATCAGGAAACGAGACCGAGTACAAAGCTGCAAAGTATGGGCTGAGAAGAGCCATTACAGCGGCTAAGAGACAGTACAAAGAGAAGCTGGACAGTTTCTACTCTACTGCCGACGCCGGACGGATGTGGCAAGGCCTGCAGCACATCACTGACTACAAGACCACCACGAACACTAATATCAGCCCCTCAGACAGCCTGCCAGATGACCTCAACACTTGAAAGAAGCTGAAGTACTAGACGCTGTAGAATCTACATTTGTTATTGTATTTCTGATGTTATCTATTTTATCAGTGAAGAAATTCATAAAGTCATTACTATTAAACTGTGAAGGAATATTTAGATCGGGTGGCGTCTGGTTATTTGTTAATCTAGCCACTGTGCTAAATAAAAACCTTGGATTTTTTTGGTTATTTTCTATGAGTTTGCGGATATTCTCTGCCCTGGCAGCTTTTAAAGCATGTCTGTAGTTGGACATACTGTTTTTCCACGCAATTCTAAAAACTTCCAAGTTAGTTTTTCTCCATTTGCGCTCAAGATTACAAGTTTCTTTCTTGAGAGAATGGGTATTACTGTTATACCATGGCACAGTACGTTTTTCTCTAACCTTTTTCAATTTGATGGGGGCAACAGCTTCTAATGTATTAGAGAAGATAGTGCCCATGTTGCTAGTCATTTCATCTAGTTCATGTGCATTTATGGGTACACAGAGCAGTTGAGATAAATCAGGCAGGTTATTTGTGAATCTGTCTTTGGTGGCTGGAATAATAGTGCTACCCAGACGATAACGCGGAGTCATATAGTTAATATCAGTAATACTCAGCATGCACGATACAAGGAAATGGTCAGTAACATCATCACTTTGAGGTACGATATCTATGTCAGTAAGATCAATTCCATGCAATATAATTAAATCTAACGTATGATTAAAATGATGAGTGGGCCCGGTGACGTTTTACTTGACTCCAAAAGAGTTTATTAGGTCAGTAAACACAAGTCCTAACACATCATTTGTATTATCGATGTGAATGTTAAAATCTCTGACAATTAGTGCTTTATCAACATTAACCAATAGGTCTGAGAGGAAATCTGCAAATTCTTTTAGGAAATCTGTATATGGCCCTGGCGGTCTATACACTTTAGCCAGAGCAAAAGATAGGAGAGATTTCTTTTGCATATCTGACAGTGTAACATTAAGCAAAAGTAATTTGAATGAGTTAAACCTTGTGGTAAGGGGGCCGTGGTTAGTGGAGTCTGCCGCGGGAGAGAGAGGTTGGAGACGAGCGGTGAGTAAGTGGGTCAAGTGCAAGATGACATTCACCTGCTTCTTGTTTCAGTGATTGGCGTGGAGAGATCATAAAGCCACAGGGAGACAGAAAGTGGCAGAGAGAGACAGGCTGAGGACTCGGGAGAAAGGAACTGTCGCTGTGGACCAGAGAATCGCCAAAGTGCTGTGAACTTATGTTTATTTGAAGTGCCAGAGAGCACAAGTATTTATTTTAGGTAAAGTGTTGAATAAATTACCCGAGCCTCAGTCACGCCGCCTCCGACTTCTTCCTTCCTTGCCTCGAACATTGTTACACTGGTGCCGAAACCTGGGAAGGAAGAAGCCCGGCCGCCGCTGTCATGCAGTCACCGCCAAGTTCGCCGTTTGCAGAAGTGATCCAATTGCTCGCGGGCCTCCACCAAGAACACCATCAGGCGCTGCTGGAGATGCGAGATGACCAGGAACGTTGTTTCCGCACTCTTATACAGGCCCAGCAGGAGGACCGTGAGCTGTTCCAGAGCTGGATGGACCAGGAGGTACGGGCAGGAGGGCCGTCATCAAGAAACCCAGCCAGCCCTACTCATCTGCCCCTGAATAAAATGGGGCCACAGTATGACCCAGAAGCTTTCCTCGATCTCTTCGAGAAGTCGGCCGAGGCATGTGGGTGGCCACAAGACCACTGGCCAGTGCGTCTCATACCTCTGCTCTCGGGGGAGGCGCAGGTGGTGGCCCAGCAGTTGCCCATCCAAAACCTCCTGGTCTTCACCGACCTGAAGCGAGCCATCCTTCAGCGGGTCGGCCTGAGCCCAGAACAACATCGCCAGCGGTTTCGGTCGATGGATCTGGGCGATAGTGGCCGGCCCTTCGTGCTAGCTCAACAGCTCCGGGACGCCTGCCGCAAATGGCTGCTGGCCGGGGGAGGCGACGTCGAGCAGATCCTCGACCGAGTCGTGCTGGAGCAGTTCATCGGCCATCTCCCGAGGAAGACGGTAGAGTGGGTCCAGTGCCACCGCTCGACATCGCTAGACCTGGCCATCCAATTGGCGGAGGATCAGATGGTGGCGTGCCCAGGAGTCGGCGTATCCCTGCCAGCTGTTTCTCTCTCTCTCTCTTCCCCTAATGTTTCTTCTTCCCCTCGTCCTGTCCCACTTCCCAGGTCCCATCCGGGCATTCCTCCTCGAGTCCCACCCTGGAGACGGGGTGGGCCTCCTCTGGAGTCTGCCGCCGGCCCGAGAGCGCCGCCCAGGGGGGCGGGGCAGCCAGCGCGGGGACCACAGCAGTGCCTTTTCCTCCGCTCTCTCCACGTCAGTCCCTTGACCCACTTCCTGCCACTAGGGCGGCGGGGAGGTCTAGGCCGGCCTGTTGGCGGTGCGGGGACCCAGGGCATTTCATGGACCGGTGCCCAGTGATGGAGGTGGGGGCACTGATCTGGGTCCCGGATGCCCCACAGGCTGCCCCCGATCAAGCTGGCCTGTACCAAATACCTGTGAGTATTAAGGGGGGTACTTATCTCGCTTTGGTGGATTCCGGTTGTAACCAGACCTCGATCCACCAAAGCCTGATTCAGCTCGAGGCATTAGATAAAAGCCGCATGGTTCCGGTTCGGTGCGTGCACGGGGATAAGGTGAAGTACCCTCTAATGTCCGTGCTTATTCAATTTCGGGGACAAAAACATAGTGTGGAGGTTGCAGTTAACCCGCACCTCTGACATCTGCTGATTTTGGGGACAAATTGGCTAGCATTTAGTCAATTACTGGGGTGTTTGTGTGCGGATGTCTCTTGTGGAGAGAGAAAGCTGGAGAATGGAGTGGATGCGCAGATGGGAGTGGCTGAACCGGGACTGCGGGATACTGAGCCAGGGGAACGGAGCTTGAATGAGAGGCTAATCCTCCCTGAACGCGATGATTTTCCCCTGGAACAGTCCCAAGATGAGTCGCTGAAATGGGCTTTTGAACAGGTCCAGACCATCGACAGTCAGCGTCTCCAGCCTGCCCGTCTGCTCTACTATCCCTATTTTGCTATTTTGAAGGATCGGTTGTACCGAGTGATACAAGACGCTCAGTCAAAGCAGGATACAACCCAGTTGTTAGTACCTAAAAGCCGTCGGGAAATGCTATTCCAGGCGGCTCACTGTAATCCGATGGCGGGACATTTAGGGCAGGCAGCGACACTAAATCGTCTCATGACCCGATTATTTTGGCCGGGCATTCACGAAAATGTGTGCAGGTGGTGCATGGCCTGTCGTGAATGTCAGTTGGTAAATCCACCGGCCTCCCCAAAAGCGCCATTGCGCCGTCTTCTTCTAATGCAGGTCCCCTTCGAAAGAATTGGTATGGACCTCATCGGGCCATTAGAACGATCGGCACGCGGGCATTGCTTTGCATTAGTGCTGGTGGACTATGCAACCCGGTACCCTGAAGCGGTGGCACTTTGCAACATTTCAGCGAAAAGTGTAGCGAACGCACTGTTTTCGTTAATCTCCCGAGTGGGAATCCCGAAAGAGGCCCAGGATCGGCAGAGCCGGCTGTACAACCAGGGAACCAGACTACGTCAATTTGCACCGGGAGAAAAAGTACTTGTATTGCTTCCTACGTCTAGCTCTAAATTACTCGCCAAGTGGCAAGGACCCTTTGAGGTCACGCGGCGAATTGGGGATCTTAATTATGAGGTGATTCGTACAGACAGGAGCAGGGCACATCAGATTTATCACCTCAACCTCCTCAAAAAGTGGAGTGAGGCGGAGTCAGTGATGCTAGCGACGGCAGTGAGTGGGGAGGAGGATCTCGGGCTGGAGGTAAATACCAAACCACAATCTCTAGCTCTTGCCCCTGGAGAAGACCACCTCTCGCCCTCGCAGTTCGCTGATCTAGCCAAGCTACAGGCCGCGTTTGCAGATGTGTTCTCGCCCCTGCCTGGGCGAACCAACCTCATACAGCACCACATAGAGACTGAGCCGGGGGTGGTGATTCGCAGCCGGCCATATAGTTTACCTGAACACAAAAAAAAGGTAGTTCAGGCATAATTAGAGGCGATGCTAGAGATGGGAGTAATAGAGGAATCCTATAGCGATTGGGCGAGCCCGATAGTTTTAGTACCTAAAACGGACGGCTCTGTATGATTCTGTGTAGATTATCGCAAGGTGAATGCTGTGTCGAAATTCGACGCATATCCAATGCTGCGGGTTGACGAACTGCTTGATCGGCTGGGTACAGCTCGATTTTGTTCGACACTGGATTTAACTAAAGGATATTGGCAGATCCCCTTATCACCTTTAGCCAAAGAAAAAACAGCCTTCACAATGCCGTTTGGATTGCACCAATTTGTTACGCTTCCGTTCGGGTTATTCGGGGTGCCGGCCACGTTTCAGCACCTCATGGATCGAATTCTGTGGCCGCATGCGGCATATGCCGCTGCATATCTAGATGACATCATCATTTATATTAACGACTGGCAGTGGCACATGGAGCATTTGCGGGCCGTACTGAGAGCGCTGAGGGGGGCCGGACTGACGGCTAACCCGAGGAAGTGTGCGGTTGGGCGTGTGGAGGTCAGGTATATGGGCTTCCACTTGGGCCACGGGCAGGTGCGTCCTCAAATTAATAAGACCGCAGCGGTTGCGACCTGCCCGAGACCCAAGACCAAAAAGGAGGTGAGGCAGTTCCTGGGGCTGGCGGGATATTATAGAAGGTTTGTACCTAATTATTCGAACTCACCAGCCCGCTGACTAACCTCACTAAAAAGGAAGCTCCAGATTCGGTCCAGTGGACGGAGCTGTGTCAGCAGGCTTTCACCCAGGTAAAGACTGCTCTGTGTGGCGGACCGCTGTTGCACTCTCCTAATTTTTCTCTCCCCTTCTTGCTGCAGACAGACGCATCGGACAGGGGGCTTGGGGCCGTCCTGGCCCAGGAGATAGAGGGTGAAGAGCGGCCGTTGCTGTACATCAGTTGCAAGCTCTCTAAGAGAGAGACGATGTACAGCACCATTGAAAAGGAGTGTCTAGCGATCCGGTGGGCCGTTCTCACCCTTCGCTATTATCTCCTGGGACAGGAGTTCACTCTCTGTTCGGCCACGCACCCCTGCTGTGGCTCCACCGCATGAAAGATACCAACACGTTGGTATCTGGCCCTCCAGCCCTTTAAGTTCAAGGTGATCCACAGGCCGGGGGCGCAGATAGCTGCGGGGGGGGGTGTGCTGCAGGCCTGAGGGCTCCCCGGCCTGAGTCGGGCGGTGGGGGTATGTGGTAAGGGGGGCGTGGTTAGCGGAGTCTGCTGCAGGAGAGAGAGGTTGGAGACGAGTGGTGAGTAAGTGGGTCAAGTGCAAGATGACATTCACCTGCTTCTCGTTTCAGTGATTGGCGTGGAGAGATCATAAAGCCACAGGGAGACAGAAAGTGGCAGAGAGAGACAGGCTGAGGACTCGGGAGAAAGGAACTGTCGCTGTGGACCAGAGAATCGCCAAAGTGCTGTGAACTTATGTTTATTTGAAGTGTTTATTTTAGGTAAAGTGTTGAATAAATTACCCGAGCCTCAGTCACGCCGACTCCGACTTCTTCCTTCCTTGTGTAGCATTTGGACCAATCAGACACACATTTGTTCATCAGATTTAACCAATCAAATTAATTGTTAGATTAACAAATAATCACATACCCCTCACCCAACACACATTCTGGGTGCCGGTATGTCTGTGGATGACTCCAGGCCCCCGGTTCCATAGCAACCAACCTGATAACACTAGTTTTATTGCTCTAAGGAATGCGGGCCGAGCAACACTCACCTCATTTCCCCTTAGGAAAGAGACATTATGCCATAAAAATGGACTCTTCTCTAATTAATTCATAGAAAAACCTTTCTTTGATTGAACACACATATCCTCAGGTCATTGTGTATATTGTTACTGTTCTTGTATATTGTCTTTTGTACTGTATCCTGTTTTATGCATGCTTATGATAGATCACTAGTTAATATTACCTCACTTATATCATGTTTGATCTCTATCAATTCATCTTTGGATGATCTAATTGAGAGTGTATATTATATGTTGCTACCTATGCAACATATAAGTGTTCTAAGAATCTTTAATAGTTTGTATATCAACTTCCAATCCACCCCATGCAAATTACCATGCTCAGAGACAAAGAGTCGTAAAACCTTCCCTCCAAAGAGACTGGAGTCCATTGGCTCTTTGACTCCCCAGAGGTGTGACCTCTATACCAGATAAAGCTCTCACACACAGGTCCGGCCTCTCTCTTCTGCAAAACCCCTCTCTTCTGCAAAAAGCTCTTCGGCTATCTTCTGATTGCTCCGTGAAGGACTCACGGAGAGCCTGAACCGGTGTGGGCGCGCCCGGCGGGCCCCCAACATAGAGCTGTGGGTGATCTCCCCAGCCTGGGAGATGACTCTTGACCACAAAGACCCAGTCGGTGGTTCTGTTAGACCCTAAGAGGATGAGGAAGATGTGAGCTAGAATTCTTCTGGACCCTTAAGTTATTGTGCTAGGCTTACAGCCTTGTCTTTCCATTCAACCAAAGCTCCTCGGACCTCAGCAGATCTCTTTCTTAGCTCTTTTTTCCACTCTCTACCTGGAAGAACATTTCTACCTCAGAAAATCTTTGGAATTCATTACTCTTCAACCTGGAAGAACGTGATCGGGAGTCCAAAACCTTGAAACCATTAAGACCTTCATCTGAGACTGCATTCTGACCAAATGCATTGCAAGTTTTGTACATTTAACTAAATGAAACAGAGGTTATTAGTACAAGTTATAGACCCCATCATAAACGGCGCTGATGGTTTTACTCAGGTGGTTAAATGACTTTTTCCATAACTGCATTCTCTGGTTTTCCTGATTGTTTCATCCATCAACTATCATTAGCCCTTTCCCCATGTATGAGCGATTGTATGATTGTGTGTTTGTTTGTTTATTTGGTAGACTTGTTTGCATTAGTGTTTAGTTAATAAAACTCTTGTGCACAAATTACATGAGTTTCTGATTCTGCCTTGCATATTAATGTCCCTTTACGATTTTGACCCTTGCTACATGCTCTAATGCATTAATAGGAAGGTATTTTCTGTGTCCATGAAAATATCCTTTCTTAGAGTTGATATGAATTTACACTGAATGTTCGCTGGACGAACAGATCAGCTGATGGCAATTTAACTCTGCTACAGTTTATTACTGTCAGCCAATATAAATAATTGTAATTAATCATAATTAATTGTAATTATTTATATACAATTCCCTTTTGGAGCTAATTTGCTACACTTGCCTCGAACATTGTTACAAACCTGTATCCTGTTTTCTGAGTAACATTGAGAATAGCACTATATATTATTGCAACACCGCCGTCACGACCAATCTTACGGGGCTCATGCTTATAACAGTAGCTTGGTGGAGTAGACTCATTCAGACCAATATATTCATTTGGTTTGAGCCAGGTTTTAGTCAAGCAGAGTACATCAAAACTATTATCTGTATTTACATAAACTGCTTTGGGTGCGAGAGATCTAATGTTTAGGAGCTCAAGCTTTAAAAATTGTTTTTGTTTATTTATTGTGCATTTTTATGGTTTAATCACGATCAGATTATTTCTAGATCCTGCATTAACTTTATATTTTAACCTCACTATTCGAGGAACAGACACAGTCTTTATAGATTTGACAATGTAAGCACTTTGTCATTTAAGTGGGTAGAACAAAAGCCATCATAGCAGTTATTTGAGAATTGGCTTACTAGTCATATGGAACGTAGCGTCCTGGAGATGTTGTCCAACAGGAGTTCTGCTCTGACTTCAGAACCTCCGTCTGCCACGTCTTGATGTCGTTCACGCCCGCATGCAGAACGATCGCACCGACGCTCTCATCGTCTTTCAGGATCACGGATATCTGCGCAGAAACATTGAGAACACGAGTACCAGGGAAACAGTGAGTATGCACTTTACCTTTAGCAAGGGTAGCAGGGACATGCCGGACGATGGCGTTTCCGACGATCACAGCGTCGCGTTCCGTCTTGCGGAGGGGAGCGAAGAGGTTCAGAGTGGAGATCTCGAAGACCGGAGGGGGAGAGGTCCTTGCGTGGGGCTTGGCTCGCATCTTCCACTGCTGCTGCACCCAGGGTCCGCGATGTCCCAGCGCCAGAGTGAAGGAAACCTGGGAAGATCGCGTCCTGGGTGCACAGGGCCTGTGCAGAGAAACACACGGAGTAGAGGTGGTGGGAGTGTTAGGATCATGCTGTATACTTATGGACTTGTGAGCGTGGGATGTTTCCAGCGTGGCTCTCCGCTCTCTCAGCTGGGCCTGCTTCTCCAGCAGTTTGTGGATCTGCTTCTCCACAGCCTCCAGCTCCAGCTGCACCGAATGCAACTTGAACGTGTCCTCACCTGTACTGAAAGGTAGACACAAACTGCCATTAAAGCAAGTAACAGTGAGCAAACAATTGTAATGTGTGTGAATAGAATGTAAACAATGTAAGCAAGATTAGCGGCAACCACGCTGGCGATGCTAACGGGCTATTAGCTAGTAGCGGACTCAGGAAATCAAAATAAAACTAGTGAAAGCAAGGTGCTCCAATTGTTTTTGTTGTAGAATACAATATGGGATATATTCACACGTTATAGAAACGAAAATTAAGGTATATAAAATTGATTTTAAGATTAAAAAATAGACTATTTAGGATTAACTTGACGGAGCTCCAACTCCATACACGCGGCAGCAACAAACAGGAAGTGACGCCTCTGGCTACAGTCTTCGTCAAAAAAAAAAAGAGAGCAACTTGGTAGTTCATTATGCATGTATAAGTCTAGTGTTACAGTTTTCTTTTTGCTGGGATTAATTTTTTCTCTCTTTCTGAATTATAGTATTTTTTTTTCCAAGTTGATTATTTTATTTTATTTTATTTTATTTTATTTTATTTTATTTTATTTTATTTTATTTTATTTTATTTTATTTTATTTTATTTTTATTTAAATTTCCATTCTTGTCCTTTCTTTCTTTCTTTCTTTCTTTCTTTCTTTCTTTCTTTCTTTCTTTCTTTCTTTCTTAAGCTTATTTCATATTATTTTCCATATTATTTGTTGCTTTAGTTGCCAATATTGTAATAGTTAACAATAGCTTTATTGACTGAAAAACAATATGTAAACACTTCTGAGACAGTGACTAAGTCTAGTGGTACAGGTTTCTTTTAGAATATACATTGCATTACATTAATGCAGATGCTTTTATCCAAAGCAACTAAAAATGAGAAACATAAGCAATTCGACACAAAGCCAACAAAATTCATAGTATACAATGCCAGGTTTATTAGAAAGCTACATTAGGAAACAAGCTAGAACAGAGGTGAAATTCAGAAAAGAAAAGAAACAGGGATCTTGAGTTGAAATAATTTTTTTTTTGACATGACAACATGGCAATAATTTTTTTTTTTTTTTTTTTTTTTTTTGTCATTGTCAAAACTCATGTCATTGGTTCAGCCGGACTGATTGGGATGCTCAAACAAACATAGTAATGTTTTGAAAAGCCTCAGTGTTTGCTCTTTTTGGGGAAATCAATCTTGCGAATGGCTTATTTATGGTTGTGAAAGTATTTTAACATTGAGATAATTATATGCTTCACTTAAACAATGAAACAAATACAGTTTTAAGTCTGAGTGGGAAAAAAACTAATTTATGATGTTATGACAATGGTTTGTTGTTGTTAGCAACCTACGCACAGAGACACACACACACACACACACATGCACATAATATTCTGCAGACGCACAAACCCACAGAGATTTAAGGCACTCACATATTGCCACTCTAGAGATTTATACTCCTTATACAGATTTATACTCAAGCCGCAGTGTACATTTGTATTGCGTCACTGGGGAGATCGGCTGAATCTAACGGATTATTGGGTTACCCATGAACAGATGTGCCTGTGAACATCTGGACAGTCCACATTGGACTTCAGTCAAACAGGCCGACATTGTTCACTTAAATGCAACTGGAAATAAATCACAGACAATACAAAAAAGTCAAAGTGCACCATTTTTGTTTGTGTGTGTGTGTGTGTGTGTGTGTGTGTGTCAAATTTCAGTTACATTTTTTAAAGGGCACCTATTATGCCCCTTTTTACAAGATTTAATATAAGTATCAGGTGTTCCCAGAATGTGTCTGTGAAGTTTCAGCTCAAAATACCCCACAGATAATTTATTATATAATTTTGAAAATGCCTATTTTGAGTGGAAGCAGAAACACGCTGTTTTTATGCATGTCTCTTTAATGCAAATGAGCTTTTTCCAGAATAGGGCTGTTCCTTTACACCTTGTATCTCAGATACTCTGCTAAAAAACATCTGTTAGGTTTTTATTATCATGTATATCATGATAAAATCATGCGTTTTAAAGCCATATCAATTTAAACTGCTGATATACGGTTTTATGAGCGCACACATCTGAAGCACGTGCACAGAAAGCGGCTGTCACACGGCCTGTGAGTACTAAACTAAGTTCTCTTTCATGTCTTAGTGCGCCTGAACTGTCAAATACACACAAGTTTATGTTAAACACACACATAAGTTACAAAAACACAGTCAGTTATGTCTGTGAATGTGAACAGCTGGGAAAGAAATCACATGTTTATATTAGATCTGTGTATTTAGTGACAGCGGCGTAATATACAGTTCAGTAGGTTCAAAACACACACAGGCTATTTTTCATTCTAACTGATGTTTTAAAAAAATCGAATTAATTCTTGCAATTTTTACAAAACCTAGTCTATATGTAAACAAATTAGACTCGACAGTGTCTTTTGAAAAACACCTGTACATGATCAACACAATCAAGTTCAGCAGTGGCTTGGTAGTAGCAGTTCCCTCAACTGGACATCTTTATTGTTGAGCCCCACTAAATGAACCCAGGCATACATAAATGGCTACATTTAGCCTATATTTTGAGATCTCATTAAGTTTGTGTAACCCTGTTGTTTTCATCTTAGCTACTCTGACATCATCATCGAGCGTGAGGTTCTTATGCAGAAGTACATCCACCTGGTGCAGATTGTGGAGACAGAGAAGGTGGCAGCCAATCAGCTCCGCACACAACTGGAAGACCAAGACACAGAAATTGAGAGGCTTAAAGCTGAGGTAACTGTATATGCTTGAGCTGTGCAATTTAATGGGCTGTTTTCCAATGTGTAGTCCAATTTTATGAATCAGTGAACCACTCTAGATCCCATTAATCTAATAACAGTGCAGGTCTCCAAAAATGTCGCCATTACTGAACGATCCTGTGTACTAAAAGCTTTTGTGACTTATACAGACTGACAAAATCCTCATATGGTGTTCAACCATAGGTTTACTTTTCTCACATTTCTTTTTCGAGTTTGTAGTATTTCTTTTTTGTGATTAAGGTTACCAGCAACATATACAATCCCAGTGTGCCACAGAACATCTCTCAGGTTCTGCATCTTATCTGTTCCCTAGTTGTGTTACCAGGGAATTATCCTCCCTATTGGACCAGTCACCATGGGGACGAGAATTATGCCCCATTATTGACATTGCAGGGTCAGTGGCATGTGAACACACCATTCAGAGCATAAATCAATGCAAAGCAATGAGAAACATGTTATTTTAATTAAGCTGATTACACTTACAGTGTTCACAAAAGACAGGATCTATCTATCTATCTATCTATCTATCTATCTATCTATCTATCTATCTATCTATCTATCTATCTATCTATCTATCTATCTATCTATCTATCTCTGTCTGTCTGTCTATCTGTCTATCTATCTATCTATCTATCTATCTATCTATCTATCTATCTATCTATCTATCTATCTGTCTGTCTGTCTGTCTGTCTGTCTGTCTGTCCATCCACTGTTCTATAATTCTTTCATTCTATTATTCTATGGTTCTAACTGTCGTTGTTATTGTATGGTGTTGTTTTCCTTGCACTATTATTTCTTTATATAGAGATAGGTCTGGTGTATAATATAAATAGCCATAAAATCCACTTATGCTGTACTGTCATGGTTATATCAGAAGTATTCTTTCATGAATAAATGATGAAGCCATAAAAGTAGTGCTTTGTTTTTTTAAACAGAAACATCTGCATTCAAACTTGTTGTGAGTTATAAATATTTTATAAGGACACAATTAAAAAAGATACCAAAATTCAGTATCTACTACTGGCTTAAACCAGCCAGCTGATATTTTAGAAATTTTGTATTGATAACATAAAGCCAAGATATTCACAAATACTGTACATTATGTGTAAATGCTGCGTTTTGGTAAGTAAAAAGTTGGAAATTTTATTTTATTTTATTTAATTTTAATTTTTTTTTTAATTTAACTTTCATGTCCTTTCTTTCTTTCTTTTTTTCTTTCTTTAAGCTTATTTCGTATTATTTTCCATATTATTTGTTACTGTATTTGGCAACTACTACTGGTTCACACATTTGTATTGATAACATAAAATAACACAACTACTACTGGTAACACAACTACTACTGGTTCAAAACGTTTGTATTGATAACATAAAACCAAGATATTCACAAATACTGTACATTCGGTGTAAATGCTGCATTTTGGTAAGTGATTGTATTATTTGTTTTATTATAGAAACTCAGTATAATGTTTATTGTTGTGAAACTGAAGAAAAAACATAAATTTTGCATATTATATGATGGCAGTAAAACTAGAATAAGGAAACTTAATCATTATCCACTTGAAGCAGAGAGTAGTGATAAAAGCCTTCAGATTATATGCAGATTTTTTTTTAAATTCCAAACTAACACTTAACAAAGAAAGAAAAAACAATAAACATGACCAGTACCTATTATCTAGAGTGTACAATAGCACTTCAGTAAACTAAAGTCTTTGGCTTGTGCCTACGGACCACATATACTGGGAGATATGCTGTGGGGCATTTAGCCTATTTGCATCCAAAGTAAATGGCTGATAAAGGCTTGGTGAGAGAGCTTTTTGATGATGGCTGTTGAATGAAGGAAGGAAATTGTCCATGGAGAGGAAGTTAAGATGGTTATCTGATGTGCCAGCACCCACACAGGGTCTCAGTGATCCACGTATATGACACACTGATTATTCATTGAGAAGGATGAGCGTTAAATACCTCAACATTATCTGATTTGTCAAATTATAATCACAGCAACCATTTGCGGCCCAGTCGTTTTGACAGTCACTTCCACCAATTTCCCTGTGCAAGCGTTTTGAATGCTCAGTCATGCTGTATTTTGTTCTCTATTAAAGATTATAGCCTTGAACAAAACTAAGGAAAGAATGCGTCCCTACCACGTATACCAGGAAGAGGAGGATCCCGATATAAAAAAAATCAAAAAGGTAAAAAACTTCAACCTTTTTTCCTACATTACATGGCCAGAAATATGCATACATCCAAACACTGCTGCTGTATGGGCTTGTTAAACATTTAACCAGGGCCATTGGTTTGAGAAGTTTATGAAATTAATCTGTTTCCCTCATTGATCAAACTGTGACTGCAAATAGTTATCCTAGACACTTTGTCTCTGTAGGTTCAGAGCTTCATGCGAGGGTGGCTGTGTAGAAGGAAATGGAAGATTATTGTGCAGGACTACATCTGTTCTCCTCATGCTGAGAGCATGAGGAAGAGGAACCAGATCGTTTTCAACATGGTGGAGGCTGAGACAGAGTACGTCCATCAGCTTTCCATCCTGGTCAACTGCTTCCTGAGGCCACTCAGAATGGCCGCCAGCTCCAAGAAACCACCCATAAGCCACGATGATGTCAGTAGCATCTTCCTTAACAGGTGTGTGAATTTGTTTTCTTTGCCATTGAAACCACACTCTCAAAAATCAACAAAGGCTCATTGGAAAAACCAGTGATCTATAACAAATGCACCTCGGCCTACATTTTTGCAAACTCAAAAAATGTACCTGAACATATAATTCACTGCAGTTTTCAGCTAAAATAACACTAGAGGCAGTAAAACAGCAACAACTTTATTCCTTTTCACACAAGTAATGATTACATAGACAGATTATCAACTAATAAAGACTTATTTTTGCACGTTTCTTTGCACAATACTATGTTATGACCTCAAAGCAATTTTACTATAGTGCATGATTTGTGAAAACTAATATATTTTATTGATTGCATCACATAAACACCTTCATATGGCTTTTCTGATATAGTAAACTTGCTCTGTAGCTCACCTGGTACAGCACTACACTTATGATTCAGAGCCTCCATGTACAAGTCTAGTAAAACACAGTCACAATAAAAGAACTCAAAGACTTGTAGAAGCAAGCTAAAATGGAATGGTTGATTCGACTAGTGCATTTTTATCTCATGTTTACTTTTGTTAACATTTGCTTTTGTTGTTGGTTAGGTTTAGTGTAGGTGGAATGAGAGAGCATCAACCTTGTAGCGTTACTCACCGGACATTTCATTTCTGAACTGCTGCAATATATGAAACATAAAAAACATAATAAAACGTTCCCAGATTCGCACTGATCTGTTTCTGATAAAACTCAATGCACTTTTAATGCCACTCACTGGACATTTCACTTTGAAAGCACAAAATGTGCAAAAAACAATGCCATTTTGCAGAAATTACTCCACAGGCACGTTTTTCCAATGATCCTGGGTTGTAAAAAGTCTATACAAGAGATCCTCTGACCCAGATCAACCAGGGTCAGTGTTGACACATAATTACTGCAGTGTTGTGACAGCTTGTTTGCATGCTGATTTGAACTACAGTGCGTTCCAAATTATTATGCAAGTGACATATCAATAGGATTTTGGTACAATAAAGAGTCAGATTTTTGTTTGTGTGGTTTTTCACATCTTTTTAGATAACTGGTATCAATCTCAGACAGGTTTGTTCAATAGTTTGCCAGTTCTTCTTAGGTAAATGGAAACCCTACATAAAGAGGTTGTTCCACATTAAGTAAGTCACAGTTCTCATGAAATATGGTGAGGAAAAAAGATCTTTCTGAAGATGAAAAGTATGAAACAATGCAATGTCTTGCAAAAGGCATCAACACAACCAATATTTTGCAAAAAGCAAATGGAAATTATTTAACTGTCAAAAGCCACTGCTGAGTGCAGACTGGCAGTTGTGTGTAAAGCTGCGTTTCAGTCACTGCTAACCAAACCTCACAAAGAGAAACCTGCACAGTGGCTGTAGAAACACATGAAGATTTGTTTTTAAATAGTTTTATTCACTTACGAATGCTGCAGTACAATGGATGGTCCAGATAAATTGATTTCTGATAGTTGATGAATGGCCATCCTATTCCAATGAGACTGCAACATCAGCAAGGAGGTGGTGGGTGATGATTTGGGTTGGAATATTGGGAAGTGAGATGTAAGGTCATTTTTGGGTGTAAAAATGACTTCTGCAAGATATGTGGAGTTCATAACTGACCATATTCTTCTGTGGTATAAAATTAAGAATAGTGCTCTCGGAAATAAAAAGATTTTCATGCAGAACAAAACACAATGCCATGCTGCATAAATACCATGGTGCTAAACAGTTTGAAAATGTATTTCTACAGCCACCGTGCAGGTTTCTCTTTGTGAGGTTTGGTTAGCAGTGACTGAAACGCAGCTTTACACACAACTGCCAGTCTGCATGAAGAGGATCTTGAGAATCCAGTAGCTTCAAACACCTGTTTGCTGCTCAGCAGTGGCTTTTTTACAGCTGGTATTACAATACAGTTCATTTGTTTGACAGAAACTTTCCTTAATAAATCTTTATCTGACCAAGATCTTCTGTGCTCTAAGTCACTCACAAATCTTTTGACAGTTCAATAATTTCTATTTGCTTTTCACAAAATATTGTTTGTTTTGATGCCTTTTGCAAGACATTGCATTGTTTCATACTATTCATCTTCAGAAAGATCTTTCTTCCTCACCATATTTCATGAGAACTGTGACTTGCTTAATAATGTGGAACGACCACTTTAAGTAGGGTTTCCATTTACCTAAGAAGAACTGGCAAACTATTGAACAAACCTGTCTGAGATTGATACCAGTTAACTAAAAAAATGTGAAAAACAACACAAACAAAAATCTGACTCTTTATTGTACCGAAATCCTATTGATATATCACTTGCATAATAATTTGGAACGCAGTGTATTTCATCCACATCCTTCTGCAACACAGACATAGTCAGTAATAGCCAAAGACTACAGAATACCCAAGACATGTCACTAGTATAGTTTTGAATGGGGAAAAATGCAACGCTCAATATGGCCGCTCAATCGTAGTAAGCCCCGCCTTCTGAATGAAAGAGCCAATCGCTAATCGGTAAAGTCAGCGCGTCACTGCAGCTGCTGTTAGAAGTCCCGGTTGCTATAGAAACAGTCTGATCTAGCCTGAAAAATAAGCTTTTTATAACGCTATTTGAGCAAAAGAAACAACATTAATGGTGCAGTTGTTGTCAGATTTCTTTGGTGATTTCATATATGAAATTTAATCGTAAGCTTAGTGAACAGTTTTGGAGAATTTGATGCTTCCCCATTCAAAGAGATAGGAGCTGCACTTGCATGCCCGAGAGGCGTTTAAAAGATGGCCGCCGAGTGACATGACTTGTCTTAAAGAGACTTTGGTAATAGCAACGTTAACTTTTTTCCACACCTGCTTTTTTTAGAAGATATTCAACATTCTTATAATTCAATTTAAGTCTGTTCGTAAACTTAATTTCTTTATTTGTTATTGTTACTATTTTTATTAACACGTAATGTTCCACGAATGTTGCAATGTGAACTGATTGTATTTTGGTATTTTAATGTTTTTGAAGCATCTCATTCAAATGTGTTGATTATTTTAAAACTAAATAAAACATCATACAAATGTTGTACTGTGTTTTAACCAAACTGCAACCAAAATACAACATTGTGTTTATCGGTGAGTGGTTTATTTTTATTCGGCTTTGGCACAAGGTGAGCGTTAAGCTTTGACACTGGTGCCATGGAATAATCAAATTTATTGATATGTTAATAAATAATTTTAAATGTTTTGTTGTGTTGATATATACTCTCTTTTTTGTCCTCAGTGAGACAATCATGTTTCTACATGAAATATTCCATCAGGGATTGAAGGCAAGGATAGCAAACTGGCCCACACTGGTTCTAGGTATGTCATGATTGTTACGTTTTATCTCTCAGAAAGCTAATTACCGCACTTAGGAGCAGCTATTCAGAACACCCCATCAACAAAGACAGCACATTGCAGGGTGACACTAACATCAAGGACAAGCTGTTTCCGCTGACGCACAGCATCTCAATCAAACCCGTCCATGACGTCTGACTCTTTCCTATCTCACCGTATACAGACACGCACACTTCTGCAACAATGAGAGCCAGACAAAAACCCGCCAACATCTTAAACCCAAGATAAGCATTTTCAAGCATCGCTGTGAATAAAAGAATCCGTTTTTAATGACTTTGACTTTGTTTTCTCCTTTTTAGCGGATCTCTTTGATATCCTGCTGCCAATGCTGAACATCTATCAGGAGTTTGTGAGGAACCACCAGTACAGTCTTCAGGTTCTGGCCAACTGTAAGCAGAACCGGGACTTTGACAAACTCCTGAAGCAGTACGAATCAAACGCTGCGTGTGAGGGGAGGATGCTGGAAACCTTCCTCACATACCCCATGTTTCAGGTGCTGCTCTCTCACTCTCATTAGTGTCTTATTTAATTCCAGACTGATCACTGAAGAGCTTGATTTGTTCAATTAATTGAACTGCCACTGGGAATTGCTGGCTTGTGTTTCTACAAATAAGACATTTGTTTTCCATAAACCATTTGAGCGAGCTCTTCAAACTCACTCATGGAGAGCCTCATTTATCACTTGTAGAAGCCTGATGTATCTGAATTCCTCAAACATTCAAAGTAATCTTTTTAAGTTTGCTGAAATCAAGGCCCAGTCAGAATCTGCAGACCTTTTTTCTGAGGTGATTTTGGGGTAAAATCTGTAGAATTAAATGAATCAGAGAGTACTAGTCTCTTGGGTGAAAGCATTATCAAATAAGCCACATTTTTAAGTAATGCACATGCAAGGGGCGAGAGATGTATAGAACTTGATTGACAGACGGACATTCTGTGGGCGCAGATTCTATGCGGGCCTGCCGATAACTCTCAATCTCTCTGTACGCTTTCACTCTTTACAATGTTTCTCTCTTTATATCATTGATTGACAGATCCCTCGTTATATCATCACTCTCCATGAGCTACTAGCTCATACACCTCATGAGCATGTGGAAAGGAAAAGTCTAGATTTTGCCAAGTCTAAATTGGAGGAACTCTCCAGGTAAAGAAACCACCCTCAGAGGCAAACTTACTAAACAGTTGCGCATTGTATGTAATTGCAAAAATCTTTCCCTAATTCTCCAACCGCAATCCGACGGTGGCCCAGTAGTGCACAACACAATGAATCTCCACAACACAATGGAAATAAGCTGCAACACAGTGAAATTAGCACAACACAACATAAACAAGCCACAACACAATGGAAACAAGTCTCAGCACAACAGAAACAAGCCACAACACAATGAAATTAGCACAACACAACGGAAACAAGCCACAACACAATGAAGTTAGCACAACACAATGGAAACAAGCCACAACACAATGAAGTTAGCACAACACAACGGAAACAAGCCGCAACACAATGAAATTAGCACAACACAACATAAACAAGCCGCAACACAATGAAGTTAGCACAACACAACGGAAACAAGCCACAACACAACGAAATTAGCACAACACAACATAAACAAGCCACAACACAAAGGAAACAAGTCTCAGCACAACAGAAACAAGCCACTACACAATGAAATTAGCAAAATTCAATGGAAACAAGCCGCAACACAACAAAATTAGCACAACACATTGGAAACAAGCCACAACACAATGAAATTAGGACAACACAATGGAAACAAGCCATAACACAACGAAAACAAGCCGCAACACAACGGAAACAAGCCACAACACAATGAAAATATCACAACAAAATGGAAACAAGCCACAACACAACGAAAACAAACAGCAACACAACGGAAACAAGCCGCTACACAACAAAATTAGCATAACACAATGGAAACAAGCCGCAACACAACGAAATTAGCACAACACAACGGAAACAAGCCGCAACACAATGGAAACAAGCCACTACACAATGAAATTAGCACAACACAATGGAAACAAGCCACAACACAACGGAAACAAGCTGCTACACAACGAAATTAGCACAATTCAACGGAAACAAGCCGCAACACAATGAAATTAGCATAACACAATGGAAACAAGCCGCAACACAACGAAATTAGCACAACACAACGGAAACAAGCCGCAACACAATGGAAACAAGCCACTACACAATGAAATTAGCACAACACAATGGAAACAAGCCACAACACAATGAAATTAGCACAACACAATGGAAACAAGCCAGAACACAACGAAATTATCACAACACAACATAAACAAGCCACAACACAATGAAATTAGCACAACACAATGGAAACAAGCCACAACACAACGAAAACAAGCAGCAACAGAACGGAAACAAGCCACAACACAACGAAGTTAGCACAACACAACAGAAACAAGCCGCTACACAACGAAAATAGCACAACACAATGGAAACAAGCCACAACACAACGGAAACAAACCGCTACACAATTAAATTAGCACAACACAATGGAAACAAGCCACAACACAATGAAAACAAGTCTCAGCACAACGGAAACAAGCTGCAACACAACGAAGTTAGCACAACACAACGGAAACAAGCCGCTACACAACGAAAATAGCACAACACAATGGAAACAAGCCACAACACAACGGAAACAAACCGCTACACAATTAAATTAGCACAACACAATGGAAACAAGCCACAACACAATGAAAACAAGTCTCAGCACAACAGAAACAAGCTGCAACACAACGAAATTAGCACAACACAACGGAAACAAGACACAACACAACGAAATTGGCACAACACAACGGAAACAAGACACAACACAACGAAATTGGCAGAACACAATGGAAACAAGCCACAGCACAATGAAATTAGCACAACACAATGGAAACAAGCCACAACACAACGAAAACAAGCTGCAACACAATGGAAACAAGCCGCAACACAATGAAATTAGCACAACACAATGGAAACAAGCCGCTACACAATGAAATTAGCACAACACAATGGAAACAAGCCACAACACAACGAAAACAAGCTGCAACACAATGGAAACAAACCGCAACACAATGAAATTAGCACAACACAATGGAAACAAGCCGCAAAACAACGGAAACAAGCCATAACACAATGAAATTAGCACAACACATGGAAACAAGCTGCTACACAACGAAAAACAGCACAACACAATGGAAACAAGCTGCAACACAACAAAATTAGCACAACACAATGGAAACAAGCCACTACACAATGAAATTAGCACAACACAACAGAAACAAGCCACAACACAACGAAATTAGCACAACACAATGGAAACAAGCCACAATACAGCGAAATTAGCATAGCACAACAAAATTAGTCCTATGCATTGTGTTGTGGCAATTTCGTTATGTTGTGGAGATTTTATTGTGTTGTGCACTGCTGGGCCACCGTACAATCCTGTTTAACCATGAGTTTAAAGGGATAATTCAACCAAAAGATGAAAAATGTATCAGATTTAAAAAAAAAAAAATCCTTCTTCAGTTTGTTCAGAATTGTATGACTTTTTTTCTTCTGTGGAACACAAATGGAGATATTTTGAAGGATGTTGGTTTTGGGGGTCCATTGGGTTTTGGGGACCATTGACTTCCATTATATGAACAAAAAACCCACTGAGGCATTTTTCAAAATAACTTCTTTTATGTTCCACAGAAGAAAAAAGTCATATAGGTTTGGAACAACATTAGGGTGAGTAAATAATGAGAGAATTTTCATTTTGGGGTGACCCATCCCCTTAATACACTGAAATGTGCCATGAGTATTAAGTAATTTTCTCAGCCCAAACATACCACTTTTTATATAAATCATTAGAGACTATAGCCCTACTCACAAAAGTCAGCACTATTTGAACATTCTGCTAATTCCACTGCGAAAAGCAGGTGGTAAATGGAGAATTCAGCAGTAAATGCAAATTTATGCAAAAGAGAACATTTTCTATTGATCAGTGCATCAGCCAATGACCATCAGATTTTTGAAATTTTAAATTAAATTGTAGTTGATCCACATTTGAATTATCTTGAATAATATGTCAAAACAATGCAGATAGAGCTTCTGCAGGCTTAGCGAATATCCTCCTGTTTTTTACTCTTGGCATTATGCAGTAGTTGTAAATACATTTTCTTATACCCTGTGCTTCTTATACCCTGACATGTTCATTTACAACTTTGGCAGAGAATCAAAGTGGCAAAAAGTAAGAAGGTGAATTTCTCTCGTTTACATTTGTGACACAAGTGTCATGTTTGCATTGTTCCAGGGTGATGCACGATGAAGTGAGTGACACAGAAAATATCCGTAAGAACCTGGCTATTGAGCGCATGATCGTGGAGGGCTGTGACATCCTCCTTGACACCAGCCAGACGTTTGTGAGACAAGGTGAGTTGTGTTAACACCTCGAGCTGCCACCTGCCTGACATACTGCCTTAAGCAGAACCAGCACCTGAGTGACAGCGACAGCTTCAGTTTGATCCCCTCTGGCTCTGAATTATTCATGGTTTCACAACTGGACAGCATTGTCTTCAGGATTGACAGAGTGTCTGATGTTTTCAGTTGAGGTGTTTTATAATGTATTAGAATCTAACCTGTACTGGAGAAGCAGAAAACCAGGAAAAACAAGCACTTGGGGGGTCCTTACATGGAATGTATGGAATAGGAAATGACATCATCTCACCATGATAAAGTTCATGTTCTTTTGTAGCATGAGTGACAGGAAAAGCAATTTCTTTTGTTGACTTTTCTTGTGTTTTTAAAACGCGTGAGCCCTATGAGTCGGTGTGAGAGGATTTATCATTATTATGACTTCTATATTGCATTCTGTCTATAGGATCCCCACAAGTTTATTTTTTTTAATTTTATATAGTTTTATTTTATTTTATATTTTTTTTTATTCATTTATTGTATTATTTATTCTGATTCCTGTCACAATACAGGCTTTGCAAAGAGGCTGTCACTGAACAATGACAAAGTTAAAATTAAATTGTACAGAAAACTTACATCCCTTATGTGAGAAGTTTCCATTTTCACATGCAATGTGGGTGTTTCTTAAAGGCAAAAAAAACCCAGACATTTAATTTTAAAAGGTTGTTTACACTTCTGCAGTGAAAAAGCGATCTAAAGTCTTATATTTTCAATGTGAGTTGCTGATTTCTGGCAAAATGAGCAACAGAGAACATTGATGTGACTTTGATTTGTCTCTTACTGATATAATAAAAATCATTTATCATGCATTTATAATCATTCATCTTTTGGATGATGCACTGTGCTCTGCTAAAATTTAAATACAAATGATTTCTTCTGTAAAATGTTTATTTTTAGCAATAATAAAACTGATTTCTTGTCAAAAATAGTCTCTCAACCTTTTTAAATGTGGCCTCAGGAAAGAGAATTTTTCTCTTCTTTAAACGTTAACCCATGAACTTTCTTATAAGCATAAGATGAATTCATTAAGATATCTTCAAGAAAAAAAAAATTCTAGTGGAAAGACATTAAATTTGGTCATTGTGAACCTGTTTTAATTTGAATTAAATTAAATTATAAATTATGTTTTAGATATATGTTATATTCAGAACTAATATATATGCATGAATTTATATAATTTATATATCTATAATAATAATAATAATAATAATAATAATAATAAAATTGTGTGTATATTTATTTAGAATGTTTTTTATTTACTCAAGTGTCAGAAGGAGGGTGGGGAAACTACTAAAATATACATGAATATATGCAACAAAAAAAAGGTTAATTATAAGTTATCAAAAAAAAAAATAATGATAAAAAAAGTGTTACATAAATTTAATAGTGTTTTAACAAAGTTAAGGGATTCTGTTTTTATTGTTGTGTTGTCCTGAACTTATAACTGGTATGGATACATGAATACATTGTTCCTGATTTCTTATGATTTCTGCCACTTGATTAAAAATCTGCCATGTTTCCTTTCTTCTTGTTATCATTTGTTCAGTGTTAAAGGTGTCTTTGATCTTCATTTGTCATTTGTGCTGCTGTTGCTCTGTTGTCTGAGCTTGTTGTGTCACTCTATTAATAGTTTTACGTTCTCTCCTTCTTTCTTGCTGTCTTTCTCTTAGGCTCTTTGATCCAGTTGCCTTCAGTGGAGAGAGGGAAGCTCAGTAAGGTGCGTCTAGGCTCTCTCTCACTCAAAAAGGAAGGAGAGAGACAGTGCTTCCTCTTCACCAAGCACTTCCTTATCTGCACACGCAGCTCGGGAGGCAAACTTCACCTGCTCAAAGTACGTGACACACATGCACAGAGTACTGCAACTGAAAATGCCATTTCACTTCACACCAGTCACTAATAAAAATGTCATCCTTTCTGTGTTTAATGTATTGACAGGGCAGCTAAGGCATAGTGATTATGAAGCAAACCCCTGATGATCAATAACTTAGAGACCCGGCAGCAAATATCTGATAATTGTAATAATGTTAAAAGGTTAATCATGTGTGATGAGGATTGAGCTTCCCCTGTTCATTTCGTTCAGTCCCTACAGCCCTTGTCCAGATTTTGTATATTACTCCTCTCACACTTTGTGACATGCTTTTGTGCTATTTTAATTGACTGGGTCAATCCTCAAGCACAATTTCCGGAGCTGAATTTCCTCATGAGCTTCGAATAGGTATAAATTAAGAAGGTTTAAAAAAAAAAAAAAAAACTCTCTTAATACAGTTTGTCTACTAACATTCTAGCAGTGTAAATACATAAATCACATTAGAATTATATATATATATATATATATATATATATATATATATGTAAACATTTTAAAATTGTTTATGTTTTCATCTTTTTAAGGCTATTACATAGCTAAATACATTTTATTAATTATTTTATGTATTCTTCAATTAAATCATATTTTAATTTTCAAATCATTTATAAACAATAAATATTGCAGGGGTTTATGTTTAATTCACTGAAATAATTCATATTATTAGAATATATTTTCTGTTGTGCTGACCCAATAAGGCAGACAAATTATGCATCTTATTTTTAGCAACATACTTTATATGCATCGCAATAATATAGTTATACAGAATCTTTTGTTAATAACTGGAAATGAACTATATTGTAACTCCATTAAAACTATGAGTTCATACAGACTTTCACCATGCAGTTCAAAATATTTACTAATTTGTTTGATGCATTAACTAATCTCAAGTTATTTTTCTGTTTCTTTTTCTCAAAAACACCTAGTTTTTTTATACAGCTAAATAATTACCAGTTATTTAATTATTTAGTAATTACCAAAGCAAAATAAGATTTATAAGCAAGCACTACAAAGGCTTTTGGAAAACATCTTTGAAATGTCTTTGTACATGAGATCCATCACAAAGCCATTATTCTAACAAACCAATATCAGGAAACTCTCCCTTTGTGATTAACCTCTCAACCTAATGGTTTGACTCTGGCAGCAAGGTGGTGTGCTGTCCCTGATTGAGTGTACTCTCATCGAGGAGCCTGACGCCAACGATGAAGACGGTGAGCCTGTTTCTTTGATGCACATTTTCAAACACATCAGCACAGATGAGTGGAGACATGCATCATTAGCTATATATTAGCCATTATTCATATACTGCAGGTTAATTAACTATTATAGATAGGTCAGAAAAGAGTCCAAACTGCCTGCTATTTAAATGTCAAATGGGCAGAGATGATAATTGTCATGGATTGATTATCCACTTGAGGGTATAGAAAGAGACCCAAGGGCTAATTCAAAACTGCATCACAATGACCCTCTCGTGATCTGTGAATATGGTCCCTAAGAGCTTATTTAATAAACATCACCGCCATTATCATGTTACTAAGAAGAGATCCCTTCAGTTTAATTGGTTTTTATTGCCATTGTTTTCCTGAGTGATCCCTCAGGAGTGGTAAATTAGGATTTTCGATCATGATTCATGTTTAGTTGTAACCTTCTGTCTTTTTTTAGCTAAGAATTCAGGGCAGGTGTTTGGTCACCTGGACTTTAAGATTGTGGTAGAGCCCTCAGATGCTCCTGCTTTCACTGTAGTGCTGCTGGCACCATCCCGTCAGGAGAAAGCGGCCTGGACCAGCGACATCAGCCAGGTGAGAGAGAAGCCATATGTAACCAACAGCTCCTCTTCTGCATTTACAGTCATCTGCTCATGAGTATTTTATCATTTACACTAGCATTCAAAAGTTTGGGTAATTACTCACTCTCATGTCATTCCAAACGCGTAAACCCTTCGTTCATCTTCGGAACACAAATTAAGATATTTTTTATGAAATCTGAGAACTTTCTGACCCTCCAAAGACAGCAATGCAACTGACATGTTCAAGGCCCAGAAAAGTAGTAAGGACATCGTTAAAATAGTCCATGTGACATCAGTGGTTCAACCTTAATTTTATGAAGCTACGAGAATACAAGAAATACAAGAAAACAAAATTATGACTTTATTCAATAATCTCTTCTGTGTCAGTCTTCACAACAGTACCATGACACATTTCATCAAAAATATCTTAATTTGTATTCCGAAGAT
Organism: Spinibarbus caldwelli; assembly: GCA_039654775.1. Taxonomy (NCBI): domain Eukaryota; kingdom Metazoa; phylum Chordata; class Actinopteri; order Cypriniformes; family Cyprinidae; genus Spinibarbus; species Spinibarbus caldwelli. The sequence continues at coordinate 20,477,009 of CM077223.1, read as the reverse complement.
GAGCGAAGGTCTTATAGGTTTTGGAACAACATGATGGTGAGTAATTAATGACAGAATTTTTTATTTTTTTTTTTTAATGAAAAGTCTTTTACACTTATGTTTTAAATTGTAATTTATTCCTGTCATCGCAAGCTGAATTTTCTGTAGCCATTACTCCAGTCTTCAGTGTCACATAATCTTTCAGAAAGTGTTGTAATATGCTGATTTGGAGCTCAAAAAAAATTACTAGGTGTGGTGAAAACAGTTGTGCAGCTTAATATTCTTGTGGAAACCATGATCCTTTTTTCACAAAAAAAAAACAAACAAACAAACAAACAAACTTTTGAACTGTAGTGCATGTATTATTATTCTGTATATGCTCACTGATAAACTTGGTCACTGCTGTGGCATGGATGTTAATGCACATGCTGGAGATTAAGTTTTAGTATCTAGCTTGCTTCATTTCTCATATTCAACGATATATGACCCTGTCTCTCTGTAGTTTCCTGTTGATTAAAGGCATACAAAGGCACAGTAATAAAAAAAATATAAAGATAACAGTGCCTGACACCTCATCTATAGTTTGTGCAATTGCTTTGAACCATACAAATTCCCTGTAGCCTTTAAAAAACAAAACAATAATGGCTATACAGAAGAACTGGAACATAATAACTAACCACCATCTCACTGAAACTTCACACCAAGAGCCATGAGGTTAAGACTTGTTCCTGGAGGGGATCACTTTTTACTTGTGGAGTGAACCTGACTTACTGATGAACCCACAAGAGACATCTCTCTGTCCTTGAATCCCACAGTCTCTTACATACACAAAGAAATTACAGTATGTCCAGTGTTTAGTGACTGGCTTAATTATGTTGTTCCTTGTTCTGTGCTCCTTGGTTTGATCCCTCTCTTCATTTGAATTTCTGCTCTTTGGGATATAGTGCATCGATAACATCCGCTGTAATGGCCTGATGACCAGCGTGTTTGAGGAGAACTCAAAAGTCACAGTGCCGCACATGATCAAGTAAGTCAGACCTTTGTTTATTGTGAAATAATGTGTCTTAATTGTTATAGGTCAAGGTTATAAGTATAGAAGCACTTTGTTAAAGACCAAATGACTAAGCCAAAAATCACTGTTTTGAAATTATTAATCCTTCAAAATTTTAAGTGCACAAAAATATATCAGCTAGCCCAGAATAGCATTTTGCCTGCAGCTTGTTTTGGAGGCCCAGTGAACTTGCACTGAAGCCCTGAGTGCTGGCTCCTTGCACATGTGCAAACGCATCTGTCCAAGCTAAACATTGCAGTGGCAGTGAGCACACTACAATAAGGGCAAGCAACCGGGACTAATTTCCCTCCCTGCTGGAAAATATGTTGGCAATACCAGTCCAGAAAGCATTGCAGCATTTCAGTGCAGCTGTCCATGTGATTGACTACCACTAGCAAAAAGGGCCATAAGCAAAAAATAATGATTATGTATGTATGTATTTATTTATTTAAAATAAAAAAAATTATGATGTAAGTGAGAATATACAGTCACCCCAACTGGACGATCAGGACCCCAATGTGAATCAGGGTTTATTTTGTTATAATGACCAACTGGCTGTACATTATCTTGCTTATTTGCACTTTTGAAATAATTTAAAATAAATATAGATATGAAATATTGATTTGAGTGTAAATAGATTTAATATTCTACTTGTAGATCCAACGCTATCTCATGACCAATTCATACATATTTTACGAGGTGGCTAATTCGTACGAATTTGTACGACCTCAAACGTACGATTTTGTGCGATTTGTCTAGACCCAGTGATGGGTAAGTTTAGGGGCAGGGTTAGGGGTAGGTTCTTCTTATGAATTCATACGAATTGGGGAACTCATAAAATACATACGATTTACCAAAAATCTTACAAATTAGCCACCTCGTAAAATATGTACGAATTGCCATGAGATCGGGTTGGTAGATCAGCGTAAAGCTTCTAAGCGAATTTACAACAATTTTAAAGGATATATTTCTATTATTACTCTGCAATCTAAGTTACATTTGTTATGGGCTAGATAACATATTTAGCTACATTTACTATCAACTGTGGAAAAATTATATCAGTGCATCTCCAGTAATGCTTCATAATATCATCATTAATGTACAGCATATAGACAGTAAAGATGCTTTGGTTGTGCTCCTCATTAGATCCGATGCGCGTCTCCATAAAGATGATGTTGACATTTGCTTCAGTAAGACGCTCAACTCCTGCAAGGTTCCTCAGATCCGCTACGCCAGCGTGGAGAGACTGCTGGAGAGGCTGACCGACCTGCGCTTCCTCTCTATAGACTTCCTCAACACGTTCCTGCACACCTACCGAATCTTCACCACCGCCACCGTGGTCATGGAGAAACTGGCTGACATCTACAAGAAGCCTTTTACATCCATACCAGTCAGGTAATAGAGCTATTAAAGGGGTGAAAAGTCAACACTAAATAAAAAAAAAATATCTACTGTGTATTTTACAGCCTTTTTTGTTTCAATGTCCAATGTATATGCTGTGCATCTCAGTTTTTGTCTCTTTTCTCTGAATTAACTTAAATGAGTATTTTTTCAGTCCATCATTTTAACCAAGCATATATTGTTGTTGAGTAGATTTCAGATCTTTAATGCAAGTAAAATACAGTAACAAAAACAACAAAAATACTTTAAAATAATAGTAATAAACAGCTATTATGAATGTAATTTATGTAATTTATGAAAAATATAGCATTGAGACTGTTAACACTTTTGAATGATGATGCAAACAAATTGTTGAATCAATTGAACTGAACTGATTCATTGAAACGGACAGATCAAACTGACAAATTAACCAACTCCAATGCTGTTTTTACTACTGAAGTTTTAATCGAAGACACTCATATCTATTTTAACCAAATTGGCCAAAAACACATCATCACAAATCATCACATTAGTTTCAATGCTTCTTAATTTTTTATGGGCTTTAGAAAAAAATTCCAGTTATGTATTCAATATATCCTAGCCAGTAGATTACAGCCAGTTCTATAGTTAAAGAAATGAGAAATCATATTTAAAGCACCCTGAGAAGAAATCACATTTAAAGCGCCCATAGAAAGATCTCTCTGGTCCTGCTGCACTTAAATATCTTCTGAATGACTATAACTGTATTACGTCACACAGCAGTTATAAATTTCGTGTAGACAGGCAAATGGCTTGTCTCTGGAAACTAGTTGGATCATAGTCAGTTTTCTACATTGTCTCCTGTCAAATCCTTTTGAAATAATACCATATATTCACACTCAAATGTTCTGCATGATAGAAATATGTGAAAGAAACCACTAGGTGTACGCATCTAAAACACTGCTGTGAGTGAGAGTGAGTAGGGTGTTTATCTCTGCATACATTTGTCCTTTCAAATGGAAGAATGTTTTCTGTTCCAAAAGCAGGTGTTCTGCCAAGTTAAATTGGTGCACTCTTGGTAACCTTTACCTAAAAAGCAGTTCAGAAAGCCTTAAAGTGCTCAGCTATTCCTCCTCCATTTTCCTTGAATGTTCAGTATGCTTGTGCAGAAGGCAAACGCAGCCTGTGTACCTCATGTGCAGATGCTCATGGTCGTTGTGAGTGCTGTGACGTTTAATGTGTTGTCTCTGATGTTCCTCATCCCCACACCTACTTTGCTGTCACACAGGGTCCAGTATCACTCATTTGACCGCTTGTCCATTACATCCATCTGCCCAGACTACAGCCTGAAGATCAGGAAGATAGCACTGGATCAGTCAAAGTAACAAACCCATCTCTGTTACCCATTCACTTTTATCTCTCCATTTTCTAGTTTGTGTCCTCACATTTTCCACTGTTTGTCTTTATTTTTGGGAGTGTTTGTCTTTATCCTCTTTTTTTGGAAGTTTCAAATATGTGATTTTAATAAATCCTGGAATCTTAAAACTTCTTCACTTGCACAAATGCTATCATCCACTGCAGATTTTACATCTTGCAATGTTGAGCTGCTTTGTTACTGCTGTTCTTAATTTCTGAAAGCTGCAATCAATGCTCCTTATATGTTTCCAGAATGCATCCAAGAAACTCTTTGAGAAGTTTGTTTAGTGGAGCATGCAAGTATGGTGAACAGAACATGAGAGACGTGCCAGTGTTGCTCTGCCATTTATGCCCTCTTTCAATGTTGTTTTCACAACCCAGATCCCTGGAGCTTTTCTTCGCCACCAACCAGAACAATCGCAGCGGGGACCACGTAAATGACAAATCCCCCAGACTGTGTCGCAAGTTCTCATCTCCTCCACCTCTCTCCATCCCCTCCTGTACATCCTCTCCGGTTCGCACCAGGAAACTCTCTCTTAATTCCACTATTGGCTCAAAAATAGGCATCCTGGATCTGTCCACGACCTCGTCATCTGCAGCCAGTAGTCCAACCTCTGCCAACCCCACCATCTCACCCCCACCGTCCAACAACAACAACAATAAGCCCCCTTTGGATCTTAGCCGTGGACAAAGTCCATCCTCCCCCGAACAGTGCCCTGGAGCTCCGGATGAGAATGCTGAGGTGCCGCGAATCGACGCTCTCTGTGGTAAACTGCGTCGCAGCATCAGGAGAGGTGAGCAGAAAATACATTTTCTCTTTCTGTTTTAAAACCTAGTTTCTCTGCTGTCTACCGCCTATTTCAGTAGGTGCTTTCCATGGTATCCACTGAAATGGAACCTCATAAGTTCATCGTAAGTCCGGAAGTAAAAATCCCATTCATTTTCTCTATAGGGATTTTTAACAATAACTTATTATACGGCTCTGTGGAATGCTTGATTCTGATTGGTCATTTGTGACAATCCGAGGTATGTTATTCCATGATAACAACTGGTAAAAGCTAATAACACAGGCTCATCCGAGTAACCGAAGTCGCCGCTATACACTATAACAGTTTTTCTTGGAAGCTTTGCGTTTGGTTTGCTAATATAATATTAAAACTCAATTCAATATTATGCATACAATTATTTAATTATGTTATCCTGGTATCGCGGATTCACTTTCTCCTTTCATACAAACGAAGCTGCTGCCATTTTGCTATGATTGTTTTGTACACTGTAATGGATTAAAAGATAACTAACAAACTGGTAAGTTTTTAAAACAGTTTCATCTTAAATTTTAAAAAAAGTTTCATCTAGGACTTACAAACAGGGGGGCCCAATCCTGTTCCTGGAGATCTACCTGCAGAGTTCAGATCCAAAACACCTGTCTGTAATTATCAAATGCTCCTGAAGATCTTAATTATCTGGTTCTGTTGTTTTTGATCAGGGTTGGAACTGAACTTTGCAGGATGTTAGATCTCAAGAAACAGGACTGGGCACCCCTTTTATAAACCATTAAAGGCAGACCTATTGTGAGCTATAATCTAAAGTTGTTAATCAATGGTATTTACTTTTGTTAAGGTCATCAGTCCACATTTTTTCAACTTATTTTTAAAAATATTTTAGGCAAAAAAAAAAAAAACTACCCATGATTCCACAAAAAAAAAAAAAAAACTCCACCAGTCAGAGAATCTAAATAAGCAAATTGTGTCAAAAGAACACTCCCATGAAGCATCCCATGAAGAGCAACATCTTTAAATCAGTTGTCTCATATTTATCCATAGTTTTTAATTTGATTATGTCATTCGCAATGCTTTATTGGATTGTAGTTCTTTCCCTCAGCCATTAAGTACACAGTCTTTTGTCTTTTTGTCCGATTTTTAAATACGTTTTTGCGCCAAATCAAAGTTTGTAATTTTGTAATTCACCTTGCTGGTAGGTTTGGTTCATGGCTTCAAAGTCAAGGTAATAAGGTTTAACAAAGACTTTTTTAAAATCCCAATAGGAAAAATAATTTCGGGACAAAGCCAGTAAAAAAATGTCTTCAGGCACTGTTGCACACTGCAGTTTGGTGTTAGTATATTGTTAAGCTAACAGTGCAACACATAAAAATAATAAAAATATATAGAGCACACAAATGTTTGGTCATTTGTAAGTGCACTAACAGTGATTTTAATGATACTTTTCAACACTGAATGAAATCTAAGATTTATCATTTAAAACTAAAATTTATCTTGCTTCATCCACCCTCTTGGATTTCTTTTTCACTGAGCTTATCGCAATGCATTTTGGCACTGCCTTTTCAAGGAAGGTTACATTAAAGGATTATAATATGGCTAAAACAAGGTATCTAATTAAGTATAATTAAGATTTTTAATCTTAAAGATTTTTAAAGTCTTCACATTTGGTGCGTGCCTATGATGGTTCTGTAGGCAGCCCACTAGGTTTTGGAATAGAGCAGTGGTGGGATGTTGGAAGTAGGTCAACACGCTGGCTGGATGGTAACATGGATGTTCATGAATATGAACTTCATTAGCTGGCTTTTGCTTTTTAAAAAGCATAATTTCATCTACTCCCAGAAGTAGCTGGCAGAGTGAATAGTGTGGGAAAGATTTCTGTAGCTGCTCCAAATAACATTGAAAACCACTTCATTATAATAACTTGACGGCCAAACAAATGTGTTATTTTCTTTTATAGGCTATTAGTCTGACCAACATTCTCCTTTCTCCATATAAAATCCACACGCAAATAAAGTGCAAACATGCTTGCATTGTGTGCCTCCTTAATACAAAACAGAAGACTTGAGATATTTGGCAAAACACCCATAATTTTGTGGTTATACTGGGAGCAAGGCAGCTCGGAATGAGAAGCAGGCATGTTTGAAACTCAACCAAATGATAAAGCGCTTGCCTTATTCAGAAACATTCAAAGGATCGATTTGTGTATTGGAAATGGACATCTTTGAGTGACTTTGGTTTGGATGTGTGGTGTGCGAACTAGTAATAGTTTGCGTCTTGTGTTTGCTAGTTTAAAGAGATGTGCTTGTATTGTTTTTCCCTCTTTCTGCTATAAAATCCACCACATTCTGAGTTCTTATTGTGAACCATTAGCACTAATAGTAAGCTTTAACACTGCATCAGATGAGCCACATTAAACCTGCTAAGAGGATCTCCTCTGGTTTGCTTCTGTATCACAACCCAATCAATGTCCTTCATTTTGTAAAAAAAAAAAAATAAATAAAAAAAATAACCAGAAAATGATGCAATTATTGTATTGTCTTCGATTTTAGTGTCATTTTGAGTTTTTCTGATCTCAGTAATAAGAAAATCAGTCTCATAGCCACAGGGAACAAATGTTACTTTTATAAAAGTCAAATGTTTTGAGAGAGCCTACATAGAGGATTTGTTATCGACTGTGTAATATTTTTCTGTCACAGATGTGCCTTGTTACAAACCGCTAACCCAAAGTATTAAATCAGTGTCTGTCAAATGATAAATCAGGCAAAAAATAATATGCTTACATATGTCTCCAATTGTATATGTGGACAAGAATATCATATACACATAGGGACAGTGTTGTTTTAGTAGACTGAGATAATATTATAGTTTTTATTAATAGTTTGAGTTAGTTTTTATTTTTATATTTTCCATTTTCATTTAATGTTAGTTACAGTTTTTCTTTTTTGTAATTTTTATTAGTTTTAGTTTATTAGTTTTAAATATGCCTATAGTGTCTATAGTGTATAGTTTATTTATTACATTTAATTTCAGTTTTATTTATTTTAGTACATCAAGTTAAATTACATGAAAATGAGAACTTTGCTGAATTTATTTTATTTTATTTTATTTTATTTTATTTTATAAAATAGTTAGATATTTTATTTCAGGTAACAATTTTTTATAGTTTTAGTAAACTATAACACCGCCCTGCATCATATTTGCTGAATGAAATCCAACACTTGATTTTTTTAAATTCATTTTGGTGTGCTGATTCCAAAAAATAGTGCCTGTTTTGATCTAGTGCATCACAGTTTCTGACAAAATATATGCATTTTGTAGCATTTGTCCTCTCAGACTTTTCGTAAAGTGATGAAGTCTTGTATTCATTAATCACCAGAAAAATTGCCACAAAGACATGGTTCCTATCTTCTGAGCCAACTTACAACTGTTTGTTCAATTCTCTGATGATTTTTACATTCATGAACAATTCTGCTGATATTTTATGCCTATTTATACTCCTGATTTCAAGGTTAGAATTATGGCTAGTGACAGAAGAAAAAAGCAAACATGACCCAGGTTTTCTGCTTCATCAGTGGGTGTTTTACCACATCCAAACACTGACGAACACTGAAGTAGGTAAAATTTGACAAAATTCTTGTAAAAGAATGCAGGGCTGTGTAATAACCCTGCTTAGAGTTGGCCTTTTTAACTTGTGCCAGTATGTATCCACCATGAACCATCACTGTATCAACAACCTAACAACCACCCAGAACACCCTAGCATCCGCATAGCAACTCCCTGGCCATAGTTATTTGCTGTTCCCTGCTCCCTGCTCTGTTTGCTTGTAGAGCTGTTGCCCTAAAACCATTTATTTTTCAAGAAGGAGGGGTTCTATGATCCATTTTAATAAAGGGTCTGACTTTCCCCTCAGCTGTGCTGGAGTCAGTGTCTTTGGACAAATTTATTCCAGAGTCGCCACAAGGCAGTGAACCAGGAGAAGTCTCTCCCTGCTGCTCACCCTCCACTCCACGCCACCTCCGCTACAGACAGTCAGGAGGTAAGCGTGTGCATGTCTGTTTGTGTTTGGCTTCCTTGGCAGTGCAGGCTTCTTCTGAGAACAACTGTAGAGTCAAACACAGTGGCGAGTTTAGACTTTCCAAGAGAAATACCGATACTTCTGTGAATGAAACACTTTCATTCCAATATTTTTCCGTACAATGAGGCAGTGTAAATGAAGATCTGACCATAATTTAATAAAATATAGCTGGACTGTAGATAACTTTGTGAACTCTTTTCACATTAGTCCTATTGCATGTACTAAATAGCTAGTGGGACGTGCAGTTGCTTTTATACTGGTTTTAGATCAGTTTTATGTGTCTTATAATGTTTTCAATTTGCATTTTTGGGGAGAAAGCATCTGACATTCCTGATGGTTCCTCAGCCGAAACTTACTCAGTGCATTCCTCAATAAAGTCCAGTTCTGTTACTAAATGGCCACAGTCACAGTCTTGGATCTGAAACAGTCAAATATTGTGCTTGGATGACATTAAATGAAGCCATATATGGGGAGAGTTGGGACAAGAGTAAATTATATGGGATTTCCACCAGCACGTAATTGGTGCAGATGTTGTTCCATCCAGACTGTTTGTATTGGGTATCTTTAGCATCTTCATTTTGTTCAACATAAGCAATTAGCAGTAGATATACAGTATATGGTTTATAACTTTGTCTGCTGTTTCCATATGTTCACTCAGTTACTGGCTGAATAAAGGATTTTTGCAAAAGAATGTCTTTCATTTTGAAATATGACCACTAGATTGTCAGAAGGACTGGTTATGTGATAACTATGGCTTTGCTATGCGTACAATACATACTGTACTACACAGGAAGTCAAGGGTAAATTCACAAGAAAATAAAAATTCTGTCATTATTTATTCACCCTAATGTCATTCCAAACATGTATGCTGTTTTTTTTTCCCCAGTGGAACACACACTAAAAATTCATTTTTAAATGGTCTTAACATTAGTATTTTCCATACAATAAGTCCATAGTGACCAGGGGCTATCAAGCTACAATGGACAAAAAATACTTTAAAAGTGATTCAATAAATATGATGGATATGGTGCAGGTTTGACATCATGGCGTGTGGTTATGAGACACTGGAGAACTAGTGGCATTTGATGTTATTGAGGTCAATAAAAAATAAAAATAAAAAAAACCTATTGGATTCTCTGTGTTCAATTGGAAAAATGGCATAAGAGTGAGTAGATAATGAAAGAATTTTTAAATGACTTAATTCTTTGTAGGTGCCATCACCTTTTTTGGGTGATTCGTTTTTCGTTTTTTTTTTTGTTTTTTTTCTAAAAATTATTATCGTTAAATCTGTTCTCCATATTATTTTTTCTAGTCCAGTCAGCTGAGAACTCGCGCTGCTCTGTTTCTCCAGCCTCTGCGTTTGCTATCGCCACAGCAGCAGCTGGACACAGCAGCCCTCCAGGTACACTGCACCACTGACACAACCCAAGAGAAGCGCACAGATTGATATGCTCTGCCCTTTACCTCAGAATGCTGTAGACCCTCTACTGTGTTCACAAATTGAAATTCACTTTACACATAAAGCTGTTGCAGTTTCTGCAGGTCTAGTAGCTTTTTCATTATCAGCACAGTGTTTAAAATCATAACAGGAATAGCAGGCTCAAGAGTTACATGTTGAATTAAGGAATAATTTGCTTATATTAAACCATCAAAAAAACTCTAATCCTCTTACATGCATAAACTAACATTCTCTCATCCTAGTAAATACCATCAGAATTGCATTAGAACTTTTATGGCACTTTGTGGTTTCAGCATAACAAAATGTGAAAATATTAAGGGATTTGATTTAAATGTGTGTGTGTGTGTGTATTCAAACATAAAATGTGAAAAAAATGAATACTTAATACTTTTACAAGGCCTAATAATAGCCTATAATAAAGAAAATAAGCTGTTGATCATGTAATCTATATTCAAATTGCTTTTTACATTCTGAAATGACAGCCTGGATATTACAATTCTGTTTGTATTACCCTTACGGTGTGTATTTTCCTTTGCAGTCTTTAACAATTCTGAGCGGACTTGTGACAAGGAGTTCATTATACGTCGTGCGGCTACCAACAGAGTCCTGAATGTCCTGCGCCATTGGGTCTCCAAACACTCACAGGTCTGTCCATCAGCATCAGTTCTTCTGTATCTGCTTACATGTGATCCTGGACCACAAAACTAGTCATAAGTAGCACGGGTATATTTGTAGCAATAGCCAAAACATTGTATGGGTCAAAATTATAGATTTTTCTTTTCTGCCAAAAAATCATTAGGATATTAAGATCATGTTCCATGAAGATATTTTGTAAATTTCCTACTGTAAATATATTAAAACTTAATTTTTGATTAGTAATATGCATTGCTAAGAACTTCAATTGGACAAATTTAAAGGCAATTTTCTCAATATTTAGATTTTTTTTTTTTTTTTTTGGTACCCTCAGATTCCAGGTTTTCAAATAGCTGTATCTCAGCCAAATATTGTCCTATCCTAACAAACCATACATTAATGGAAAGCTTATTTATTCAGAATCTCAGAATCTCAATTTCAAAAGAATTGACCCTTATGACTGGTTTTGTGGTCCAGGGTCACATATTTCAATGACATCGTCTTACAGACCAGCAGATGGCACATTACGTGTCACTACATACAGGGGCGTACTGGGACAAAATTTCAGGCCAGGAAATCTCACACTCATCCAGGCCATCCCATACACCCACAACAAATTCTGAAACCACGGACAACAATATTTTTTGTATGGCCATCATCACTCATCACATAAAAAGTTTAAATCCCTAGGCTGGGGCCGGGTAAAATAATTAAAGGTTATCTCTTGAACTTCCATTTTCCTTTTTAGTCTCTTCATTTCCCTGACATCTCTCTGTCTCTCATATGTGTGTTGACTTTTTTCACAAATTTTCTTGAACTTTTTCATCAACACGTCTCTACCTTGTTACAAAACAACCACCTCATTGTTTGCACATAGTATACATTAGTATACAATATTTTGTGTTATCGTTTTATCTTGCCTAAATGTCAAAATTAGTACAACAATAGCTGCATCTTGAATATATCTTTACAGAAAAATCTTAATACTGAACATGTTTTTGCATTATCATGGGTCATGGTTTGTCCTAAGGAAAACTAACCATTGTTTTATTAGGCCTATGTAAAAGTATAGTAACCAGAGTTTTACTACAAATACCATGGTGAAACTATAGTGTAGCAAAACCATTGTTAATTTGTGGTTACCATGGTTTTTGGTTTTATTTTTTAGTAAAACCACGTTTAATTTTCGTAATGGGTTGTGTTGTTGTCTGCCTGTGCCAAAGTGAATATTTATCTGCTAAATTCAAAATAGTAATTATGTCTTTTTGGTAATTTTGCAGTAATTGGCTGCTATTGCTAACATTTGCTAGCAGTTTAATGCTTAACTAAATAAACAAAGGCAAAACAGCAATAGTCTATCTATTTACAGCTGTAACTGACCTGCACTTGAAGTCCTGAACAGGACAGTTTTGCCTCTCTGCTCCACCTGGGCACTTCCACTCCAATCTCCAGTCCTGCATCGTTTTGGCGGATGTGCGGATGCGCAGATGCGCGGAGCGTGCGTGAGGCGAATCGCGTTGCCAGTCAAGACTAACCAATTCATGATTTATTATTAGAGTTTATTAGTGATTTATTATTCTTGAATGGCCAATTCAGAAATAATCATATTTGGAAGGCAACAAAAAACTACAGCAACAATACATAAAAAAAATAAAAAATAGGGCAGCGGGCCAAATTGGCTGCTAGGCCACTGGGAATTCTCCCGGTGCTCCCGATGACTACATACCTAAAGCAGCAGTTGTTACACTCAGCCTCTCTTTCTCCTTCCCTGCTGCTTGACTGATGTTTTATCAGCACCTTTACATTTTAATTCAGACTTCGCCTGTGAATATATGGTTAACCCCAGAGCTTCATATTTTACAGGGCAGAGGAAGCGTAACACCTCTTCACAATTTCCATGTTATTTTCACAAGGGAAACCAATTACCTTACATAAACAGTACCAAACCTTAATTAACATAGCAATATTGGATCAAAATGCATTTCTTGAAAGAGAGACTATTAAAAATGAAGTGTATAATTTCTGTGCCAGTAGCATCCAACCAAGTGGATTTGAAAGAATAATGATTGTTTGAACATTTTCCTGTCTACCATTGGTTGGACTGACAGATAGTCCTTCCCCAAACTCAGCCACTGGTTGAGTTAATGTTGCTAATCAATGTTTTGAAAAGACTTAGAGCCAGTGTTACACTTTTCAAGGGGGTACAAATGACTTTGAATATGCACATTCTATTAGAATAGAAAAAATAATTTTTAACATTTACCATTTTTAAAAATTTGATTCCTCATCGGAATAGATTGGGGAAATTTAGCATTATTGCTCACCAATGGATCCTCTGGAGTGAATGGGTGCCATCAGAATAAGAGTCCAAACATCAAATCCACACAATTCCAGTCCTTCATCTTTTGAAGTGAAAAGCTGCGTGTTTGTAAGAAACAAAACCATCAAGATGTTTTAACTTTAAAACATTGCTTCTGGCCAAAATACCAATCTATTATCCATAAAGTCCATCCCCTGTTGCCCTCTCACATCAAAATCCACCAACATCTGCTTAGAACTGTTTTTGCTCATAAACAGTGCTTGATCTGTGTATATTTCTTTCGACTTTTTCACTAGAGAAAGCAATATAATGGATAGAGGACATGTATTTAAGTTGGAGGCAATGAAGTTAAAAACATCTGAATAATGAATTTGTTTATTACAAACATGCAGCTTTTCACGTCTCAAGATGTTAATTTATGGACTGGAGTCGTGTGGATTACTGGTGGATTATTGCCATGTTTTTATCAGCTGTTTTGACTCTAATTCTGACAGTACCCATTCACTGCAGAGGAACCAATGGTGAGTTATGTAATGCTAAGTTTGTTCCAATAAAGAAACAAACACTACATCTACACCAAAATCTACATCTTGAATGGCCTGAGAGTTAATTTTTCAGAAAATTTTGATTTTTGGGTAGTTGTTTCATTTTTGGGTAATTGGTAGTTGTGGGTAATTGTTAAATGAATTGAGGTATGCATTTAAATCTACCATGTGCTGTGCTTTATGGCCTTGCTGCATCTTATGGCCTTACTGCTTCTCTCTATACACTTGTACCTTTATTGATTCAGGTATTTTCATCAGAACTTGGCTTGCTTTCAGCTGTAAAGCCATATAGTCATCATATTGATCTGTATTATATTATGCCCATAAACTCATAGAGATAAAAGATCATTTCAGTCCCTGCCAACTTTTTCATGAGTAAAAAGCATAGGATATTATTACATTAATATTGACAACTGTTCAAAGCAAGACTCAAGTACACACACACAGTCTCAGGACCTCACACACAGCCAACATAATTATGTGCTGCAGTGGAAACAGTCTCTCATAATGGCCTTCTGAAATAAGCAGCTATTTTTCAATTTACTTCACTTTGTTTGAGCGAAGGCAAAGTGTGGGCTAATTGCATTGATCTGTTTTAACCCTTTGTCAGTTTAGGCTAAGAACGGCCTGACAAACTCACGCAGAGAGAGCTTGTTAGATGTGACCTTTATGGTTGCACAGGTAAAAGATGCAGATGAGAGAAACAAGAGAAAAGGAATGTTTACAAAAGCTGGATGTCTAGAGAGTTTTGAAATATTCAGCTGATGGTAGGGAGTAGCTCAAATTGTTGTTTTAGGATTATTTATATTATTTAGTAAGATTTAGATTTTTTTTTTTTTTTTTACTATTTCCATTTAGCTTTCTTTTATATTTAGTGAAATTCTATTCTATTTCAGTTCTAATTTTCATTTAAGGCTTTTATTCTAATATCTAATGATTCTAACATCTAATATTTTATTTTATTCCAACTTTACTAGAACTTTACTTTACTTTACTTTACTTTACTTTACAGTTTTTATAACAAAACTGACATGATACTATGTCTAATAAATCGTGGCATTACCATGGTACTATTGGGTTCTTTTTTGTTACTCTATGGACTAAACTAGAATAAGCAGCTATCTTCTGTTCAAAGTAAAATGGTACTCTTTGGGTATTCTTTGAAAAATCCCATAAGTGAATAAGAGGACTGAGGATTCAGCTGACTGTTAATTAGCCCAGAGACCCTGCACAGATGTTTACATAATTTTTCTCCTTATACCATTTTCATAACAAAAACAAACTGACAAACTGAAACAGCTACTATCTGGTACTGCTTTTTGAATTCAGATTAATATTCAATCAATATATTTTCAAAGGCCCCTACTGGAAAAGCCAGGGTATACCAGCTTAAGCAGGTTTTTGTAACATAGTAACTTGTTTGTTGGTCCAAGATGGTCCACCAACTATACCAGTAAGTGTAGAAACCTCACAGAATCATTAGAAATCGTTAAATTGATCCGGTCTTGCTTCTTTGTTTTAAAGTTTCTATTTGCAGACAGATATCTGGCAAATATATCTTAGGAAAGTAAAAAAAAAAATTAAAAAAAAAACCTTTAAAATGGTAATTTTAATATTTTATCCAGACATATACTGTATAAAGGGGATATAAAAATGTACTGCATAACAGGAATAAGCAAGTGAGTTGCCCATTATGCTAACTACAGTCTAGCATATCAAACATAAGAGTACTTATACTCTGAGAACAACACAGCACAAGCGCTCAAGTGCTTTATGCATTTGCATTTGAAAGGTTGCACTGAATATTATGTACTAATTTATTGGTTTGTTTAAATCATGTCACTTATGCTATTTTGAATAACTGTCCCTTAGCAGAGGAATATTTACATTTTTCATGTAAGGTTCAGGAATTATTAGTAAGCTCAAAACTGGCAGATGAAAATGCTCTAAACACAGTATGAACAAGGATAGATCAAACTAGCTGAATGCTTTGGTCCCGATGGCCAAATTATTTCAGCAATAAACCTAAAGTGAATGGAGAAAAAACAGTGAAGAACACTGACTGTTTAATAGATGCGGGGCTTTATGAAGCCAGAACTGAAGAATGCTTTAACTGTGACACAAGAGATTAGCCACCCACCTGCAGTGCTTGCAGGCACAGAGAGACAGAGGAAAGGCTGGGTTAGCTGTTGATTAGTGCACTGGGAGACTGTAAAGCTGAGGTTGTACAGCTCTGATGAGCACTAATGGAGAGTGTGCAATCTGAAACACTAACACTTTCACACTGCATAAATTTATTTTATTAATCTGTATTTTGTTCTTGTCTTTCAGTAAGAAAAAAAAATACATAAACATCATTAAAACAAGAAAAATTAGCTTAAAGGCTTAGTTCACTCAAAAATGGAAATTCTGTCATTAATTACTCACCCTTATGTCGTTCCAAACCCATAAGAGCTTCGTTCATCTTCAGAACACAAATTAAGATATTTTTGATGAAAACAGAGAGCTTTCTGGCTCTCCATAGAGAGCAATGTAACTGAAATGTTCCCAGACCCAGAAACGTAATAAGGACATTGTTAAAATAGTCCATGTGACATCAGTGGTTCAACTGTAATTTTACAGAGCTACGAGAATACTTTTTGTGCGCAAAGAAAACAAAAATAACAACTTTATTCAACAATTCCTCTCCACACCACAGCTATAATGATAAAGGCACAGAGAAACAATATCATTGGAATCACTTTCAGAATGATTTTTTCCAGCTGATGAACAATAAAAACATTGACGCACAATCAGAATCAATACTGATATAACAAGCTTGAGAATTTAAAGCGGCAGACAAGTGTGCGCTAAGAATAAACATACGATTTCATCTGCTAGTGTGAATGCTAATATAGTTATCTTTATAGTTATCATTCTTGGTGTGAACTTGTTCTTTTTTTACCCTGTAAGAAAAAATCTGACTAAATTTCTGTCTTTTTTTTTTATTTGAAAAACAAGTCTTAAATATCATATGCTTGCAAAAGAAACTACACAAAAATACTGATTAATATTATTTTTCAAAACAGAATCTGCATTAGATTAATTGGTCACACTTTATTTTAAGGTCCAATTCTCGCTATTAACAAACCATTAACTACATCTTTTGTCTCAATAAACTCCTAATTTGCTGCTTATTAATAGTTAGTAAATTGTTGAGTTTAGGTATTGAGTAGGATTAGGGATGTAGAATATGGTCATGAAGAATATGTGCTTTATAAGTATTAATAAACAGCCAATATGCTAATAATAGGCATGCTAATAAGCAACTAGTTAATAGTGAGAATTAGTCCCTATACCAAAGTGTTACTGATTAATCTGCATTAGTTAAAAAAAAGAAGAAAAAATCCTTGATGTGTCAAGGAAATGAGTTTAGATTTACCCAGTAGTTGATTTCGGTCATCTGGGGATGTGAACCCATCAGTCTTTGCTTTACTTTATTTAAATTATGCATGGGTCTCTCTTGTTTGTGGATCATGATTCTATGTGTGTATGGTGGGTTTCAGGACTTTGAAATGAATGGAGAGCTGAAGATGGGTGTGATCTGCCTGCTAGAAGAGGTGTTGAGAGACCCCGACCTTCTTCCCCAGGAGAGGAAAGCCACAGCAAATATACTAAGGCAGGTTACATAAGCGCAACCTCTCACACATGAAATGAAAGCACTTTATGAAAGTCACTACGGACAGGACCATCTTTGAATATAAATGATCCTTTTTGAGATTTTATTTTCAAGGCGAACATGCAAGCTGATTAAAGGAAGTTGGCTTTTTCTCCCCAGTGCCCTTTCTCAAGATGACCAGGATGATGCCCAGCTGAAGATCGAAGACATTCTTCAGATGGTGAGGATATGTTATAGTCTTGTATATGTTTATAAACCACAAGAATTAGCTTCAGTTTTCTTTAAAAAGTGTTGGGACACAACCCTTAATTACTGAATTCAGGTGTTTCAATCAGACCAAAGTTGTGTAACAATAAAACACCATGCAGTCTACATTCAAGAGTGTGGTACTGTGATAGGATGCCACCTTTGCAGTAAGTCAGTTTGTGAAATTTCATCACTGCTAGATATTCCTCGGTCTACTGTAAGTGGAATTATTGGAAAGTGGGAGTATTTAGGAAACAGCAGCAACTCCACGTCCAAGTCCACGTAAAGTCACAGAGTAGGATCACTCTGGGTGGATGGTGTGTAAAAGTCACCAACGTTCTGCTGATTCCAGCTGAAGAGTTCCAAACTTCCACTGGCATTAATATCAGCACAAAAACTGAGGCGAGAGCTTCATGAATGGGTTTCCATGGCTGAGCAGCTGCATGCAAGCCACACATCACCAAGTACAATGCCAGATGGAGTCAGATGGAGTGCTGTAAACCACGCTGCCACTGAACTTTGGAGCAGTGGAAACCTGTTATGTGGAGTGATGAATCACGCTTCTCTGTTTGGCAGTCTGATGGGTGATGCTTCAGCATACAAAGACATTTTGGACAACACAATGCATCCAACTTCTTAGGAACACTTTTCTATTCAAGCATGCCTGTGCCCCAGTGCACAAAACAAGGTCCATAAAGATGAGTTTGGTGTGGAAGAACTTAACTGGCTTGTACAGAGCTTTGACCTCAACCCCATTGAACATCTTTGGGATGAACTGAAATGGAGAGGCAGGCCGTCTCATCCAACATCAGTGCCTGACCTCACAAATGCTCTACTGGAATAATGGGCAAAAATTCCCGCAGAAACACTGCAAAATTTTATGGAAAGCATTCTTAAAAGAGTGAAAGTTGTTACAGCTACAAAGCGGACGACCAACTCCATATTAATGTCTATGTATTCTATGTCATTAAAGTCCATGTTGGTGTAATGTCCCAATACTTTTGTCCATATAGTGTATTTCCTATTAAATCAGGACATTGGGGCTTATCAAATGGGCTTTGATGGATGTAGGGACAGACATACATACATGCATACTTGGCTCCTCCAATGAGAACTTATAGCGTGAACCATCCGTTTTAAAGCAAGTCTCATATAAGACTTTGATATAAGACACCCATGCCCAACTGTCTCATGTGTCTGAAGATAGCTTATCACTTAAAATCATATTTCTGTTCCACATCACTGTTGAGCAGCCACCTAAGGATGAGATCTCAGAGGGAAGGCAGATTTTGGCATACCTCATGAGGCAGCTTCAGAGGCAGCATCGGG
The DNA here is from genome assembly GCA_039654775.1 of Spinibarbus caldwelli. Classification (NCBI taxonomy): domain Eukaryota; kingdom Metazoa; phylum Chordata; class Actinopteri; order Cypriniformes; family Cyprinidae; genus Spinibarbus; species Spinibarbus caldwelli. Next base: position 20,458,160 of record CM077223.1, on the reverse strand, counting down.
CTCAGGGACTGAATTACATGTTCAAACTGCAAATCTCTGAGCAGCAGGACTCTAATTACAACTTTAAACAGCGAGACGGAGCGCCTGTTGCTGTCCGCCACATGCAAACTCTATGCAACAAAGCCAGCGCACACTAAACAGCATTTCAGGAGTATTTCCTTCCTGAAATATCCATGTGTTATTGTAAATGATCATGCTATTACATTTCAAAGCCCTGCTAGGGGTATTTGTTGAGTTTCAATTTTAGAGGCACGGGCTTCCACTTGTTGGAAAAAAACACATCATTGGCAGTGTAGGAAAAATAGCTATTATTTTATGTGATGAGAGTAGTCCATGTTTATTAATATTGTAAAAGAAGTACCGCACTGTATGCAGATTTCCTGTATAGCGCAGTCAGTTCAACTTATTTCTCTGCTTATACTGTACATTTAATGAACGTTGTATGCAGTGTTTTAAAATCAGTTGATTTTGATCTTATGCACTGTTGTTTATAAATACTTAGATAAATGTATTCACACACTCGTGTGCGGCTGTATGATATAATGTGCTACTGGCAGCAGCATACTGGGCTCACTAATTACAAACACAGCATGCATTATCAGTGCCGAGCCTGTACAGTTTTGTGTGTGTGTGTGAGTGTGTATGAGCAAGTGCATGTTTTGATTAGTAATGCATGTTGCCTGGACACACACACCCTTATCTTGCTTCTGAATTCCTCACCTACTGTGTTAATTGAAATGTGTCTGTGCCAAAGAAAATAGAACTAAGTCACTCATCACTAATTGGCAGTTTAATTATAGATTTTCATAAGTTCATATGTGTACAATTTGTGTAATTTCTAGCTGTCAAATCAGCATCAGCATGATATTTTGCACTTTGCCATTAAACAATGTAACGTTGTCACAAGTACAATTGTTCCCAGAACAGAACTTTTACATTTTTAAAGGGATAGTTCACCTTCATTTACTGACACTCATTTATTTCAAAGCCTGTATGACTTTCGTTCTTCCAAGTAACATCAAAGGAGATGTTTTGAAGCACGTTTATGCTGCCCTTTCATGTGTAATGAAAGTGAATGGTGATTGTCTATCAAGCAAGATTTTCAGTTAATACTGATTTAAATTTCATTCTGTTCTTCACATTGTCATATGGCTTCAGGAAACTTGGAATACAGCCCATGAGATTTATTTTTTTATGAAGCATGACAGTCCTGGTCACTATTCATTTTCAATGTATGGAAAAGAGCAGCATGAACATTCATTCTTATGTGTTCCACTAAAGAAAGAAAGATTATAGAAATTAATATTTTATTTAGCAAGGATGCTTTAAATTGATCAAAAGTGATGATAAAGACATTTATAATGTTACAAAAGATTTCTATTTCAGATAAATGCTGTTCTTCTGAACTTTCTATTCATCAAAGAAACCTGAAAAAATTCAACTCAGCTGTTTTCAACATAATAATAATAATAAATGTTTTTGTGCAGCAAATCAGAATATTAGAATGATTTCTGAAGCATCATGTGACTGGAGTAAAATGCTAAAGAAATTTAGCTTTGAAATCACAATAAATTACATTTTAAAATATATTCAAATAGAAAACAGTTATTTTTAATAGTAAAAATATTTCAGAATTTTACTGTTTTTGCTGTACTTTGGATCAAATAAATGCAGGCTTGGTGAGCAGAAGAGTCTTTTAAAAAACATTAAAAATCTAACGGTTCAGAAACTTTTGACTGGTAGTGTAATTTAAAATACTTTGTAGATATCCAGTATTTAGATTTGTTGTACATTTATTGTGCCTGTTCATCTCATCCAGGCTGAATGCCCAAAGACTGAGTGTTTTGAATCTTTGTCAGCGATGGAGCTGGCTGAACAAATCACTCTTCTCGATCACATCGTCTTCAGGAGCATTCCCTACGAGTGAGTAGAGCATTAATACAGTACAGAGAGATGCAAACCTCAAGCCTCAAAGACACCAGAGAATAATGCATGAACAAATCTGTGTCAGCCTTACTGAACATATTCATTATGGGTTTCAAAAAGCTTGTGTGTTCATGAGAGAAGAAGCCTCTGCAGACACACATCTATCACAATATACTGTGTTCTTGCTGTAGGGAGTTCCTGGGCCAAGGATGGATGAAGACAGACAAGACAGAGAGAACTCCATACATCATGAAGACAAGTCAGCACTTCAATGATGTGAGTATATATGGAAATATCTATCTTATACCCTGTGACCCTGTTTATAAAAATGTCTCTCACTTTCTCTGTGTAGATGAGTAATCTCGTGGCCTCTCAGATCATGAGCCACACAGATGTGGGCTCTAGAGCCAGCTCTATTGAAAAATGGGTAGCAGTGGCTGATATTTGCCGCTGTCTCAACAATTATAATGGTGTCTTGGAGATCACATCTGCCCTGAACCGGAGTGCCATCTACAGGCTAAAGAAGACATGGGCTAAAGTGTGCAAACAGGTGAGAGATGCAGAGTGAATGTTTTATGTAGTAGATTATATCAGTATGGAAAGTCATAAATTATTCACTGCTGTTGTGTCTCTTCAAACAGACTAAAGCACTAATGGACAGACTTCAAAAGACTGTGTCATCTGAGGGAAGGTTTAAAAACCTGAGGGAAACTCTAAAAAAGTGAGCTACTGATACATTTTGAAACACCTACATTATTATTACATAACTTATGACTTGTTTTTGACCTCATTTCTGTCTTTCTGTAGCTGTAATCCACCTTGTGTTCCATATCTGGGTATGTACTTGACAGACCTCGCATTTATCGAAGAGGGAACACCAAACTTTACAGAGGAAGGTCTGGTTAACTTCTCAAAGATGAGAATGGTAAGAAATGATGTCATATCCTGTATAATTTCCTTAGGGATTAAATGACTAATTAATTTTTGTGTAGATTTAGTGTCTTTGATATCATGTGGGTAGACTAATAAATCATGACACTTTGTCTGCAGATATCTCATATCATACGAGAGATCCGACAGTTCCAGCAAACTCCCTACAGAATTGAGCACCAACCAAAGGTTAGACAAATAATTCATATTCACATCAAGTTCTGACACCTCCATGCATCCGTGCTGCTTCAGTAACATTACTATATATCATTTGATTGATCTCAGGCATGCATGCCGACAGTGTTTTGTCCGTACTGTTAATAATATTTGACTAGGTAAAAGTGTTTTTTTTTTTACTAATGTATAATTTTTGTAGATGCAATTTATTGCAGTCAGTGCTTGTTAAATCATGTAAATATTATATATAGTTGATTACTGATTACATATTGTGAGGTTTTATTTAGACAAAAGCCACACAAAAGCCATGTTTTTCATGTTTTTTTTATTATTATTACTTATATTATTAAATCTTATGATTGTATTTATTTAAAAAAGTATATGCACTACCAGTCAAGAATTTTTATTTTTTTTAAGAAATTAATACTTTAATACTTGCTACTCAGCAAGAATGCATGAAATTGATCAAAAGTTACAGTAAAGACATTTATAATGTTACAAAAGTTTTCTATTTTAAATATTTGCTGTTTTTATGAACTTTATATTCATCAAAGAATCCTGGAAAAAAGTATCACTGTTTCCACAATAATCTTCAGCAGCATGAATGTTTTCAACATTGATTATTAAGAATTTTTCTTGATTACCAAATCAGCATATTAGAATGATTTCTGAAGGAACATGTGACACTAAAGACAATCCATCACAGAAATAAACTACATTTTACAATATATTAAAACAGTTATGCTAAATTGTAAAACTGTTTTTACACTATTTTAAGATCAAATAAATGCAACTGTGAGAATAAGACACGTCTTTCAAAATATAAGAAAAAAATATCAGTGGTAGTATATGACTAAACATATTGTTCTAAATTAACCATAATGTGACGTCCATAAAGTTAACTATAATGTGACATCCATTATGAATATATGTGTGCTTTGCACATCTTGCCAGGGGTTTGCCCTGTACTTTGTAGTGTTTTTTATTAACTGTTTTAACCATTTATTATGTAATCTAATTTATAATCATGTAATCTACTGTTTTCGTGTCCAGGTCACACAGTATCTTCTGGATAAGACCTTGATTATGGATGAAGACACACTGTATGACTTGTCTCTCAAGATTGAACCCAGGCTTCCTGCATGAACTACAACCTCAGTACCTGGCAGCTTCCATCTAGATGTGCTTCTCACTCTTGGGATGTTTTGAAAACATGAAGCATGCCTAGTGTTTGAGAAAGAGGGATGTGAAGGAGGGAGGAAAAATGTCCATTTGAAAGTGTGAAATGGTAGAGGGTCTAGTTTTGGAGGAGAGTATTAAACATTGCTCATGTCCCCTGAAGGGTGACGTTTATCATGGATGGAAAGAAGGATGAAAACTGGCCACTGTCTGAGGTCAGGGGTCATGAGTGAGTTTCAGGGTCGAGCCAGATGGATTTAGTCTAATTTTTGAAGAGAGTGGGTGAAGATATGTAGCATGTACAGAAGTAGAGCTATTAGCCAGATCTTATGTAGTGTATTGTGGCCCCCCTGGGCCTGTGGCCCCTGGCACATCCCCTCATTGGTAATGGTAGTGACTTTGTGCATGAACTAGACTGTGGGTTTGCTGTGTGCTTTGCCTCAACTTTACACTCCATGTGCTGTCCCATCTGCCAACAGCTGGCTGCACTGAACCAAAATGCCACATGAACATTTTAAAAGATACATCAGAAGTAATGGGAATGTATAGTAGCTTTCTAAAATACTAACCAGTTGTAGATGATATTGATATTTCGTAATTGCCCCTGAAGCTATGTGATCTCTTTAAAAATCAGTTGCTTAATGTGCCTTCTCATATTCACAGACACTTGTAAATGAAAATCAATGTCTCAGCAATGCTTGAAAGTTAAGATATTAGCATATTATTGGCCTGTGTAGCAAAGTGATGACAGAATGGAGATATTCAGACTATTTAAATAAATAAATACAAGTATAAATTAGCATTTTCTGCTCAAATTCAGTGTAAAGTTCTGTTCACACCAAGGACAATAAATTAAGTCCACACCACGACTATGATGATATGAAGGAGCGATATTGTCGGAATCACTTTTTTTCCAGCTGATGAATGATAAAAACATTGACTAATATAGTTTTCTTTATAGTTACTAGTTTTTGGCATGAACAGGCCTTAAAGGGATAGTTCACCCAAAAATGAAAATTGTGTCATCATTTACTCACCCTCAAGTAGTTTCAAACCTGTATGAATGTCTTTGTTCTGCTGAACACAAAGGAAGATATTCTGAAGAATGTGGGAAAAAGAGCAGTTCTGGGGCACCACTGACTTCCATAGTATTTTTTTTCCTACTATGGAAGTCAATGGTGCCCCAAAACAGCCTGGTTAAAAACTTTCTTCAAAATATCTTCCTTTGTGTTCGGCAGAACAAAGACATTCATAAAGGTTTGGAACTACTTGAAGGTGAGTAAATGATGACACAATTTTCATTTTTGGGTGAACTATCCCTTTAATTTCAAAACGCTGTGCTTTAATAGCCTCAGCTTGCAGATATAATCCACTTACAATAGGTTGCATCATCCATGCATTACAAAGTACAAATTGACATATGCTTGTGCAATGCAAACCTTTTCTGATCTGATTTTACAGTAAGTTGAGACTTTGCCGCCCCCTATTGGAGGAAAAGCTCATTATTGTTGAATGATTCTTAACCAAATCTGACTCGCAAGTTATTCAATAATCAATGTTTTCCTGCTTTTTAATGTAATGACCCCACTGGTCAGCTATCCAGAAAAGAGGGTCTCTCCATAATTTGCATGAAAAATTCAGTGATCGCATGTTTGGAAGTTGCATTGCAAGACATGTTTTGTGGTCATGTGTCATTCAGCTGCTGTGTAGCCTCTTTTGAACTCTCTAGAAACCTCAAGTAAAACAGATACATACATATATTTAACTTCTCATCTGACTGCACTTCTTTATCTAAATACTTTGATCATAATAGCTGGAGATTTCATATGCATAGACTGGCAGAGAACTGTCAAATTGGCCATAAATATATATCTACCACTGTGCTGTATGAAGACAATGTTGTTTTCGTCTGATCTTTCCTTTCTACAGAGTGGGATGGATTTCTGTTCTTTATGTGCAAGTGTGTGAAAGGCATGAGAGCGTGTAGGTGTGAATGTGAGTTATAGGTGTGAGTTACACTCTCATCAATGTAGCGTTGTTATCTTTAAAACAAGTGTGAATCAGTAGTATTTATTTCCTGGAATATTTATTTGACCCTTTTTGTATATAGTGTGTCAATATGGGTTTATGATATAATGTGATTTTTGTCCCCATTCATCGCCATGTAATATTTTAATGTCTGCAAGCACTCTTGTAATTGTTACATTTTGCTAAATGTGTTAAGAAAAATGTAGCATATCTGATTAATTTACAACCCTTTGTCCTTTTTTCTCTCTTTTTTTATAGGTTTAGTGTGTTGTGCACACAGAACTGTTGCTTTGGTATGTTGCATGTCTTTGCATGTCCAGGTTGGATTCCTTCCGTGAAATCTGCTTTTTGTACATTTCTGCATCAAACTGTTTTTCCTTATTTTTCCTTCCTATTTATTTTATCACTGATTGTCTTGGAGAATGTATGGCTTCAGTACTTAAATTCCATGCTTTCATTTCAAATAAACAAATCAAACAAACAATGGAATCTACAATAAATTATTAATCAAATGATAGATTAGATATCAAATCAGATAGATAGATAGATAGATAGATAGATAGATAGATAGATAGATGGATAGATAAAATGCAATCTCAGTTATCAAGTATAATTTGGTCACTTCAGAAGGTGTGGGATGTTCATAAAAGTGAACAAATTATTTGAAAGCTAGAGTGTTATGAGTGTCCGGGCACTAATGTCAAGGTCTCTCTTTCTCCTCATAATCCTACAGAGGAAGGGCGGGATGAGCACCAGATAATGCACAAGCTCTTGGGCTGTGCAAATCAAATACCAGTTTAACTTTATCCCTCAAACACTGTCCCACTAAACAAGTGAGCTTTATATATCATCTATAACCACGTCTGACAAAATACAACATTTAAAAGGGTATTTTCTCTTTAAATGGGGACACGTAATGAGATGTAATTAACACTGTAAAGCTTTTTTGTAATACTTACATATCTAAACAAAGACTAAAATAATGGCCACTTGATGGACTATGATGGGTGAAATAAGCATATATATGTATAGTATCTCAGTCACCAGCTGTGTACAGTATCACTGGCATTTTCCACTGGTTAGGGAGAACTCAAGGACACAGAGACGTGGTGTCATGCTGACAGATGAAATAGGATTGGCTGGAGAGATGAGCTCTTATTTTAAGCACAGGCCCAGTGTGGTCTCACTCTACAGGGAACAGTCTGCTGTACTGAAGCCTGAGACCCCTTCAGTCCTACAGGTGAGTACAATAAAGCATTTGCTTCAGCAATCATTTGTATTTGTAGCTTTATTTTTTGACAGAAATGTAAAGAAACCATGGAAGCGAGATTTTGTCCAGTTGCAACAGTCCTAAGTATATTTTATGACCATTTGGTTCAGTGTTTGAACTTTTTGATACTAATGTGTTTGAAACACAGATTAACTTCTTTATGCAAAATGACTGTTAATAATTAAAATCGTGTAAAATAATGTTTGTTTTCCATATGTAGTGCACAATTTTCTATTATTTTCCTATATTTCTATAATGCATACCATTGCATTCTCAGAATCCACTAGAAGTGTGAACATCGCACAACCACCCTGTCCTATTGTAAATCCTACTGGTCACATGTCATGTGATCATTGTAACATATGCCAGCAAAGTTTGGACACCATTGCGTAAGACCATTTGCTGTGGATCCACTGACAGCGTTAGCCTCTTTGGCATACAGCTAAAATATTTGGAACCACTGAGACCATAAATTCCTCATAGGGACCACAAAAGTTTTGTAAAAAAAAAAGAAGAAAAAGCAGGATGGTGATGACATACTAGTTAGGATGATGGTGAAAAAAAAAAAAAAACAGTATTAGCAAGTAGCCTTTGCTAAAAAAAATGTATAGTCTGTTTAAAGATTTGAAACAACATTGGTTATAGTGTTGTGCTTATAACTAAAGTTTTGTGTAAGATTTATAAAAATGTTTGGGTAAAGATTTAGAAACCTGACGAGTGGAACATACATGTGACACACAGGCTGCACTGCGTGGTACTGGGGCATGTGAAATATAAGCTGGCATATATTACTTTGGCATCAAGTTCAAAGCCAATGTATATTTGGATACTCCTCAGTGGAAAAAGTCAACACTTATGTCAGGACATAGAGGTTGCACTATACATTCGACAAGTAGAGCACCTTTGATTAACACTGATTCATTCAGCAAAAACAATAAAATCTACTTGTTGATAGGTCTACTTAAAACCATAAACGGTTTTAGAATTCAAATCCAATTAGTTCACCCAAATATAAAAATGTTGTCATTTTCGGTCCAGAAATGAAAGTATTTTGTAATGTTTTCTCATCATTTGCCCATCTACTGAAAGTTCACGCAACCAAGATTTTTATGCGTCAGACTTGGTAAAAGTAATCCATATGAAATGAGTGGTTTAATCAAAGTCTTCTGAAGAGACACAATCCCTTTATATGATGAACAGATTTAATTTAGACTTTAATTGACCAGAACACTGACCAGAGCTCTAGAAAACACGCTGAGCTTACCTTATTTCATGAGATGTGCGCTGATCGTTACTTTTTGATGTGTGAAAATCTCGGTTGCATATACTTTCAGTGGATCGACAAAAATGATGAAAGAATATTTTAAAAATCTTCATTTGCGTTTCAAAGATGAACGAGAGTCTTTTGGAACGGTTTGGAATTTGGAACAGCATGAGAGTGAGTAGTTAATGACAGAATATTCATTTTTAGGTGAACTGTAGTCTATTTTTAATCTTTTATTGGCCATCCAAGACATGAATAAAAATTGTTGAGTAAACCAAACAAGTAAGAAGTATAAAGGTACAGGAAATTGTATTAATATTAAAAAAAATAAAATAAAAATCATGGTCACACTTTATTTTAAGGTCCAATTCTCGCTATTAACAAACCATTAATTATGACTGTTGTCTCAATAAACTCCTAATTTGCTGCTTATTAATAGTTAGTAAGGTAGTTGTTAAGTTTAGGTATTAGGTAAGATTAGGGATGTAGAATATGGTCATGCAGAATATGTGCTTTGTAAGTACTAATAAACAGCCAATATATTAATAACAGGCATGCTAATAAGCAACTAGTTAATAGTGAGAATTGGTCCCTATACTAAAATGTTACCAAAATCATTTTATAGCTGTTAACTGAAGAATATTTTTACAGTCCTGTTTTACACTGTAAAAAGCATATACACATAGTTGTTACCCTAAGAATCTATGAAGAAATTTTTGTTGGTAAACTCTAGGATAAAGGATTATTCAGATACATAAAAAAGCAATTTAATTTTACCTGACAAAAGATTTTTTTAACATAACATTATTGTTGTCCTCTGCTCTAAAATTGAAGTTTGTGAGTGGCTGAGTGGTGAGGATGGCAAACATGTTCACTCGAGTGCTCTCTGGACGCAACACGGCTGTGATCATGGCCGGCCTGGGTGCAGGTACCCTGGTATCCAGCTATATCATGACTGAGTCAGGAGCCTCTGCTGGGGAGAAAAAGAAGCTGTACCCACCCAGGTGAGTTGGAAAGCTGACTTCATTTAGTTTCCAGTTAACCTGAGAACTTAGTTTCCAGTTAACCTCGGTATTTATATCTTTACAAGTGCTGACTACCCAGACCTGCGTAAACACAACAACTGCATGGCTTCTGCCTTAACCCCTGCTGTTTATGGCCAGCTGAGGGATAAGCTGACCCCCAATAACTGGAGCCTTGACCAATGCATTCAGACTGGAGTGGACAACCCTGGTCATCCCTTCATCAAGACTGTGGGCATGGTAGCTGGTGATGAGGAGAGCTATGAGGTAAAAAAAAAAAAAAAAAAAATTCTGGGCCAAGTGGCAGTAAAAACTGCCTTTAGAGGACATTAAAATCATCAATAACACAATTATGAGGCATGTTTCTCATATTAAGGCTACCTTCGCATGCTATTGGAAATTTCCTACTTCCCACTTCTGAAGGTGTAATTATGAGTTTGCAATACGCACTAAATAGTTGAGCCGTCACAAGGAGGATCACATTGAACACGGGAGTGATGTTAGTGTCCAAAAACCACACGTAAATATTATAAAATTCATAAGTAAGAACACACACACACAAAAAAAAAGATTTTGAAATGTTGTAAAGGACTTGAAAGGCTGTTCATGTCTAATTTCCGACTAGGAATATTTATGATAATTCTGATAACACGTGAAGGCAGCATTAGCCAGCAAATATTTAAATATGTATATATATTTAAAAGATATTTAATGAAGGCTCTATTTTTGGACTTTTTGATACCAGTGTGTTTGAAACAAGAGTTTCTTGATCCAAATTCTTTATCCAAATGAGCTGTTAAATTGTAAAATAATGTTTGTTGTGCATTTTTAGTGCATCATTTTCTACTTTTTGTTTAGTTTACATAACTTAAAGTCTTAAAACCTTAAAAATCTTCACTTTTATTTTAAATATATATATTAAGCAAACAAAATTAAAATATGAGCAACAAAATGATGAAATGTCTTTTTGTCACAGGTACAGTTTGACAAAAAAAATCTGGCTATGGCAATGATATGTTTTTGTTTTTTTTTTTGTCACAAAGAAAAGAAACAAAATGCAAAATACTGTAATTTTAATTGCTATAGTATTTTTTTTACGAATAACGCAAAATACAGTTTTTAAGAGTTTAGTTTTGGACTGTGAGTCTAATTTGAAGAGAGCAATGTTATAGTCAGTTGAACAGACAAACAGTAGTAGATAATTATTTCATTGTCCATAGTCAACTCTGTAAGTTAGTGGCATCAAAATTAAGTACTTCAACATAAATACAGTACATGCAGATGAACTTTATCATTGACTATGGTTGTGATCCTCAGGTGTTTGCTGAAATCTTTAATCCGGTCATTAAGGACAGGCACAATGGCTATGACCCTACAATCATGAAGCACCCAACAGATCTGGACAGCTCAAAGGTAAAAGTTCCTCTGGTGTCATTGGTTCTGATCCTTTTTTACAAACTCATTTCATCAAGGTGAGACCTACCTCAGTTTAGTTACACTGTAAACTGAATGTTTCTACCGATGGCCTCTGAACAGATCACCTCCGGGATGTTTGATGAGAACTATGTGCTGTCATCACGTGTGCGCACAGGCCGCAGTATTCGTGGGCTCAGTCTGCCACCCGCCTGCACTCGTGCTGAACGCCGTGAGGTGGAGCGTGTGGTGGTCCAGGCTCTTTCTGGTCTGAAGGACGATCTGACGGGCAAATACTACAGCCTGACAGAGATGACTGAGCAAGAGCAGCAGCAGCTGATTGATGTAAATACAAACCAGAAACACATTTCAGCATAAACTCACTGTAGTGTAGGCAAATGAATAGAGGAGGCAGACACAAATACATTTATCCAGTATATCCAGGTTTTCAACATTTGCTGAGCCAGGGACACTAGATATAAAAGTCATACTAATTAAAAATATTAACTAGCTTTATTATCTTATATAATTATTTTATATATCTTATCTGCAGATCACCTGCAGTACCTCCACAAACCTTGAGAGGTCCCTGTTTAAAAATCTTGGCAGTATATCATACTCAAATTCATAGTTTTAAGACAATTTAGCAGTAAAGCAAATATTAAAACTTAAATTTAGCAAACAAAACAAAGTGAAGAGTGAACATTAGCATTATGTGTGGTCACAGAACCTCAATAATACTTCCCAAATCATACAGTCATCAGCATGCTGAAAAGACCGTGTTTGACCAGCATGAATTTCCATGATAATTTATATTAGTGCTAGTTTGATGCTTTATGGCACAGCAGTGATGACATATTTTTCTAGGGTAACCCGGAAGTTACATGTAGGATGTTTCCATTGACATTTGGATTATTGCAAAACATAACATAAGCTCTGTGACCAACAAAAATTTACAATTTTTACACTTTTATCATGATGATAATCTTCACAAGTGAACACAACTTATACATTTTGAAGTCTAAATACAATCGGCAGAAGTAAAAAGCTAAATGCAAGCTATAAACGAAGTACACCACAGTCACATGACTTTAACATCATCATCAGTTCTGAAAACTCTTACAGTCTTTATTTAAAAACATTTTCCTAGAAAGTCTGAGTTAGAATAGTTTGCTAAAGTGTGGTTATGAACACAATGAGACTGAGTTTACCTTAAAAGTAACTTAAAACTTAACACTTCAGAAACTTAAAACTTCATTTTATTTATTTATTTATTTATTTATTTATTTATTTTTTGGTATTACTGATGTATTTTAAGTCATTGAATAAAACTTGGAGATATTTTGAGCTTGTGTTTATCCACAGACTTTATTTCAAGCATTTAAACCCATTAAAAACAAAAAACAAAAACCCATTGACTTCAGGATGATACAACCGGAAATGCTAAACTGCTGCATTTCCAGGGTTTGTCCTACGAAAATACACTATCCCCGCAGCACTCTATTCCGTCTGGTATATAAACAAAATAATACTGTTCAGCAGAAACACTTATGAAGCTGGTTATCCAACATAAACTTCATATTTACTTGTTTAGCTACTTTTAGGGACACCAGACCTCTTTTCATGCTCATCTATTCATCAGGGCCATTGCATATTGTAATTCTCTAACAAACTTCACTGCTCTTGTCTTATGATGGCCTACCAAAGGAGCATTTTCTTTTTGATAAGCCAGTGTCTCCTCTCCTCATCGCATCTGGTATGGCTAGAGATTGGCCGGATGCTCGTGGGATTTGGTAAGACTGAAGAACTACTGACCTGTTGTTAGAGCATAGAACATTCCTACAACACATCCTTTACTAGTCACCCATAAGCTGGCTCAGATATTCTCACCTAAATGTCTGTTTGAAAATCCTTTTTTGGCAGTTGTATTCCAGTTCCAGAGAAGCATTTTATACATGATAATGACTGTCTGAATGACTTGTAACACAGTAGATACTCAACAACTAAGATGGTCAACAACCAGAGAGAAAGGAGAGGATTGGAGAGTTATCAGGAGATATTTTACTACACTGAACCAGTCTAGACTTTCCTTTCTTTTTCTTTTCTTGACTGAAAATTCCAGGACCACTTCTTGTTTGACAAGCCTGTATCACCCTTGCTGACTTGTGCAGGAATGGCGAGGGATTGGCCCGATGCCAGAGGAATCTGGTATGGTGCATGAGTTTTGCATCACCAGAGGGCGCTTATATAGAGCATGTGCTTGTGTGTTTTACATAATCTATGACTTTTACAGGGGTCTTAATGGGTGTCTGTTTTTACTGAGTGATTAATTTTGTTACAATATTAACCATAGAACGACTACTATACATGGAATCGAAAGCTAGTTGACATTCATGGTTTCAATGAAAAATTAGGGCTGAATAAAAACAGTCCTGAATGCATTTTGTCCACATGTCCAGGCACAACAATGAAAAAACCTTTTTAATCTGGATCAATGAGGAGGATCACACCCGTGTCATTTCCATGGAAAAGGGTGGGAACATGAAGAGGGTGTTTGAGAGGTTCTGCAGAGGACTGAAAGAGGTATCATTGTCAAAGCATTCAGCACAAAAATGCATAATGTCTGTGAATTAAATTGAAATGAGGTCATTTTATGATGTTTGTTTCTCACAGGTCGAGAGGCTAATTCAGGAGAGAGGCTGGGAGTTTATGTGGAATGAACACTTGGGCTACATCCTGACCTGCCCCTCTAACCTAGGCACTGGCCTGAGAGCTGGAGTCCATGTCCGTCTGCCCCTCCTAAGCAAGGTGCTACAGTCTCAAATAGTTCAGTTTAATCTGAATCTGACTTGGGCATTTCCCAGTGTCAAAGTCATGGATTAAATTCCCATTAAAAATGTTCAAATTAAATGTAAATGTGCTGAAAATTTATGTTAAATAATCTACAGATACAATCTGAAAGACTTCCTCTACTAAGAAAATGTCCTTCACTTCATATACTTTTCTGAACAGGACTCACGCTTCAATAAAATTTTGGATAATCTCAGGCTACAAAAACGTGGCACAGGAGGTGTGGATACTGCGGCTGTGGGTGACACTTTTGACATTTCCAACCTTGACCGTCTAGGCAAATCTGAGGTAAACAGCTCCCCTAAGTGTCTTAACAAATCAAATGTTTATTTACTTGAAACATAACAAAATTTAAATAATCCAATTAAGTTTTGGAAAATGGTTAAGACATCGTCTTGAGTCGATAATATGGAGATTTCTAAAATTATTACTAAAAATAATAATTTTACTACAGAGAAGTCAGTTATTTCTGATAGTTTAAATGAACATTTTAAATCTTCTGGCTCTCTATTTGAAGCTCAGTCACAAAATAGTTCTACAATAAATTCTCTTATTGTAACTTCAATAAGAGAAGTTACAATAAGAGAAGGGGGGGGGGGGGCGTTTGCAGTTGAACAACTATAGACCAATATCTAAACTATGTGTGTTATCCAAGCTTTTGGAGAAATTATTAAATGAACAATTAAAATCTTTTCTGGAAATAAATAATATTATTTCTCCTTTTCAATCTGGATTTAGAAAGCAGAATTGTACTGTCACTGCTGCTTTGAAAGTGTTTAGTGACATTATTGATGCCTTAGATTATAAAAATAATTGTTCAGCTCTTTTTCTTGACTTATCCAAGGCTTTTGACACAGTTGATCATGGCATACTCTTAAATAGACTTTCGTTGGTCTCTCTGAAAATGATATTAAATGGTTTTCTAACTATCTTTCAGGGCAAACACAGTGTGTGCTTTTAAAAGACTGTACTTCATCTGTTTTGTCACTTTCCAAAGGTGATGTCCCTCAGGGGTCTGTTCTGGGACATATTTTATTTTCCTTGTATATAAATAATTTATGCTATAACATTCCAAATGCTAAGTACCATCTGTATGCAGACGACACTGCTATTTACTGCTGTGCTCCATCAGCCTCACAAGCACTTCACTATTTACAGTCAGCGTTTGATATTATTCAGTTCTGTTTATGTCAACTTAAGCTGGTTTTAAACACAGATGAAACTAGTTTAATGATTTTTTCAAATTCTAAAGTTGTACCAAGTAATCTTCCTGACATTATATCCTTCCAGGGAACAAAAATAGAATATGTTGTAAGTTATAAGTACCTGGGCATCCTATTTGATAGTCAGTTAACTTTTAAGTTACATATTGATAAATTAATTTCAAAACTTAAGCTCAAATTGCGGTTTTACTACAGAAATAGATCTTTATTTTCTTTTAAAGCAAGGAAATATTTGGTATCTGCTACCTTCTTAGCACTCTTGGATTATGGTGATCTGCTGTATATGAATGTCCCAGGATATTATCTAAAAAAACTTGATCCTGTTTTTCACAGCGCTTTACGATTTATTACTGGTTGTAGTTATCAAACACATCATTGTACATTATATGAGAAGGCTGAGTTACCATTGTTGTATACCTGAAGAAGTTTTAATTGGTATTGTTTTATTTATAAGTCTATTTGTGGTCTAACTCCATCTTATTTGTCTCTGAGCTTTTCTAAATCAAAGGTATGCTACAAACTACGTTCCAATGATCTGTTATGTTTTAAAGTCCCTCGGGTTCGAACAGAGCTAGGAAAAAATGGTTTTGGATATAATGCTTCTTTGGCTTGGAATAATCTACAAAGCATTCTAAAGATGACCGTGCTTCTATCATTACATGAATTTAAGCTGCTTTTAACAAGCTGTGTGTTTCGTCTTTAGGTGAATGGTTGTTGTGATCTTTGATTTGTGTTTTGTGTTATGTTGTAAACTTGTATATACCATGTTTTTTTTTTGTTTTTTTGTTTTTTTGCTGCTTTCTTGGCCAGGTCACTCTTGCAAAAGAGATTTTTAACCACTTCATAAGAGTTTTTAACCTGGTTTAATAAAGAAAATTAAAATTAAAATGATTAACCCCTGCAAGTGCATTAAATTGGATAGAAATAGCAAATTCTGCAAATAGAAAGTAGACATACTCCAAAAGATTATGTGAGATGTTTTAACAAATGCAAGTAGTGTAGAATAATGCAAATAAAACTAGTTTTTCAATATATTTGTCAAAACTGTAGATTGAAGACATGTGTAGGCAGTGATTAAATCCAATGTTATTTGACATTGCATTTCAGGTTGAGCTTGTTCAGTGTGTGATTGATGGCGTCAACTACCTGATCGACTGTGAAAAGAAACTTGAGAAGGGCCAGGATATCACCATCCCTACACCAGTAGTCCAGTTCAAGAAATAATGGCATCCTTGTGTGAGGAACTGAGAGCAAGGCAGCTGAGAGATCTGTAACCTGTAATTCATGACATCTGCAGGTCTTTTTAAAGGGAACTCAACTGAATAAATTATTCATATTTTAATTCTGCCTTGTGGGATTTTTTGAATCAATGCTGGAAAACACTACATTAATTCTACATCAATTTTTGCCCAGATTTGCATTTTGGAGGTGTCGACACCACACTCTCCGAAAAAACAAAAGCTGTCACTGGGATGGTACCTCTTGAATAGGTACACCTCTGTAACTTATTTATCCTTAAAAGGTGCAAAGTGTATACATTAGTACCTTTTGAAAGGGTACCACCTAAGTGGTACCCTTTCAAAAGGTACTAATAGTTTACCCTACATCTTTCTCATTCTTTGTCCTCATGCATACAATGCAAGCAATCAGACAAATTAAATTTAATAATAAATTATTTAATTTATTATTAAATAATTATTATTTGAGAAACTGGTGTTCCATGAGCCTGAAAGAGAAAGTGTTATGAGCTTTTAAGAGTTAGTAAGGTAATAACAGTATGTCAGAAGAGGCAAGGGAGACTGTGCCTGCTCAAAAATATTTAAAATGAACTATAGTTGATAAAGTTAACTCTAGTGTTAATCTATAATGTAAGTAACTCAGATGCATATAATGTAAAATAATGTAGGATTTAAAATTTTAATTCATGTTGCGTCATTTGAATGTCTATACAAATTAAATAATATTTATATTTATTTATTTTATAAATACAAATATTATTTTATATGTATGACGCAACATAAATAAAAATTTCAATTGGCACGTTTCCGCATTTATAACCTATCAAGCCTGCTTGTGCACTGAAAAAAATGACTCATTGAATTTACTAATTTTTTTTAAGGTAAGTGGTAGCAATCACTTTATTTTAGCTACATTTAAATAAACAAATTTAGTTGGCTAACTTTCAACTAAATTTGTTTATTTAAATGTAGCTAAAATAAATTGATTGCAAGCACTTACCTTAAAAAAAATTAGTAAATTCAATGAGTCATTTTTTTCAGTGTGGGCTGCAGGTGAAGAGACACTTTTTATTAATCTCAAAACAAGGACCAGGACCACACATGTGCCATAATAAAGGAGAGGAAAACGGAGGTCCTGTACACACAAGTGAATGGCTGTTAGACGGAACGGGCTTTTCATTCATGTATACAGTTAATGTTTATAATGATCTGGCGCTTCTAGATGTGTTCCGCTGATATGTTGTGTTGTGGATCATTATTATCAAGACTATTTTAAGATAGGGGATGTTGTCTATGTACGGGCACATAATTATGTGAAAACACATAAAAACGTGCTGCAAACCTTTATTGGTTTTATCAGTAGTAATCTACATATCAGACAGACAGCCTGTAAATGACCATTAAATCATTGAAGTGGGTCGACACCTTCACTTCCAGCCATAGAGGGCGGTGTTGTCATGAAATAGTCAAGAAAGGACTTCATTATTAAATTGAGACAAATGTTACTAAATAACTATTTATTTGTTCATGTTTTGTTGACTGGTGATTTTCGCAGAGTGCTTAGTTTGGACATCGTACGTGAAGCGTAATTCTGATTAACGTTACCAGAGAAGAAAGATGAACTTTTGGGTACACTCTGTACATGTATAAAGTTTAAGAGGTGTCTCCCTGTCTCTTAGCTCCTGGCTGATGAAGCGCACAAGGTACCGTTTTAATTTCATACTGTGTGGTAAACTTTGAAAGACTTTGAAGTGTTCATTTTAGCGATCTGAAGCTATTAACTAACGTTTAGCGGGTCGTTAACATGTCAGTGATGACCATTTCATTTGTTAATATTGTTATTCAGAGAGTGTGTGATTCATTGTTACTGTCTTAAGCAGAACACTATTGTCTCGTCAATGCACTCCAGACAGATTGTTTACAGTAAATCAGGTCGTTTTTTGTTTATTTTATGTTTTTCTCTCTAAATTGAGATCGTCAGTTGTACCTAAATTAATTTATAGTTAACTCAGGTGTTTCATTTAGTTCTCATTGCACTCTAAAAGGAGATTGTTGTAATTTATAAAATCATATAAGTCATACAGGCAAGCATTTTGAAAGACGTTTGTCGATTGTTAAACTCATTTTTTGATAGGTGCTTTATCTGCATTAAATATTATTACTGTCAGTGTTAAAATAATTATGTTATTCAGGCTTATACAGTATAGTAAGGCAAGGTTATTAAATTGGCCTGTATACTAAAAATGTGTGTGGGCCAATTAGATTGCAAATGTGTATTCATTAATTTATAGGCTTGTTATGGGCATTTATATACAATTTGCAGGCAGATGTCTAATGTTTGTTTGTTTGTTTTATTCAGCTCTTACGGTGTTTTTTGAAGTTTAAACACTTTATAAACATCAGTTCCTGAGAGTAAAGTGCATCTGTTCAGCTGGGAATGCTACACAGCCTCCTCAAAAGAATCCCTCACGCACTGAAGCACATGTGTCAATGTTACTAACTGGTTCAGGTGTGTTTTATTAGGGTTGGAGCTAAACTCTGGAGCCGAATTTTACAATCCACTCATAGCAGGCAAATAGAAACGATGAAATGAATACCACTGTATTACTAGTAAATCGAGTGAATGAGAGAAATGTGTCCTTGTAATCTTCACGCTATATACAATTTTAGCATTTAAATAGTTTATATTTAATTTAACGGAGGTATTTTTATTTCTAAATAAGCTTCATAAAAAAAGGTCCTGCACACTGGTCTCAAGTAACTGGTTGATTTATTCCCAAAGAATCAAAACGCACAAAACATTCACTTTAGTTCACCAGCAGATGGCAATATGTTAACATGTGATGAACACATTCCCGATTCTGCAGAAGGCAAACACCATAAAATGTGTTTTTCATAATAACATTTACTGTTGTAATATATGAAATGTTATAACCCAAATTTTATTATGTAGATAATTAATCACGGTGATAATACCAGATTAAAGGTGTTGTATTTAGGCCTACTCTCAAATATACACAACAAAATTAAATTGTATTTTATTATTTTTATGAATAAAAAAATTAACTTATTCTCTTTACACACACACACACACACACATATAAATAAATCTTAATGAAATAAACATAACGGACAAAAATAAATGACTGAAAAATATTAAACCCACCTATAATCACTTACATATTAATGTACGTTCACCTGTGTAAATTGCTCAAAACTTGAATGGGATGAATAAATCTGCTTTTCTGTTGCTTAATTCTGTTTTAATTCAGGCTGTTTTGAGATTATAGCTTGTAGCCTGTCCCAGACTGAGACGGGGAGAATCCTCCTGCTGGTCACGGATGTGTGCTCTGGGTGGATAAAGATGGCATCCCGCTGATGTCTGTGACCTTCATGGTGGTTTACTCCTCTGCCAGCCACTGATTTCTGATTTAGTGCTGCTCTTGTCAGAGGCTTTGAGGTGCTTTCCATGTACTGACAGAGCAACTCAAGGGCAAGTGTGGACAGGTTAGGTGAATAAAGAGCACAGGTAGAAAAGCAAGGAATGGCTTAAGTGCATTAGAAGTGCATTGTTTATCTCTCTGTCTTAATACTTTATTTTTTGTAAGGTTATGGCATCATTTTTGTGTTTATGTATATTGATTTTGATGACCATAATTAGATACATAGCTGAAGTGGAGCATAGTATATTGTGTAATAGATGCACATGCAGTCTTCATTTCAATCATAAGTCAAATCTCATCTTTGTGCATATATCACTGATTCATTAGCATACACTCATATCCATGGGACCATGTTATAAAAAATGAAGATTAAGGAGAACATCTTCAGTGGCCCTAAGGACCGACTATTAACTGAAAGTAGATTTTTCAACGAACAGTTTTGACAAAATCTCATTCATTCCATTTAAAGAATCTCCTAATTGTCATTATATTCTGTTTTAATCATGAGACACTTGTGCGTTTTGCTTAAAGTGATGAAATACACCAGTGAACAGAGCATGCATTCACAGGGGGACCAAAGAGGCAGAGGGTCTCTCAGAGCAGATGCTAAAACTGATGATGATGGATGTCTACATGGAGACTGTTGAATGATCAGGGGAGGCTTGTGTAGATTCTACATTTTCCATTGTTTCATGAAGTCATATGCAAATTTACAGGGACAATTAGTTTCACATCAGTGCAGGACGGCACTCTAAGAGTTGCAATTTCGGATTTTGCTTTTTACCAAGATAGGCTAACGTGTTTTATATCATATGTTTTTAAAATATTAATGTTAGATTTAATAGTTTTTTTATCTGTTGCTACAGGCATTACAGTAATTATTTGTCTGTCTGGGTCTTCTGTCAGTTGATAAAGTCGATTGCTGAAGTGACAGTAGATGGTTCTTCTCACAGTTGAAAGGAATCTTTGCTAAATGGGAGACAGTCTGGCCATTGTATCGGAGAAAAGATCAAGCAGATGTTTGTGGGCTGTTCCACCTCCCCAGTGGTAACGGTTACAAACCACACAAAGAGATCAGGAGAAAAAACATGACACACTAATTGGTTACAATTTTGCTTTAGATATTTGTCTGCAAGGGGCTAAGCAGATAAGCTTACATCCCTACGGACTTATTGCAACAGGAATTTTAGAATGCAGTAGTAATGTGCAGTATCATAATCAATCTCTGTAAAATGCTTTGAGATATAGCTATAAATACGTTTGTTTGACTGCTATAGAAAAAGCAATGGGCCATCAGTGTCTGATGTTTCCCAAATTTTTCAAGGATAAATTTTATGCTTACATATGAATGTTTTATCTGTCCAACTAATGATCCAGGGTAGATGATCAATAGTATTTACATTTTTCCAAGAGCTGTAAAATCTTGTTCCATAGAAGAATAATTTCACTTAAAAATAAAATACAAAAAAAAAAATAAAAATAAAATAAAATAAAATGCCATAAATCTTAATGTCGCTCCAAACCTTTCTTCAGGGAAAGATTAAAAATATATTTTAAAGAATGTTGAATACTGACTGTCATTGTATAGAGAAAAAAAAAAAAAAAAACGAGTCATTTTTCAAAATATTTTCTTTTTTTGTCTTCCTCAGAAGAAGGAGACATATGTTTAAAATGACGTGCGTTTTCATTTTGGGTGACCTATCCCTTAAGAGGTCTTTAGGGAAACCTTTCAGTTTCATTTTTCTGTACATTCCTTTGTTTTTATCTTGGCTGCATGTAAAACTAAAATTAAGCATCTGTGTCAATCTGAACCATTATGTTCTTTTAAAATATTTTAAAACATATTGCACACACTTTTTGGTGTTATGACAATACATCAGAATGTATCTCTGGAAAAATATGTTGTTTTGACTATCAGAATGGCCATGATTATGTCCTTGATTGTGAAAAGAACAAAATATAAAACAAGGATCAGGATTTGTGCCAGGCCAGTCTTATATGTATACATATTATGATAATTTTGTCTTTTTACTTAATGTCAGGGAGTAAATATTTATTCCCATTGACAACAGCAATATCAAGCAATTCTTTAGAGATTGGGTAAAAATCTGGACAGTTGATTTATGAACTTAAGAATTTAGCGTCCCTGTTGAGCAAAGCATTTCCTTCCAGAATGTTGCTTTAGGGGGGGAAAAAAAAGTGTCTGCTAAATTATAAGATCACTATACATATGTTTGAATTCAAACAAATGCGTCCATAAAATGTGGCCAATTTTTCATTTTGAGCTATATTTTTTGTTTCTTTCTCATTAATCTTTAAAACTGCACATCAGCTTGGCAATTAAATTCAATCTTGAATCATCTGGCAACATACAGTTCCCTCTATATTTACTTGCTCCATTTCAAAAATCCTCAAAACTTCTATAGAGATCACATACCATGCTGAAATTCTTAAAATGATTTTATTCACCCACTTACATAAACCTTCCCAATTCTGTTGAATTTGGTAAGATAAACATTTACAAAAACCATATTCCAGTAATAAGCACAGACAATAAGTTAAAACATTTCACAAACATACCAGCAGATAACAAGATTTTTTTTTCTTATCTACACAAACACTCAAGTTCGTTTTGCTTTATGTAAACAACTTCCTGTTGATCCTGGTTGAAATATTACATGCATCTGAATCTGATTATTTGGAAATTGGCTCTTAATCCAACCTGTTCAGTTCTGTACCTGAAAAATCACTCCAACATGTAGTACGTGCCGTAAAACAATCTGTACATGCACACATGTGGTTCTTAATAACTGTCCTTTTACATTTAGTTTAGTTAAAAATAATATCACCGATCAGCGAAATAAATATGCTTGCAGTTGTTTCTTCATACATGAATGAAGAGTCAAATAAATATAAATAAATAAATAACTCGCCATTATTCAACTCAATGGCTAAGAAAACCAAATAAACATGACCGAATCCAACACATAAATAAATTACATACATTTCAAGCATTAAAACTATCACTAGAGTCTACATCTGCTGTATATAAGCATTGTCTGGGGTTTGTTGGGATCCATCATCCAGTAAGGCTGCCAATTTGTAATTTCACAGTTATAACCTCATATCCTGAGTGCTCCGTGACTGTTTTTCAGGAATACTTGGGGTTTGCAGTGACAGAAAAGACGTCTTGGATGCTGAAATTAGGTGAAACTCATGGAAACGGTGTGCTCAAGTGCTTTGCGGCGCAGCGAAGCGATACTAGTCCCTCTCCACACATCACTGTCCGGCGAGCTGCACAGCTGAGGGGAGCCGCTCACATTCGTTGGACCCGAGAGGGAAGCGGGCACCATCCCTGGAAATGTGGGTTGATACAAATGCGATTGAAGACCGGAACCATTTGACGATAAGCTGCTGGAAAGGCCCATGGAGTTTGGTGGGGGGCCAGCTCCGAGGCTGCACTGGGACAGGGACTGCGCCATCGCCTGCTGTCGGCCCAGCGCAGGCGGGATCTGCAGCTGTGAGACTCCAGGCATCCCGGCCGCGGCCCAGCGCGTGTCGTTGGCATGAAAAGAGCAGAGACTGTCGCCCATCGCAGACGGAAACTGAGGCAAACCGTGTGTTGGCAGCAAAGTGCCCGGCGCCCGGAAAACGTTGGTTGTCTTCTTGCGCTTCTTCCATTTTGCGCGTCGATTCTGGAACCACACCTGAAAGGAAAAACAAACACTTAGAAAGTCACGCATTTCGTTGGTGAGTATGAGTTATAGTTATATAGCGCTACTTTTACAACTTTCTTTCACAAATATTGTGAAATACTAAACTGCATATAACAGTATTTCTTTGATTTTAATTCTAAAATTAATAAATAATTGTGTTGACATAAATAACTGAATAACATTTAATAAATAAAATATAAAGTAGATTACCGCAAAATTTCTTGCAATACGTTTATGGGTAAAAGGCGAGCATTTTTATTTTTAAATGCAGAACTGAGCTACTGTAAATATGTAGCCTTTGTACAGTGGTTCTTCGTGAATGCTGAGGGTTATAAACATGCACCTGCTTGTTTTTGTTGACGCTGTGTAAAATTTAACATATATTTAGGCTACTATCTTCACGGACAACTAGCCATGCCATAACATGCGAGAGGGTAATTTCAAGAGAAAAAGAGACAAAGCAATTTCTATAATGTTTTGCAGACAGCCGGCAATGAAGTCGTTATAGCTGATAGCACATTCTAGGAGACAAATAGTTTGATGGCCTCAGTAATTCATCATGGAACCATAATCATGAATTCGTGATGAAAATAAGCGCACAAGCAGCGTCCAAAATGGATATTATCCCTTCTTATTGTGAGATATTTTTTAACATTTAGCGCTTATAGCTCATACGAATTATTATTGAACCCTTACTATTGTTTTATTTTTACTATTTCTAATTTGCATCGTTTTATACTACTGTTAACAATACAATTCGTATTCAGCTAGGCTATACAACACGTTTTAAAGTATTGTTTAATAGGGCATAAATTGACGTTGATGACTTGTTTCTTTGAAGAAAATATTGCAAATGTACTAGATTTTTTTTTTTTTAATCTTTTTGTTTGAGGGCGTTTATTTCACTTTTTTAAAATGGAATTTTTAACGTTGCATTTTTGCACTGATAACATTGAATGTTTTTACATTTTAAAGTAGGCCTAGCGCGGCGGGCAGCATCGATGTTTACCTATATTTTAGGCTTGATATTTTTTAAAAGATTATTATTAAAGGCATAATACCATGCAATTTATGCAATAAATTGTTACGGATCTTCAGAAAAAAAAATGTAATCCTTATTTTCATCATATCATTTTTGTTTAGTTTGCTTTCCGTTTATTTTTTTATACTGTATTAATCACCACAAAGATGAGCAGTCCACTCAGTCTCACCTGAACCCGTGACTCCGTTAAACCAATCCGTAATGCAAGTTCCTCTCTCATGAAGATATCAGGGTAGTGGGTTTTAGCAAAGCTTCTTTCCAGTTCGTTCAGCTGCGCTGGAGTAAAGCGGGTCCTGTGGCGTTTCTGTTTCTGTTGGTTTTGCTGGCCACCCGACTGATTATTAGAGTTTTGCTGTTGCTGCTTTTCTTGGTCTTTGGCGTTGACCTGCTGCATTCCATTAGGATTGGATCCACCATTGCTGATGTCTTCCCCGGGGAGCAGAGTGGTCCCTTCCACAGTCTCTGTAGCCGAGGTAAGATCGCCGGGGTGTCCAGAGTCAGTCCCCCCTAGTCTGCACTTCAAAGCCTCTCTGTGTCCGAGAAGCTCGGCTGCAGCATCCTTCATCCCTGTGGACGCACGAGTCAAACATTTAGCATTCTCTCCAAATGGTAGGAACATGTTAATATTAACATTAAAGACAGAAAGAACAATGTATTTAAAAACATATATATAAACTTATTGACATATTTGTTGCACAAACAATTATAACAAACATTTCTCAGTATCGCAATTCATCAGAGTAAGTTGATGGAGAAAATGTGTAATTCATTTATCTTATAATTAACAAACATTGCAAGCAAAATGAGAACAGATTGAGATATCAATTTTGCAATCACATTAGTTCACTAGTTTGAAGACTGAAAAATACTCTAGCTTACAGTGGAGCTGAAGACCGGAGTTTGGTGGCGATAACTCACCGAGGCGAGTATCCAAGAGGTCGGCATGAGAGAGCATTGTGCACTGCTGGAGTCACAACTGCTTCCCAAACTACTCTACAACTTTTAACCCTTTTAAAAAGCGCATAGGGCTCAAATGAAGGAAAGTCGTCAGTGCGTTTAAAAAGGCGGTTCCATGTATTATACTGTTCTTTAGAGAGATTGGGAGGCGCTTAATAGTTGGAAGAGCCCGTGAGCTTCCACAGATGGGAGCCAATCAGAATTGAGGGTTGAAAATGTTAGACAACCAACCACTAAAATCCACAAACCGGCTTCATCTGCAGTTGCTCTCGTTCATTTCAAATCTGATTTATTGCGTCGCCCCCTTATTAGCTATACATTTTAAATGACTTCATAATCATGGCAAATAACCAGTGAATAATAAATCTTTCTGTACTGGTAAAAAGAGGCTTCATAAAAGGTAAAAAAGTGTAGTCTTTATAGCCTGCTTCTTGACCGGCTTGGTATGCAATATATCTAAACACTAGGAATAAGAGGCACTTTTTGTAAAGTCACTATTTGGTTGTAGCCCTACTTTCGAGGCCCTTTGCGAATCGAATACAGAACGCGGGTCATATTTGCTTGTTTTCGCGTGAAGAGAATGAACACAGGGGTGATGCTGAGGGTGCTGTGAGCTGGTTGTTTTATTACCTTCATGTGAGTTACAGCTTTATTTGAGTGGAATCCATCTATCAAAAACGATGAATTCTTTGAGGCAGCTAACAACACATCCAAGGTACATTTCCAACTAGTCATTTTCAAGACCATTAAGCATTTGAAGTAATTAGTGCCAAATCTATGAGCTTTCATCTCAGTTATTACAGTGAAATCTGAGTAATGCGTGGTAATTTAACTGTGTTTAGATATATTGCAAAAAGGCGTTGTAAATCATGTTCGAAGAATTCTAATTTATTTCGGTAAAGGCTTGAGGTGAAACAGGCTACTGATGCGTACTGATGCCTCAGTTGTATCGATGTTTCATCAGCGCTGACGCAAGTAATTTGATTTATTTAATTCAAACTCGCTGACATACATTGCCTAATTTAATCCATTCAGCGAAAGCACATTCGCCAGGCTGTCAAGTTTTCAGCCTATTTTTGTGTAGTCAATCAGTGCTCCCTTCGTTTTGTGGCATGAATGTGCACGGGCAAGCCGTTGGACTACTGAGAGTAATTAAGAAACACAAAGAATATGGGAACCTCGAATATCACTAAAGACATTACAAATGCTGTCATATTTCTGTTCTGAGCTTTTAATCGGCAATAAGAAGCTCTGTCACGATACAACTGCTACTTTGGGGTCGTGGCGTACTTTCCTGTAATCCAGCTGAATATCAAAGCAAGGAATGGGTCTAAACATTCGTTCAGTTTAATGCATTATTTTAGACAGTAAATAATCTACATAATCACGGCGGTGGATGACATAATTTTTATGTAAAAATATAATAACATAATGAGAACAATATATTTGTCTGTTTATTGTGATGATGATGATGATGATTATTATTATTATTATTATTGTGCACGCATTCTTTTCTGGCCCTGCAAGTTGGTGATAGTCAGTTATTGAAATTATAGCTATCTCATGACCCAAGGTTCAAATGTGTTATTTGAAAGGTTGCCATTTACAATTTACTGTAATTAGAGAAGGAATAATGTCGGTATTACTAATTATTATTATTATTATTATTATTATTATTATTATTATTATTATATTGGCTGTAAATGTTGCCGTGTTCATATATAAAATGTAAGCATGATTTTGAATGAGCATTAATATGCTTTTCTTCTGGGTGTTATTTTATTATTTTCACAGGAAAAATTCTGTTGATACTTACCGATTCCATCCATGAGGAATTCTTATTTATTTTGTGTAAATAACATTGCGGTTTGACATAGGTTGGATAATAGGTCCAAAGGGCTCACTATACCGTGAAATAAGTGAATTGGAAAGTAGCACAACGGCTCCTCCATTCAAGCAGACGCGACCCCCGTCGCATCTCATACTGTGATTAGACTCGGTGCCCTCTATGTGGACCCGAATTCAACGTGAGTTATCTGGGGAGAATACAATTATGGCCCTAAATAAAATAATCAGCATTGGACGGCGATTACCGTAATGAAATGGAGCATTGGTGTGTCACGGAGTGGCTGGCCTCCATTATGGTCCGTAATGAGACTTTTGGGGGTAAGCACGACAATCATCTAAACATGAAAATGTGTTTACTTCGATGTCCACGTTTGCACTAAAACTTTGTTCTCAAAGTCTAAATTCAAGGTTTAGTCCTGATTTACAGATGCATAATTTAGCTCTGGCCCTTATAATGTATGCAAGAAGGTTAGTCAAGTTTACTCTGACACAAAACTTGAACTGTGGAACAGCAATTAAAGTAGGCTTAATAAAATTATTTTTAAAATTAAATGAAAAATATTAATATTTTGTAATTTTTTTGTTTTGTTTTGTTTGAAATAAGCAGTTAAGTGAATTCAGTGTCATTTTTAACAAGTAAAGGAATAGGGTGTGGTAACTAATATTTAAGACAATACATATACTGACATTATTCATTTAAGAAAGGCCTTAAGTGGCTTGCGAGAAGGGAGGACTTGGGTCAGTGGTCACTCTGAGTTTTTCCAAATTGGGAACATGTGCTAGTAATTATTAAATTCCAGCATAATCACACTGCTAATGCAATTTAATGCATCAGCAAATTAATACTGAAAATAATTAGTTTCACTGACCTTGTACATTGCAAGACAAGAGTGAAACAGTAATGCTTAAATGAGCCAAACCACTCCCCTTCCATAGAAAACCCAATGTGAATGAGTCTTATAATTTTCATAAAGCAATAAAAATAGGTATTAGGCTATAAGTAATGTATCTCGCAAAACGGTGATGTTTATAATGTATCATATTATTGACAAAATTGGAGAAAAAAAGCAAGTGAATCTGTGAAGACTCAGATGCTTGATTGCATTATGTGGAAGTGGAAACATTTCGCCTGTTGCATTTTTTTTTTTTTTTTTTTGTCGTTTATTGTCTTCGCCTATTGTAGGCCTATTCGTTAAAATGAATGATCTGAACAGGTGTTTATTTTACATTTACATGAAGTTTAACCCATGTTAATTTAAATTGCATTAAAGCTACTCGTTTTGTCAATATGCCAGAAGTTTCCATCCATTCGAACTACCATGTTGCGCCTGGAAGTTAAAAAACAGAACAAAACAAACTCGCACTCTGTATGATAAATCATAAAGGCTACTATTTGACTCCTATACTGATGATACAAATCCAGCAATTTGCGACCCAGCTGCAAGCCCATTATCTACAACCCGAGGCGGTTCAGCTCCTTTCTGCTCATTCCACTAATCTCCTGTCTCCACTCCATTTATTTGCCACTTCTCTGCTGCTTGTCCACAAAATACAACTCTAGCGCCTCCAAGATTAATTGATCGTCAATTTAGCTCTAATTCGGACCAAGTCAGGTGGTAAATGGTCTACTTTTACTTGATTGTAACTGAAATGTGTGCAGGTTACATTGATATATTTTGGTTATTTATCAATTACGCACAAACGAGATAGGCTACATTTATTGAATAAATTGCTGGCTGATTTTTCTAATAGAGTTTGTAGGTATCACTACTGATAATAATTCCGCACTAATAGTTTCTTTCCGGATTTGCTAACTTGTCGGAATGACAGCACAAAATTCATTTTTCATGAAATCAGCAGGGCGCGTGGGCAAGCTGCCATTAGTCAGGTGCATTATGGGGCAGATCTTCAGTAATGTGTGTTCTTTGCTCAGAAAGCCTGACATACTTTGTCACACTTTGTGTCAGTTACAAATCATTTCAGTCGTCATTGTTAGCAAATACAAAGCTGAACTCACCAAATGAATTTCTCATATGCTGTTTTACTGCAGCTTTGAGAAATGCAGATAATCGACTTTGAATGAAGAGTTGCCCCAGAGGAGGCATTTTATTTTTATACTGAGGCACTTATGTGAAACATAATAAATGGATTTGTCGCATCTTAATTCAAAGAATACATTTTTGTTGGCACAAATGTAGCCATATGAACACTTTTTTTTTTTTTTTTTTTTTTTTTTTTTAGAAGTCTACAATATCAAGATGCCTTATTCTCTTTCTAAACTTAAAATATGCTCCTCTGTAACGAAAACTAATCATGCATATTCCATTGAGTCGCCGATATTATTTGGTATGAATAGCTACAGTAGAACATTATTTGAATATTGAAAACTGTACATAATCTTTCCAAAATAGATATTATTTTTATCAAGCCAATATAGGCCTATTTGTTGTTGCACCAACCTGTAGCCAAGCTCGTCTGGGGCCCATTTTCAATTTTTGTATAATCAAAATAAAACCGATATAACAAATACGCACATCACGGAGGAGAACTAACAACACCACTTGTAAATCCTCGAAATGCGCTTAGCAATACTTTCATTTCGAGTGTATACCCCTCTAACCCCATTTGTTCTTCAATAAGAACATATTCATTTGTATCTATATAACTGCACTGAGACATACAGATATGATTTGCCAAGTAATTGCCAAGCACGACGTTATTTTTATCTGAGGGTAGTATAAATGAATTTGGACCACACAACCAGAGCGCTGCACTCAGCGAGCGCTGGCTTTAATACAGACCTTGGTATTTATAGGCCATAAATGGAACTTATTCTTCATCATTGAAATGCAAAGGGGAAAAAACGACTAAGAAGAAGCGAACATCATAAATCGCTTGTTTTGGAAGTGGGCGACTTGACATCAAGTAACAGGCACTTCCTCCAGGTATGTTTACCACTAAATGTTAAAGGCTATACAGTATATGTGAGCAAAGAAGAATGTCGTATCTAGTGATAGCATTTTAATTGCCTCCTTATAATCCCACCGTGTCCTTCTTTTTTCTCATGACCCCTGATTATTAGTATTTTCCTTGTTTTCCAAACTAATAAGTACCACCATCAAGCACTTGGAGGCTCCCGGAGGCTGCAGACATGCTGCTCGGTGTAATTGATATTGAACGAGCCGGTGGTAGACGCGAACTGTTGGCGCTGCTGGATAATTTGCAGTTTAATCAGCGATTGTAATGAGAGTCGCTGATTAGGGGCCGTTTGAAAATAAAAGAGAGTTACAAGGAACGTCTGTCAGGGTCCGAAGATAATTCAGAAGTAATTGTCGTGATTAGGGAAAACTGGATGAGTGGCTTATCCTAGTGCACGGAACAACCAGGGGGCGGCGAAATTTCATATGACTAAGTCAAAGTAGTCTTATATGGAATGGACGACAGCACGCAAACACAAAGTAATAGTAAAAAAAAAAGATTCCAGTGTAACTACTACAGTGGAAAACGAACTTTAATTCATATCTTAGGCCTCAGTGAGATGGTACATGCTAAATAACAAAGCAACAAAGTACTGTGGGGCGCATAAATGCAGAGAGGTGGTTGCACTAGGCATGACGCTTAAATGACAGCTCTCTGTGAGCATATTTTAACTCAAACCCAGCGTGGCTCTTCGGGCAACCAATATGTGAGAAAATGTGCGAAAGAGCACACATCTAAATGCAGTCCTGGTGTCCTCGCAGAGAGCGCTGTCTGAATATCAATTACACCATTAGTGCGCATGTGTGTTTGACTGTGGAAGAGAAATTAGTGACGTTCGGAAAGGGGAGAGAATGTTACTGCGGTTATGGCGAGAAGAGCAGGGCATCAGCTGGTGGAAATGAACCATTGTGACACCTGCAGCCAGTCTAGTTAACACACACACACACACACACACACACACACTCCTAGGACATATAAGGAAATCACACGCAATCTTACAATTCAAATAAATGGCCAGGTATTACAAATATCACATTGTGTAATATAGTGCTTTGGGTCTGAAGACTCCAGCGTAACCCTAACCTCTTTAAAGCCGCTGGTTTCTCTGCTAGACTATCCCCATCTATCCCGTGTCAATGACTGTCTTGTTGAGAGAATCAGTGAGTAAACAGGACTGACAGAGTAGGGAGCTCAACTGATTACTCATACAAATAGACCACACGAGCACACCAGGCTGGAGATGGCTTTTTCTGCCTCTCCATGAGTCCTCTGTCCACGAGCTCTCACATTGTCCCGCCATCAATCATTCTGTTGTGCCCTGGATGTTCTATAGAGTCACTTAATATCCTTACCTTCATCTCTTTTATACTTTCGGAGCGATGCACCACAGCCACTCGCCCTTTTCTGTCGGATGAGGCCAACAGGCAACAGATCATGAAATGATTTAGTGAGCCCCTGAAGGATATTATCACATGCTATAAACTACATCGGACATCTTATTTAGAGCATCTCAAGCGCTAAAATCCTAATATTTTGGTGGTGAGATGTACGCTTACTCTGTCCAAATGAGTGACCAAGACCTAAGGACAGACCTACACCTACAACAAAATCAGATTACCACCTGTAATAGTAGTCCTAAGACGGTTGTGTGAAAAGGAAGTGACATTATTGAATGAAATACAGTAGATACATTGTGCTGCATTCTCAAGAATAAATGGAAAACCACCTTTGCTCAAAATACATATTCCAGTTTTGTTTGTATTCATTGGTCTATTCCTAGACATTTTATATATATATATAGAACAGAAAGGGCCAGATCATGAGTAATGAGTAATTAGGCCTGATGAGAAATTTCCTGCAATGAATTGTTGTGATAAATCTACTCCCATTGATGCCATTATTGTTGGCGGCGTACTGAAGTCATTATGTGTTATACATATTTCAACTGGCATTAAGCGGCCACTAAAACAATGATAGGATGAACTGGCAATTCATCTTTACCGTCAAAACCAGAGGCGAAATAATTGCAATACAGGGTCTCATATTGTGCCTGTGGCCTGTGTGTGAAATGGAGACATCACCTTTGCCTGTTCTGTATTTATGAGGGCAGAGCGGTCATCCATGAGTACGTCTCCATGTGCAGTTTGTTTAGTCAGGAGTTGCAGCATGTATTTGGAAAAAAAAAAAAAAAAAAAAAAGACAGACCGTAGGACACACAGACTGTGAATTTGCAGACATTATGTACAAAAAAAGGAAAATAATATATACATTTGAAAATATAATTTATTTTACATATCTTATGTTTAACATGTAACTCTGGCTGTTTACATTAAAGTCCATCTGCGTGACTGTGAACTTGGCATGAGGCCAGTTTTCCCAGCAATCAGCAAGCAAAGTCACCCATCCACAGTCGACGGACGGCTTTCAAATTCATAAAATTCATAGGATTCTTCACAAATGAATGAACACAATTTTCTATCAATTTCCTCATTATGCAAATATGCAAAACATCAAATTTGGATCAATTAGGGACCATAGAGTTCCAAATTTAACCATTTATATAGTAATTGCTGTGACTATCAAATAATTACTTGGCTAATTTGGAATATTTGTGACAGACATAGCAAATTCAAACACAAATTATTTTTAATTCAGGTAAGCACTGCACACCACTTCAAACTGATCAAAGACGATTTTAGGGTTCATTTTTACTGTGTAAGCAAAAGAAATTTATCTAAACAATATATATTTTTAATTATTTGCAAGACGGCTTCATGAGTATTTTGAAAAACCCTTCAAGATTGGCTCATCATAAAATTAATATGTTACAAGATGATATTAATGTGGTATGTATATATTGCAAATGCAAAATTTGTATGTGGTTAATATGGTTACTAAACATGCATGTTTTTCTAAATATTTCCTAATTTTTTTTTATATACAGTCTACTTAGACTTAAATAAATTTAATATTTTCACAGAGAAGACTTCATTGCAGGTTGTTACTGCTTTACTGTTTTGTGCAAAGTGAATGTCAGGTGACAATCCCATAATGTCTATTTGGATCCCACCTTGCTTTTTCCCTTCAATGACCAAAGACAAAACAAAGCCTCAAGTTTAGGTCATTAATTGTATTTTATGTGAATTTTTTTTCAACAGTGATTGAAATTGATTTAGGGTCCCTGCAATAAATCATGATTAGACTATACACAAACAAAGCACAAGCCTTTAGAATCAATTGAATAAAACAATCCTATTGGATCTGAGGACATACTATATACAAATATCTGACACAAAATTTAAAACAAGCCAGCCAGGTTTAAACAAAGCACAACTGCACGACTGCAAATAATAAAATGGCAGGCAATAAATTCCTATGAGTAGCTATTTCTATTTTGTCTTAGTGTATTAGTGAGAAATATTACATTTATTATCATAACAGCCTAAAACAACAAATGCAATTATGTCATTTGTCAGAAAAAGAAATCCCTCAGAATCCTGTATCCACAGACACCTCATAAAAGAGCAGAGATAATGACTCTACTATTTCATGGCATATTACACCATAATTACATTAATCCACCCATTTACATCTGATGCAGCCCTGGCCAATGGAAATGAACATCTAGTACGTCCCCGAATGGTCATTTATGAACAAAAATGAGAGACTATCAAATTTTAATGAAATGCATATTTGCTTGATTCTCGAGACATTCATATCTGGAGAGAGAGAGAGACACGTAGCAATAGAGAAATGTAACCTGTTAATGTGTGAGTTAAAAATGCTGTTAGGGACACAAAATATTTAATTGCATATGGTCAGATTGGGGAGGTGGATGGATTGATAAGGGACGCTTTGACACATGCATGTGCAAAGGAATGCAGCTCTATATATTCCCACAATGTAAGCTGTCTTACTACTAACTGCGCAAATATGAAAGCACACACACACATGCATGGCTGTACATGCAGGCACACAGCAGCTGAAAAAGTGGGTATTTTACTTTGGAAGTTAATGGGAATAAAATACCTCAGTGGATGAGTGCAGATGTGTTTGATACAAATAGTCATTTTCCTATTTGCTGCCTCATTGAGCTTGATGAATGATTGGAGTCAGAGAAGCGCCATGATAAATGGCAGCACCTTGGCTCCATTGCATGCCCTATTGATTCTCCTTCTTTATTACCCCTACAACCCAGCTGGTTGCTTTGCTCTTTGCACACAGGCGCACACACACACACACGCGCAAGCTCGCATGTATATCTTTGCAAACACATACACTCGCTGTATTATGCTGCTGGAGGTGGTGGAGTTTTTCTGAAGTGGGAAGACAAATAAGGTTTTTCAATGGCTCAGAATGGCAGTGTCTGTGTTATTAAATGCTTTGTCTGGAGTGTCCGCTGAACATCAGAGACTAACAACCTCATTGAGATCTGCCATTCAGTTTATGTGAAGTGAAAATCATATTTTGCACCTAAATTGGCTACGCAGAAGGAAACATCACTATCACCAAATAGAGCTCATTTGCAAAACGTAACAACTTCTCTTTAAAGCAGTCCTGACTTTGCGTAGTTCTCGGAAGACCTGACTAAATTACACATGCGAGCAGAAGATAGGAAGACATAATGAAACTCTGCCACCCACTGAAATGCAATTATCATGCACTCCTGGGCTCAAAGTTAGAAGGTGAGAGAAGATGAATAGGGAAAGTAAAAATCGCTGACCCTTTAAAGTTCAATTTACAATTTGAATTTCCTTGACCTTGTTCGAAAGTTTGGAGACGTAATAATTTAGGGCACAGAGAGGTTGATAAATGATCTGTGTGTTCATGCTAAGTGCAACCGCTATGTTTATATGGAAATATTGTTATTAAATGTAAAGGTTTAAGCCATTATAATTCAAGGCAGTTAGTGAGTTAACACCACCAGCAGGAGGATGCATTAGATGTGCAACAGGCCAGTTTTGTTATTGGGGAAAATTGTTTAATCTGAATCAGGAAAGAAATATCGAGCACTGTGAATGCGAAACAGTTCTAAACAAAAATGTCAGTGGATTTTAATGCGAGAAGACAACAGGACTTTTTCAGAAGAGGAAGCATAGAGGACTTCTTGTATCTTGGCTGGAAGCAATGATTTAAAGCTACCCTTATGAAAATTAACCATGGTTTGATTATAGTACAACTGTAGTAACCATGTTTTTTTGGTGGATTGATTACCATTTGTATAACCTCACTTTTACTACAAATACCCATGCTTAAACGATGGTTGATGTAGTAAAACCATGGTGGTTTAACTACAATAACCATGTTTTTTGGTTTTATTTGTAGTAAAACCATGGTTAATTTTCATAAGGGTAAAATGTCTTGGCGATGGATTTGTTTCATACAAGCAAATAGTTTTTCACTTCAGAAGACGTTGATTGATGGACTGGAGTCATGTGGATTACTTGTTAAGTATTGTAATGTTTTTATCAGCTGTTTGGATGCTCATTCTGATGGCACCCATTCACTGCAGAGGATCCACTGGTGAGCAAGTGGTGTAATGCTACATTTCTCCAAATCTCTTCTGATAAAGGAACAAATTCATTTTCATTTTGGATGGCCTGAGGTTGAGTAAATGTTCATCAAATTTTCATTTTTGGATGAATTATTAATGAACTATGAATGGATGAACTGTAAGGTAATTGCCACTTACAAAAAGCATGCACCTTACTAAGAAAAGTCTGGCAAGGACGCAGACATGATTGTAAATGCAACACTAGAGCCATTAGGGTTAGGGATATCATAACAGCAATGATATTGCAATGGTTAAACACTGCAACACAAATATTGGTCTTACTTAAAGAACAAAACACTGCTGTATTACTTTTACTTTTACTTACTTTTAGTCATTTAGCAGACGTATAGACTTACAAATGAGGACAACAGAAACAATCAATTGTAGTATTAAAACAACTAAAACTGATCCAAAACTAAAAGCTAAAACTTTATAAATAGTATATATACACACACATTAAAAAAATAATTAAATAAAAATGAGAAATGCATATGACAAAATTTCTAAACTTAACATTTTAATGAAAACAAAATAAAGCTATAAACGATTCAAAATATTAAGAGAACAAAAGGTATAAGAGTGTAATAATGATTCTAACATAAAACTAAGCCAAACTCCAAAAACAGCTACGTGTATGTACACACACACACACAGACATATATGCACACACACACATATATCCATAAATTCAATATTATTTCATTTCCATGTAGTTTGTTGAAGTACTAAAATAAGTCAAATTAAATAAAACTAAAACTTATTAAATAACTTATACAGACATAATAGAAAAAAACTAATAAAATGACAAACATTACTACAACTGTAACTAAAATTATTATAATGTATATGTTTTATATATATAATTATGGTTATTTATTTATTTTAGTTATCCAAGACGATGAGTGTGGCATACGTAATTACAGTGGGCATTAATATTCACCCAAATGTCTTCATGTTCATGTAGAATATCGTATGAAGATTTTCTCACCATTTCCAGATTGGGAAAGGGTGGGCCAATCCAACCTCTGTCTGTTCATTACAAAATGACAGCACTTCAGGCAACATCCACCTGAGAAGCTATGGTCCTAATCAGAGATGACATATCTGTGTGTCGCAGACACAAAAATATATGGACACACACACACACACACACACACACACACACACACACACACACGCACACACACACATAACTTCACTAATCAAAAAGTGTATTTCCCTTGGCTGTCTCTAGAGAAATCTATTGGGAGAAATTGGAATAATTTATTAGCTTACAAGTTTTGGTCGACAGTTGGCCCAAAGCTATTTATCTCTGTAATAGAGAATGTGTCCTATGTGGCAAAATTGACCAAATCAGATTGTGTTGATCATAGAATGAGTTTGGCATGCCTGTAGGTCCGTTTGTCTCAGGGGGATGGAGACCAAAAGGCAGACCAGCACTCAGAAATCACCCAACAAGTGTCTCCATCATGTCAAACCTCTGCTGCTAAAATGAGGAACATATCAACATCTAAATGACATTGAGGAATCATGAAGACACAAGTGTTTTTGCACTCATTCTGCTAACAAACACATTACACAAGAAGCAGACATTTCTCCAATGAGATTTAACATTAGACATTAATGCAGAGATCACCTGAGCAAAGTACTTTCATGATTAAACATATGATCATGCCAGATTTAACTCCCAAGTAGTTCTATTGTTCCGTTGTGGTGAATTGTGAATTCTTTGACCATGTATTCCATTGCCAAACTATTTAGCATTCCAAATAAGTATGTTCCTAATGAAGTGTCAGATTAATGGAATGTTTTTTCCTCAGATCAGCCATAAAGATGGGTGAATATTTGGATCATTATTTTGTCTTTATGACTCATCATGCTGATGGTAACTGTCATTCCAGGTTTGTCTGCCTAATTTATGTTTGGTGGTTGTGAGTTGTTAATGTTTATTTTGTCTAATTTGCATGAAGAGACAGTTTTGATGGATTCTGAGCAGGAGATGTGATAGTAAAGTATTGATTATATGTACATACTTTATGAACAACATCATGCAAAATGATTTAGCATGTTTATCAGTGAAATGTATATAAGACAAATAACATTTAGAATCCTCCTCGCTTGATGATTTGATCACTATTACATTATACCTATCTATATATTTTTAAATGTATGTTGTTAATCCTATTGTGAGTGACTCATCCATGCATATGCACACAAAAAACTAAAAAATAAAAATATCTCAATATTCCAGTGAAATGCCAGTCTTCTCTCTGGTGATGTACAGTATAACGGACTTCTCCAATTATTTGTTTGCTCTGCCCCTTTCTTTCAATGGACTGCAAGCTCCAAATCTGCCTTCTTCCAATCAGACAACCGACTGATATCTTTTTTGAAAAATTTTTTCACTCTGATATCACAATATGGAAGAAAAGATCAGGTGCTACTTCCTTACATTGCAACTTTAAAGGGTAACAAGTTTATTTTTTCTGATTTGCAATTCCCACAATGCTCTAAAAGCCATTGGATTCATCCAGATGTTTTTGGTGTTATGTAGCCTAACTGAATCGAATCATGAAAGCTGAAAGCGTAAAAAGATTCTGTCCTTAGCCTCAGCTCAGTGGTATAGATTCATCTTGAGCCAGACAGATTCAGTCTTACGCTAACTGCTTTAAAAGTCCATTTGGACCGGTGCCTAAAATCACCTGCTCTGAGTCTCCAAAGTAACAGCACTCAGCTTAATTTGTATGCATTATCAATTAAGAAACTTAATAGCCAGCAGATTGATTAGATCCTCAGTTATAGGGGGTAGAACTGAAGCGAAACACGAAACATCATACACACTGCCTAGCTCTCACACACACATTCATGCTCGCATATAAACACACACACACAGCAATCCACTCCTCCTCCACAGTTCTCTAATTAATGCATACATATGGTGGAGAATAGAGTGGAAACAAGGCACTGCTCAAATTTTAAATAAAGCTTCAGCATCTAATGAGTCGGGCCGCTATGGCTAGTTTATCACTAATTGTGCCTTCTAATGAGAAACCGCCTTAATACAAAATGCATTCAAATACAAAAGGTTGGAATTATTCCTTATTTTATAGAATATGCATTGTAAATCATAACTATTACTCAATGTAAGATTTAATGAACTGTATATACACTAAAAAAAGCCAAAAGTAAATTATCTATCTATCTATCTATCTGTCTATCTATCTATCTATCTATCTATCTATCTATCTATCCACACAGAAATATTCTTATCAACATCCATGAAAATGCTGCAAATTTTAAATATTTAATCACAGACACTAATGTTAAAATGCAAAAATGAAAGTGTTATGATCATAAAACCTTGATAGTTGGAGCACCAAGATGATCTTCAACATCTGTCTCGGCCAGATAAATCATCTGACTTGAATATTATCAATCCACTTTGGGTATTTTTAGAGAGAACAGTGACCAGTCCAAACTGCAACCTCCTCCAACATCTCTGAAACATTGGAAGATGTTCTGATAGACAACATTCGACAAGAGAGTATTCAAAAGTTGATATAAATCTATATAAATCTAGTCTAAGTAGGTTGAAAGCTATATTATAGGAAAATGGTGATAAAATAAAGAAATATATCTCACGTTATTTTGTCCACATACATTTTATAACACACATATATATATAGCATATTAGTGTTTAAAAAAAAATAATATTTTCGATTAAGTGTGTGTGTAGAGTAGAGAGAGAAAGAGAGAGAGAGTATCAGGGAATTGCATGACTGACCAAAGGCTTCAGTTCCAGTTGAATGACAGCTCTGCTCCAGACATCCATCAACGTCCCATCAGCATCTGCCCCTTCACAGACATCATCATCACCAAAGACTTCCAAAGATGAGGGCATTTTACACCCAGTTTTGGGGACCAAGTAAAAGGATGTATCTTTGGGTAAGAAGTCTGGACATGGCACTTTTCAAAAGGCTTAGTATCTGACTTTGGAAGCCCTTTTTCTGTGGTTCTTTGTGAGTTTTATGAGACTGACTTGTGTAATCAACTATATTCTCACTATTTTGACTATCTAACCACATCTATGTGACCTTCATGGATGTCAGCTTGGTATGTGTTTTTCAGTGCTTTTCAACTTTGACATGGATAGTGGATAGTCATGGATTGTCCACCCTATGTGACTGTCATGTACCCAAGCATGTCTTTAAAAAAAAAAAAAAAAAAAAAAAAAAAAATATATATATATATATATATATTGTATATATTATAAAAAAAAATTAAATGATTTGTTTAATTCTTATTCCTTCTAAGTTTTTTTTAACAACTCTTTAATAAAATGCGATCTTTAACAAACACAACTTTTTTTTTTTTTTGTGATCTCAGTATGTGAAATATTTATCAAAATCCACGCATGTCCAGCTGACAACAGGTAAAAACTAATTTAACAGATCCAACTTACGGTCCTCTGCAATTTTAGTTTAAAACCCAGCGAGAAACTGTTTTGTTCAATCACAACCAAATCCCTTTTCCTAACAGAGACATTTAAGATTTCACTCAAGGTAATAAAAATACAGTTCCCTTTTCCTCTCATACATGATTAAAAACACAGTTTGTGACCTATGATATAAGTGGAAGGCCAATTCATGGACATTAAAATGCAAACGTGCACATATTTCAGTGCATTAAATTTTATGAAGCATTGAAATCACTGTCCATCAAATAGTAAATCCTGATAGGCTGCAGCAGTATTTATACCCTGCACTTTATACAATGATATCATTCCATTCTCACAGTTTCACATAAACTTACAATCAGGTGTAACGCAGAAAGAGCTTCAAATAAAAGCCCGGACACAAACATATACGGGGCATGGTACCAGCCCCTATACAGCATTTTTTCATTTTACAGTGAAGTGCATTGCACTGTCCTCACCCTAATTTTGATTTATTGTCCCTACATAAATTAGAACAATTTGCTTTAAAATTCTCTCCCGTAGCCAAGCAGTGGCTGCTCTCTGGGAGCTGATGATGTTTAACATGTCTGAAATACATATTGGATTAGTGCGCTTTGTTTCTCCCCAACAGCAGGTGTTTCATCTTGGCTGATGGCCGGACTTAAATGTGTTAGGACAGCAAACCCCTGAAGAAACAGCTCTCACATCAGAACATGCATATGTGCTGGAAAAATCCCTCAGAGAACTTGCATGTCTTAGCCACATACACTCTGTGCCGAATTATTAGGCAAGTTGATATTCTGGTCATATTTTTTTCCAAGAACATTTTACCAATTCCAAACTACATCAATCTTAATAACTACTATTGACTTTGTATTTAATCATTTATAAGTGATATATAATTGTGATGAGATGGATGCAATACTAATACAATAATAGAATTTGCAACGTTAGGGCTTGACCACTGGGCAGCGAAATGCTCATTGGGTCAGCAGAGTCAGAAAAAACAGATGGAGAAGAAAAGACACTTGTTAACTGCAAAAGAATGAAGAATTAAGGTGAGGAATTAGGTGAGAAACCATCAGGAACCATTTAGTCTCCAGCACCATCATTTTCTAGAACTGCAACCTTCCTGGAGTCTCCAGAAGTGCAATGTGTCAGGTTCTCAGGGACTTTGCTTGGGTAAAAAATCCTAAAAAATGACCCTCACTTAATAAGAATAGCATGCTGAAGTGTTGCGAAATACATTAAGACTGATTTTTCATAGGCTTTATAGACAGATAAGTTTTGAGTGACTCTTGAAGGACCAGCACCACATCCTCTTGTACCGCTGTTTGAAGAATTGATCTTCCAGAATCTGGCAGTACATTTTAGGAGCTCATTATTAGTCCATCTCCTAAAAGTCTGTATTGTAGAGAGTGACTAATATGAGCTCCTAAAACTTACTGCCAGATTATGGAAGATCAGTTCTTCAA
This sequence comes from Spinibarbus caldwelli, assembly GCA_039654775.1. Taxonomy (NCBI): domain Eukaryota; kingdom Metazoa; phylum Chordata; class Actinopteri; order Cypriniformes; family Cyprinidae; genus Spinibarbus; species Spinibarbus caldwelli. The sequence continues at coordinate 20,416,170 of CM077223.1, read as the reverse complement.
TTTCTCAAAAACTATAGTTTACGTGTTCACTATAGTGTTTAAAAAGGGCAGTTTTTATTTTATTTTATTTTAAAATTTGACAGCACAGTAAAATGTTGTGATAAAAGAGAAACATGTATAAACAAATCTTCTTATGCTCTCTTGGCAAAACTGATGGACTCAATCCTCGTCCTTCTCAATATTACTCATCTGAGTGACATGAAGTAAATGGTGACTAATGAATTATCTTAATGGACATCACAATTGGTTTGTGAACAAACTGCTTCCTATGGTTAGGCATAACATTTATTTTTCCCCAAGAAGTATGTTGCACTGGTAACACAACTTATATAACTATAATTTCAAAACAATTAAAGGAGTCTTAACACGGGTAGACCAGCTGTCTTTTAGCACACAATATCACAATGTCATTTCAGATCTAACTGATTAATTCCATTCATCATTTATGATGAAGCGTGTTTTATATACTACTCATATTATCTAAATACAACATTTTTACATTCATTGATCCAATCATCAAATAAAGATCTGTTTGACAGATCAAGACACTAAAATGACAGGAATTCAACTGGACTCCAATTGTGGTCCACATTTGCACATTAATTTGGACACAGTTTCATGTTTCAAGTCCCAGTGCTTGGCAGTAGGAAGTCTAATCAGAAGAATAAACTCTGTTGTATTTCAATTTGAAGGGGCTCTGGTTTGCTAAGCAGTGCCACGCATGCCGATAAATAGCAAAGGCTTCTTACACATACAGATCACAGGTCCCTGTACATTCTCTTAATCACTTCATGCTTTCTGATAATCACAACAGCCTAGATTCACTCATTGTTAGCGTCAGGATTTACTAAACACACACTCACAGAACCTTTGTGCTCATCTCTGGGATAGACCAAGATTAACGTGGACTGGTATTACTAAAATAAAATATATGCATTTTTGTGTTTAAATTATAACTCAAATACATGAAATGATGTCTATGATACACAGTTAAATAAATAATGACCGTATGGAACAGATTTCTTCAACGGCTGCATAGAAGAGGCAGTCAAATCCTTTAGTCAGTTAAATCTCACTCTGTCAATAGTGCAAATAAAATAAAAGTGACTTCTCCAGAACGTACACAATCCATGTTATCGGTCTAAGCATGCATTTTGGTGAAACCACAATCGTTATTCATCAGGCAGGCGCTGCTTTAAGACCTCCTCAATTAAAGAACTGTCACTTTCAATTAAAGCCCTTTCTACGCTGCCTCACAGGGGAGTGAGGTGTAAACAAAGGAAAGTTTCTAAACATCAATTCTGAGAGGCGCACTGACTGCAGTGTCCCAGAGAGAACGCTCTCGACTGCACTAGTGGCTGAAGAATTAGCTTCTGGAGGACAAACTGCTGAAAAAAGGACAGACGGTGTTAATGTCTTTTTCCCCTTGGAACGAAAGTGATGTAGCCCCCGCTAGGTGCTCGGAGATGAGACACATTTAAATTTAAATAGCCCCTCACAGCCACCAACCTCCTCAGCCACGCTTAATTGATTGAGGATGGCCATCGGAGGAGAACAACCACATTTGCCCCCCTGTATTTGTGATTTAAATCTTTGACATTGGCATATTTGCAAAAGCAACACTGAATGATTTGCCTGTATGTAGACCAAAAATATCTGTTTGTTGACCGTATACCTGAATGCAGTTGTAAAGCTGTTGATTTTTCAGTGTCAATGATCCGCAGATGTAATTTGAGGGACCCACATCCTAAAACATAAAGACAGCTGTATGTATTAAGTTTGATATTATAAAGACAACATGTTGTTTCTAAAGTGATCTGACTTCAAATTGTCACTTTATTAAACCCAAAGAAAATTATTATAATATAATATAATATAATGGAAAATGGAGAAAGCTCATATTATTTTGCTTACACATTACTTTGCTCACAGTTCATCTTGTCATCTAACTAATAAAGTTTTTTTTTTTTTTATTCTTAAAGGTTTAGAAAACCAAATGAAACAGTAATAATATAAAAATTTGCAGATATGTTAAAAATAATTATATTAAACACTTTAAATTAACCCTAACCCTAACCCTATTTATCAGCCCTATAAAATACTAATAGTGCTTTGTAATAATAAAAAAGTGAGTATCAAATATGATGCATTAGGATTTGAGGAACATTTATTTGCACATCTCTCGATCATCACTGTATTGCATTGCATTGTATATTTTGTGATATTTCTATGCATTTTATGTAAGGAGTCTGCTATACTGTTATACAAATCTCAAGGATTTACATTACAAGCTCTCAGAATTTCATCTTACTTCTGGCAATATAAATATCAGCAACTGCACCAAATTACATATTTTTGCTCAGTTTAGACCTCTGAATAAAACTGTTTTTTTTTACCTCCTCAAGTATGAGGTTAATGAAGGTTAATAAATGCCAGTTAGTAAAGGTCAATTAACTGTTTTGTTTTTGTTTTTTTTTTTGTTTTTTTTTAAATTGAATATTATTTCATATGTTATGCTTTACAGGGTTAACTCAATAATCCCTATTTTGTTACAGGTAAAAAAAAATAAAATAAAATGTATGAATGTTGCTCAAGGTAAATCATCTGTTATATCAATTACAGACATCTGCAATAGTTGTGAAGCACATCTCTCGTGGTAGTGTAGAAATGCAGCCCTAATTTCTAATGAATCCTTTTGGTAAACCCATATATCCTATTCCATTAACATTTTGCTTGGACTCTGTTGTAAGTCACACTTGGAGCTTAGAGATTCAATAAGTTACATGTACCAAGCATATTGACACCTTGAGATTTCATCTTCTACATACCTCAAAGTATCAGCTATTTCAACAAGGCCAAGAGCAAAAAAATGCAAATGTGATCTCAAGGGATCATGATTCAAATAAGTGCAATTTGCCAAAAATACATTTGTCTGATGGCTTTGTTTAGTGTATCTAGTTTTAATTGTGAGTTTCTGAAAGCATCTGTCTCACTCTTAAATGAGAAAACATGGAAAATAGGACATAAAAGATCAGGAGTTTACGGTTTTGTGTGTGGTTAGTGAAATGAGGACTAGAGTAATTCTAAAATGGTACATTATATGAGTGAAATAGTCTTTTGCTACTATCAATATTAATTCTTCAGTAAATAAAAGGGCTGATGGCTGATGTATTCTCAGGCCTCTTTGCCCATACGCTGCACTCTGCCCTGATTGGCTTCCTAATTGGTTGTAAATAAATCATTAACTTGAAAGCAAAACAAATCTACCAGCAACAAAAAGAAAGAGTACAAGAGAGAGAGCGAGAGATGAACTTCGTGATTCTTAGAGGAGGCAGCGAGGCAAGTGTTAAGCACAGATCTCATTTGAAGTCGCTCTGCTATAGACGAGAGAGGCACTTAACACTGTGGCATTTATTATTGCAGGATGTGTATTTCTTGCTCTTGTTTGAACTGGGATTCACAAAACCAGCCTAAAAGCCTGTTTCAATTTATCAGTGGGAATGTTTTGAATAAACCAGCGCGCTTTCTTCTTCCCTTTCATACAGGAACCTATTTGACAACCTGAGCGCCCTATGATAAACGAAAAACCTTTGACTTTTCTTTATGTTTTTCTTTCCCTTTTTTACCGTCATTCAAATAAGAAATACAATTACACTGGTCCGGACTTCTTTGGTGGGATTTTAAGTGCTGCCCTCCTTTACAGAATGACTTGAAATAATGAGGAGGCTTTCTTTCATGATTAGATGTGGCTCCACTGGCAACCTCAGCTCCCAGATAGACTCAAGAAGGCACTTAAATGAAAAGACATCCTCTTCGGTGCTTTCTGCATTGGCCCTGTGCAGCATTGTACATTCACCCTTAATTACAGAATATAGAGAAATCCTGCCCGCAAAAAGAAAGTGGCACGAGCGTTCATTACGTCACAGCTGTGCACCTGCCGCTGAGTGTTTGTGTTGAGCCTCAAGGATCTGGTCAATGGAGCCTATCAAAACAGCAGCATTCACCAGCAGCGTCACCGGCACATAAAGGTTATTTTTGATCATAATGTAATAAACATCACTCTGATCAAGAGAAAGCATCAGTAATACATGGTGGAAAAGGCAGAGGGATGCACCAATGCCAATAAGCCGACTTGAAACGGGAGGTTTTCTGAAGCTGTCAATGGGATGCCTTGTGTACTTTTCGTTACATGTCATATATCAGTTATTTCTTGGCTTTACTTCAATAAATATATATCGGGGGAAAAAGCAACCACGCTTTTCCATGGTTGCTCTGATGGTCATGTGAGGCACTGTAGCTCTGTACTTTCTGTGACTGTGCATCCCCACACATGTCTGTTTAGGGGCTGCCCTGTCTTCATTTCACCCAGCCAATTTTCTGATAAATTACTCTAACGAACTGAACACAGATCCGCCCAATTAAGCCTTTACCTACTTGACAGACTCCTTGCTAAAGTGGTCCATACCACCAAAAGTGAGGTAGAGTGGGTGTTTATCTATAGCAATAGTGCAGAATGGACTCCATTTAAGAGGAAAGCAGCAAGACCATCACACAGGATTGTTGTGATCAGCCTTAGTCACAGGAAATGTCTTATCAAGATTGTACTTGATTGTACAAAAAGGTTTATCAAGTTAGTGATGTCACAAGTTGTTGTTTTTTTTTTTATTGAAAATTTTTAGTATGAAGGTCATATAAAATAACGTTTAAAACATTTTACCATGGTCTAAGACGCATTTTATTAGTTTATAGGTTGTTTCACCCTTGTCTCATACCCATCTTAAAATATGAAAATTCATCATAAAAAATTACATTTTAAAAACAAGTGTTAACTAAACAATGAATTAAATATTCAATATCGTTTCAACATACAATATATCTGTATTTTATAGAAATTTTTGCACAAAAGACAATGGCCCTCATGTATTATCATTTCCACATCAAATTACATTTTTTGCCTTTACTAATGTTTTTTTTTTTTGTTTGTTTGTTTTAAATTTGTGTACTTACTGTCGTACTAATGTGTTATAATTAAGTCATCATATTTTTTATTAAAAATATAATCAAAACAATTAATTAAATATTCAGTTTCAATATTTATATGTACGTATTAATGCAATAATTCACTTAATTCAATATGTAAAGCAATTAAACAAATTGCAAGTGAGTCAGTTGTATCATCTTATTTGTATTTATATTTCATGACAATTAAAAAAAAAATGCCTTTAATAAAGTTTTTTTTTTCCATAAATTGTGTACTTATTTACCAAGAAGAGCATGCATTATGTCTGAAATTAAATCAGTAAAATACAGGTACATCTCAATAAATTAGAATGTCGTGGAAAAGTTAATTTATTTCAGTAATTCAACTCAAATTGTGAAACTCATGTATTAAATAAATTCAATGCACACAGACTGAAGTAGTTTAAGTCTTTGGTTCTTTTAATTGTGATGATTTTGGCTCACATTTAACAAAATCCCATCAATTCACTATCTCAACAAATTAAAATACTTCATAAGACCAAAAAAAAAAACATTTTTAGTGCATTGTTGGCCTTCTGGAAAGTATGTTCATTTACTGTATATGTACTCAATACTTGGTAGGGGCTCCTTTTGCCTTAATTACTGTCTCAATTCGGCGTGGCATGGAGGTGATCAGTTTGTGGCACTGCTGAGGTGGTATGGAAGCCCAGGTTTCTTTGACAGTGGCCTTCAGCTCATCTGCATTTTTTGGTCTCTTGTTTCTCATTTTCCTCTTGACAATACCCCATAGATTCTCTATGGGGTTCAGGTCTGGTGAGTTTGCTGGCCAGTCAAGCACACCAACACCATGGTCATTTAACCAACTTTTGGTGCTTTTGGCAGTGTGGGCATGTGCCAAATCCTGCTGGAAAATGAAATCAGCATCTTTAAAAAGCTGGTCAGCAGAAGGAAGCATGAAGTGCTCCAAAATTTCTTGGTAAACGGGTGCAGTGACTTTGGTTTTCAAAAAACACAATGGACCAACACCAGCAGATGACATTGCACCCCAAATCATCACAGACTGTGGAAACTTAACACTGGACTTCAAGCAACATGGGCTATGAGCTTCTCCACCCTTCCTCCAGACTCTAGGACCTTGGTTTCCAAATGAAATACAAAACTTGCTCTCATCTGAAAAGAGGACTTTGGACCACTGGGCAACAGTCCAGTTCTTCTTCTCCTTAGCCCAGGTAAGACGCCTCTGACGTTGTCTGTGGTTCAGGAGTGGGTTAATAAGAGGAATACGACAACTGTAGCCAAATTCCTTGACACGTCTGTGTGTGGTGTCTCTTGATGCCTTGACCCCAGCCTCAGTCCATTCCTTGTGAAGTTCTTTAATCGATTTTGCTTGACAATCCTCATAAGGCTGCGGTTCTCTCGGTTGGTTGTGCATCTTTTTCTTCCACACTTTTTCCTTCCACTCAACTTTCTGTTAACATGCTTGGATACAGCACTCTGTGAATAGCCAGCTTCTTTGGCAATGAATGTTTGTGGCTTACCCTCCTTGTGAAGCGTGTCAATGATTGTCTTCTGGACAACTGTCAGATCAGCAGTCTTCCCCATGATTGTGTAGCCTAGTGAACCAAACTGAGAGACCATTTTGAAGGCTCAGGAAACCTTTGCAGGTGTTTTGAGTTGATTAGCTGATTGGCATGTCACCATATTCTAATTTGTTGAGATAGTGAATTGGTGGGTTGTTGAGATAGTGAATTGGTGTGAGCCAAAATCATCACAATAAAAAGAACCAAAGACTTGAACTACTTCAGTCTGTGTGCATTGAATTTATTTAATACACGAGTTTCACAATTTGAGTTGAATTACTGAAATAAATGAACTTTTCCACAACATTCTAATTTATTGAGATGCACCTGTATATTAATTTAAATATATTTACAAATGTGAAATGTAAATATTACTTGTAAACTAAAAGTTTTACATCCAATCAAGTTTTTCAATTTTGTCAATTAAAAATAAAAATAGTGAAAATATTATAAAATTGTGTGTATTTAGGACACATAAATTGGTAGCCATGAAATTAGCCTTAGCTCAGACAAAGGATATGGATTATTCCATTCCAAAAGTGTTTTAAATGTCATTTGCACTGCTGTCATTTCCATCACAAAATTTCAAACATAATACATCATTTGAGATTTGGTGGAAATGGGACTGTGGTGGAAAAGTTCATGATGTTCCAATAAAAAGAGACAAAAATGACAATTCATTCGCTGTTGGACGTTCTTGGTAGACGAATTAAATATAGTATTGATAGTGTAAAAAGTGTGTTTTAAGAGTTTAAATTCTAAATCCACAGGGCCAAAAGTGCCTATATTTGAAGAAAAACCTTATAATAATTTTTCCTACAGCTAATTTTCTCCAGTACACCTTGAAGTTCGGGCTAGTTTGATAGGAAAAAGGAATGGAGAGAGGCAGGGAAAGAGTTAGCAGGGAGCTGAATGTTTAGGAGTCAGCAGGCGATGAACAGAAGAAGATGGCAAGCTATTTGAATACTGATATGGCCCACCGTTTCTCCTATTTCCATTAATGACATGCTCATCAAGGGCAAACAAGAGAAGCCACCACCGCCCCATTCCATCCACGCCTGTCACCGCACAGTGACGGGCCGTTTTGTGTGTGTGTGTGTGTGTGTGTTTCTCTGTCTCAGGCCTGAGCTCAATGACCTACACAATAAAGTGTGAGACTGCCCCTCTCTGTCACACTGGACAGCCGGTTCCGGGCTGAGACAAGCTCTATTCCCTCACCCTAAACCATCCGAAAGTATCCTCTACCTGAGGACGCTGCTATATACTGTGACACGGCCAAATTAACAGGCCGTTCATGTCACCTCTTCTGATGTCCCACCAGGAGGCCAGGAAATCAAGCTGTCACATCAGGCCAGTGAGACTGCACATCTCTTCAACGCTTCTTTGTAATAGCCTGTGCCACAAACTAGACAGGCCACATTCTCCAGTTTATTCTGGGACACTATCAGGTGTCTCATTATTGCTTCTTGCTGGTTCAAAGAGATTGTAAATTGGGCTGCTGTGGTGATGATTGGTGTGGCATAGATTCCTCCACTAGATGTTTTCTTTTAGCTGCCAATAGATCCCATTTTAAAGACATTCTAGGGGACAATTAGCATCTAAAATTGGCCTTCTGTTTAAATGCTGATTAACCTTTCTGGTATCATGCATTTGATTGCTCATAATGATTTAATATGAAGTACATACTCATTTACGGAGTCACAAATGTCATTTCTGGCAACTTTGACACAAGAGAGTTTAAGGGCATGACTAAGTTAAGATCATAAAACACCTCAAAAAGCACTAAAAAAGCTCCAGCATTCCCGTTTCTCTCTTTCGATAAAGATGACGGAAAGGTATAAGGGCTTGCCTGGTCATAGCTGATTCATCGCTGTCAATTTACTCTTTATGAATGCATAAAAGTTATAGTTTCAGCCAAGCCCTGAGATAATGCACATAAAACTGAGACTAACTCTGCTGTAATAGTTGCCATAAACCAGTGAAAGAATCATTTAACTTGCCTGCCATTTTCATGCTAATACTCATAAAGCTTACATGCACCTCGCCATTCAAGAAATGTCAGACATTTGCTGAAATGGTAGGCAACTGATTTGTTGCCCAATAAGTCAAACAACTTAACAGACAGCAAGGCAACCGGACTTCTAATGCACCGTAACATAAGCATAAATATAACATAAACATAACATAAATTGCACCAAATTCAAGTGAACTTTACAATTTCTTGGTATGAAATACACCCTTTCCAAAATGTGGTAGTAATCATAGGTATATATGTGTAAACTGTGTATATTTGCATAGACAATTAAAAGTAGCGAACCATCTAAAATGATTCATACATTTTATGTATGAACATACAAAAACATACATACTTATGAATTCTTTAAGATTGTTAGGGCCTCATGCTGCCTTCACATGCTATTGGAAATTTCCTATTACCCACTTCTAAAGTTGTAATTAAGAGTTTGTTGTGTTCAAGTGCTTTGTTGTCGTAAAGAACAAAAAATCATGAAGGATGCCCATTCATGAGTTCATTCTTGCCAATTTTAATAGGGAAATCTTATTAAAGCCAAAAGATATTTAGTCAGTATCCAACAGGTTTTTAATCAAATGTAGCATCCCATTCATGGGTACTAAACAAACATTCACCATGCTATCTAGATACTCAGCTAATTAAAATGACAAAAAACTGGTAACACTTTAGTTTAGGAACCAATTCTCTCTATTAACTAGTGCTTATTAGCATGCATATTACTAGGATATTGGCTGTTTATTAATACTTATATAGCACATTTTAATGTCTTATTCTGCACGACCATATTTTAGATCCCTTAATCCTACCCCATATCTAAACTTACAATACTAACTATTAATAAGCAGTAAATTAGGAGTTTATTAGGCAAAGGTCTATTATTAGTTAATAGTTAGCTAATAGTGAGAATCAGCCCCCAAACAAAACTGAAATAAAAACAAATTTAAGCTAAGTAGAAATACATACATACATCTTTATAAATGTAAAAATATGGACTATTCTTTATATTATACAGTGTTTATTTTAGCAAAATTACACACACACACACGCGCGCGCGCGCGCGCGCGCACACACACACACACACACACATATACTGTATATACAAAAAATAGTAAAAAATGACAAATACACAACAAAATTACTAAAACCTAAACCAACATTTTTCAAAAAAAATAAATAAATAAATAAAACCTATAATGAATAAATATTATACATATGAATAATACTAAAATAACACTGTATAATATAAAGAATAGTCAATATTTTTACATTTCTAAAGCTGTATGTACTTCTGTGTTTTAGATGCCAATGTCAATACATCCATTTTAGAATAAATCCAAAGGTTTATGTGTAAATAGTTACAAATTCTTTGATCAGGCTGGGTCGTCTTCTGAGACACTTTGCTGCATGGGCTGTTGGGTAATAGAGTGCTGTTGAGTCTGCACCAATGTAGGTTTGGCAAAAAGGTCCATTGTGGGTAAAAAAAATGACACCTTTCAACCTTGTGTGTGAGTGAAGGGCACAAGAATGCCATTTTTCAGCTTCACACACAGCTTCATTTTCGCTTTGTAGAAGGCTAATGTTTTTACCCATAAATCCTTTGACTACATAGCAAATGACTGTAATTTACCATCCTTTATGTCATTTGAGACCAAGTGGTTTACACTAACATCAGTGTTAAAGTGAAAATGTTGTGTTAGGGTTGTCTGAATGTGTGACAATATCAGAGATGAAGACCCTCGGCACCTTCCAAAGCACACATAATTCATTCATTCCCCGATTCTCCTCACTCTCCTTGGTTATGGCAGAGGGTAATAAAGGTATAATGACTGAACAACCCCAAACGCATTTTACCTCGGCACGTTCAGCGTTGCCTGTGAAGGATTCAGCTATTAGTTCGAATGACAAACCTGCCCGTGACTCCTCTCCTCTGATTTATTGACACAAATGTAAACTTTTACGCCACTCACTTTTAAATACCCAAAGTTGACAGAAAGGGATTCTTCATCTGTATTTAAAAGCGCCCAGCAGTGCAGCGCTATTACGCTGTGGATGGTATCAGGGCAGTGTTGAAGTCCTGGTAAGTACGGAGGGGATTGATGGGGTGGAATGACTTCCCTGAGCACTAGGTGATGGATGAGAAGGGGGCTAGGCTGACAGATGATCTAACAGGTGTTCATAACCAGTTTGTTAGAGCTTTTTATTTATGAGGGGCCACAGACAGCCCTGCTGTGGAGCAGCCACACCAGCTGCAGTCGCAGGCACCTCAGAGGCCAGATGCAGCGTTAGCCACCCTCAAATTCTGTCCAGAATCGTAATTAGCCAATCATTTGCCAGGAGGGGTCACATGGGTGGCAGATGAAGAGGAGGGAGGGTTGGAATGGTTGGAGCAGTGGCATGCTGTCTGTTAATAATCAAAGGCGTGCAATGGTGCCTATGGCAGATTGCAGCCCCATGACACAAAGAACTAATGCCATTGGGTCTGGAGCATATTGTCTCGATATGAATACTAAAGAGAAACTAATTCTGGAGAAGCACATTATTTTGGATGATCTCAGGCTTGCTGCATTCTAAATAATTAACCCAAATGTTCTACTTTGGTATGAGAGAAAAAAAGCTAAAAATAAATATATAAAATATACTGTCGATCAAATGTTTGGGGTCATCAAAAGGGACACCAAATACATGTATAATTTTACAAAATATTTCTATTTCAAATACATGCTGTTCTTCTGAACTTCATGTTCATCAAAAAATCCTGAAGAAATCTATTATGGTTTTCACAGAAATATTAAGCAACACAACGGTTTTCAACATAATTATAAATGTTTTTAGTGCACCAGTATATTATTACAATGATTTCTGAAAGATCATGTGACACTGAAGACACTGGCTGCTGACACTTTGCCATCACAGGAATAAATTATATTTGAAAATATATTAGAATAGAAAAGTTATTTTAAACTGTAATAATATTTCACAACTGGTTTTACTGCATTTTTTTAACAAATAAGTGCAGCCTTCGTGAGCATAAAAAACGGTTTTCAAAAAAATAACTGACCCCAAACTTCTGAAACTTTATCTAATTTCATGAGAACTTTCACATATGAGATTTTTTGTGTGTGTTTTCTTCCATTAAAAATGAATGCTGCAGTTGAGGACTCACTACAGTTAACTTTTTTTAACATTGTGTCTATACAATGTGTTTTTACCGCTGTCAAAACTGTTTTTTGACCCCAAACAGAAACATTGCCACTAGAAACGTCTCCAAGATGCTTCAAGAGACCTACCTGCAAAGCTACCTGAAAATATGCGCCTAGGGCAAAAGCTGCTTTAAACGCAAAGAATGGTCACACCAAATGTTGATTTAATTTAGTTAATAGACGTTAACTGATAAAGAAAATCTATTTATGACATTATTTTTGACAGCATCCTCATTTTACAGCATTTTTACAAAAGTGCCTAAAACTTTTAACAGTACTGTAGCTTTGTAGTTAGGTTTCTTGAAGCATCTTGGAGACGTTGCCACAGTTCTTCTGGATTTAGTCTGTCTCAGTTTGTTTTGTTTCTTCATGTCATTACAGACAGACTGGACGATGATGGGATCAGATCTCTGTGTGGAGCACTGGCTGTTGTTGTCAGACTCCTTGTGCAAACAAAAATCTCATTGGATTATTACAATTAATGGCAAAATAAATGTTTGGAAAGGTAAACTGATATTTCCTGCTGACACACTACAGCAAAAGATAGAAATAACTGACTTAAAACCATTTTTAGCTGGTGAAAATACTAGTGTTCTAATAATTTTGGCCACCACCGTATATGATAACTTCCTGACATTTTCAGTCTCATATTGCAGAAGAAAAGAACCCCTTGCAATCGCTCCACAGCCGGGCTGCAGGTACTGTGTGGGGATATTCATGAAGCTCTAATGCATAGCACAGGAAAATGGATGACTGCACGGCCTGTGGTGACGTGTTTGTTCTATAAAGCATAGCGTGGAGGTGAGGGAGCGGAGGAGAGAAGGTGTCATGACCGTGATGAATGGCCGGCTGGTAACATCTTCACTCTTGACCCCTGGCACGTTTGAATAAGCAGTGCATTAAAATGGAGATCTCTGGACCGCTTTTGTTTGTCGAGTAAAAGCATCCATGTTCAGAAGACACAGAGAGCGACGCTGGTAATTGAGATGCCAGGGAACACAGTGAAGAATATTATACAGAGCTATGTTTATTATGTATACACAGCAGACTATGAGGTGGATCTTGATGATATTGTTAAGTGCTATAGAAATTTTGTTATTTCAAAAACTCAAAAAAATTATAAGTATGGTGTTCTCTTATGCTTAGCTTGTCTCATATCTAAATGTTTGTAACATGCTGCAAGTATTTGGAAATGCGGACTGAATCCAAATATAGTCCTATATATTAAAAAGAATAGCCTACTAAACAATTTAAATACATGGTAACATTTCATTCATTTATTTTTATAAAATACTATGGACAAACTTCTAATATGCATTAGATTCAAGTTTATTTTTATAATGTTTTTTACAATACGTATCATTTCAAAGCAGCTTTACAGAAAAAGCATCTTCAACTACACGTTGTTATATGACAAATCAATCAGTAGTTCTGTATCTATCTATCTATCTATCTATCTATCTATCTATCTATCTATCTATCTATCTATCTATCTATCTATCTATCTATCTATCTATCCTTCTGTATAGATCTGTTGTCCATTGAGCCGTCCATTGATCCGTCCATTCATCTATCTATCTATCTATCTATCTATCTATCTATCTATCTATCTATCTATCTATCTATCTATCTATCTATCTATCTATCTATCTATCTATCTCACTTAACATGAATGTGTTCTCTTCAAAGATGTTATGGGCTATAAACAAATAAAACATCCTTCTTCAAATAAAACAGGTAGCTGGATTAGACCTAAAACAATCAACAAATTATAGGATTCGCAATGTTCACAGAATACACTGAAAAGAGAAAACACACACAGACAGATATTAAGAAGGGATTCCAAAACATTGCAAATCCCATAATTAGCAGCTATTATAGAGAGTGTGGAAAAAAACCTGCCAGTCTATTATAGCAGCTGACTGAAAAGCCTTTTAGGATGGACCACCACCCACTTGTCAGTCGGCCCTATTCATCCAAATCCCAGAGGGCAAGAGCGGGACTATGCCGAGGCCCCTGAGGAAGATGGAGTGCTGCTGTAGCCGCCCCCATGCTGTCCTTCAGCGGGCCGGGCTGGAGGCTTCAGCGTGGTGTTTCTCAGCAACACCACATGGGGGGTGAATAAAGCCACATGGGTCTATTGAAGGCACTAACAAGTGCCAAGCAGGGCCCTGACCCACAACATCCCTCTCCACTGTCTAGGCCATTCCCGCTGCCCTGGGAAAGCCACGTGTCTGAATTGGAGCCATCTGCCTCAATTTGCCTAACATATTTGGCCACAAAGGCTGACCAGTTATCCCTTACAAAAGGGCTACAATAGACCATCTTCAAACACGCAGAGGAGCCTGTAAATGCATTGGGCTCTATTCACCTACACAGACCAACTGGACAGTGTGTCTCATGTCTGACGACCAGAACATACATCCTGTCACCAGCATCTTGGCAGAGTCTCAAGAGACATGGATAATTACCATCAACAGAAGAAAGGGAGTTTATCACTAGACACTTAAAATCCCTTTCTCCCTCAGGCTAAATCAGGATTAAATGAGTAATATGGTCTAGGGTCTCCTCTTCTGACACTGTTTTTTTTTTTTTTCATCCACTCTGTGTCAAAAGCGTCTGTTAGAGAAAAACACATATAATGTGTGAACAATGCTATCCCTGGGAGTAATAACAAAGCATTTGTAAGAGGGAATCATGATTAGAAATAAATATCAATTAATTATATTTATGTTAGATTTTTATTTCATAGTTGTATTATATTATATTATATTATATTATATTATAGTTATTTACTTATTAGTTAGTTAGTTATTTAATTATATAAATTACATAATATATAAAAAATATATTTAATAGTTAGATGTTATTTCTTAATTAATCTTTAATAGCTGTATTTTATTTGATAATAAAGCTTAATATTTATAATACAGACTTAATAATATTATTATATAATATGCTATAACATAGACCTGATTTGCTATGATGTGCTGAGCTATGTCTCATCTCATCTAACAGCAGGTAAATGGCAATTTCTGTATTGCTAGGAAAATCATAACTCAGCACCTTAATCCTCTCAACATTTAGTCTGAGACTTCATGGTGACCAGCAGCTGAGAAGGGAGAGTCATTCAGGCTTGCTCTCTTTTGACATGGAGTCCTCAATTAAAGTCTGCTGAAGCAGACACAATCCTATTAGGGAGCATTGAGTGAGAAAAGAGGGCTGGCCCCTCCATTTGTGCTGCCAGAATAATTATCACGGGGTTGGTAAATTGTATGGAGGCCCCACACAGACAGTATTAAATAGGTTGGAGAAAAATGATGTGGTTTTGCCGCAACAAAACAGCAGGATAACCCACATTAGAATCATATTGAAGATGTGTTTCTTGATAACACGAGACAGAGATGAAACAAGAATGATTTTGCTGCATATTGCTTCTGATAAAAGTGGGAAATATGAGGGGAAATGTTTTTTCAGAGCAACAAATCACACATTAAAATACTGATATAAACCAAAATGGTTTTGAGGAGTGCTGCCTCATATTGGTAAAATACATGGACAAAGAAAAATAATAGATCTACACTTAGATCAAACTGCAAAAAAGAAAAGAAAGAAAGAAAGAAAGAAAGAAAGAAAGAAAGAAAGAAAGAAATCTTACTCATACAGTATATTTATCTTGTTTTCCAGTACAAATATCTAAATATTTTCAAATCAAAATACAATTACTTGAGAAGCAACATTAATTAACATATTAAGTTTTATTTTCTGAAAACATAAATAAATAAATAATCCTAATTTAAAAAGGTTTAGATATTTATACTGGAAAACAAGACAAATATACTGATTTTTTTTTTTTTTTTTTTTTTTTTTGCAGCGTATATAATAACAACAATATTGCCACATAAATGCCATACAATAAAAATATTGAGGAAACAATTTTTAACTATGTATTTTAACAAATTGTTCAATTTAAATAAAATGTTAAAAAATGTTAAATACAAATAACTAACTTAATGCTCATTTGTTAAAACAAATATTAGCTAAGTACCATTCTTCCACTTCCTTACAAAACAGTTTTGTTCCTATGCAACAAAAACAACCATCTACTATGATATGTTTGCATCATAATTACAACTACATTATTGAAAATAACAAAGCTGGAATTTTGTATCAACCAATCAGAAGCCAGGAATGGCTATATATTTTATAAAAGTAATTTGAAATTCTAATTTTAAAAGGAATTCTTCTTTCTGATTATTCTGATTAAGCATTGTGTCAGGCACTTCTTCTGTATGCTGTTTCATTAATATATTATTATATGGTATGTCTTAAAACAAATATGGACACAAAAGGCTATACTTACATTGAAATGCAGCATGTAATTTCTCTGTTTCTTATCTTTATCCTTAGATTTTGTTCCTCTCTTTCTAAATTAATGTTGAATAAATGAAAACGGCTTTGCACTGTATAATGCCTAAAACCTGTTTTGCCCAGAACCAAGAGTAAATAGATTGTTATTTAAAGCCAAGTACTTTTTTCAAGCTTCTGCAAATAGAAAGATGGATGGCACTCGGAGCTTGTACAAGTGAATGTATTGCTTCCTATTTAACCTCAACATCCACATTGTTAATGATTTGTCTGACTTGGATTTCAAAAGACATGGTGCTGCTCCATTGAAGTAAAATTAAAACTCCAGTATACCATGCTTTTCAGCACACTCATTACGTGCTGCTAATGTATTGGCATAAAGCAAACATCATGTCAAGTGCCGCAATTTGGCTTTTTTCTTATTCAGCCTGCTTTATTGCTATGGGCAATTTGTACCACTCAGCATGACAGTGTCAACTGAATCAAGATTAATTTACATGCAAAGGAACACTTAGCAGAGCAGTGCGGTAAGCAAACATATTGTCTCGATTGCTGAGCTGGAAAAGAGGCTTTGGAGGGAGAGACGGTGTCAGAATTAAGGAGCATCAAATGTAATTGCTAGAGCTGGTTAAAAGGCCGAAATGGCACAATTCTTTGCTGGGACCGAGACTATGTGTTGGGCTGAAGGACTAAATGGAAAAGTAAGCAAATAAATTAGAAAATATTGTGACTAGAAAACGCATTTCATCCCAGGCAAACTGTGAGCTCACTGATCATATAAGACTGCACTGTATGTTTTTCTTCTGTCACAGAAATAGTTGACGTTTACATATGAGTTACTCTGAAAAAAGCAAAATCTGTCAAAAAAAAAAAGGTTGAAAATAGGTAGTAGGATCCATGCACTGTCAATAGAGCAAATATGACACTCGCAGCTCTGAGAAACCAAGGGGGAATTCTTGCAGAATGACTGTGGCTCAGACAGGAGACGTCAGCAGACACCGCTGGCATCTAACACCGGCCTAAAGCAGCCACTGAGGAAGACAGGAGTCTTCGTGATCTGCTTCAACATGTGCTCCATTTGCCAGCCTCAAATCCCGCGTCAAATTCACAATCCAGTATGACACCAGAACGTGACGCAAAGGTGCCAAGAGGCCTGCTTCCATTTACAAATATTTCACATAAACAAATTTTCAAATAGCTTTATTCTGAGCAGCCTTTCTGCTCTATTAGACGTAACACACAGCTGCCACAAATGCTCAGATACATCATCAACAACCACAGATAAGAGATATAGATTGAGAAGAAGCTCTCGCCAAAACGTCTTTGGAGAACGCAGCTGCTTTTACGCTCTGAGCTCCGACCAATTCAAAGCTTTACGGATTCAAGCAAAGTAAACAAAACCTCACGTACCATCCTTCAGGCTATAATGGAAGACATCAAGAACATATCAATTTGACCTGCTTAATCCTATAAGAACATGGAACCTGTTTGTGGGCAGATGCATAACATGCTCATGGACGTTTCTATTTATCAACATCAGGACTTTAGGCTCAATTATTTATGAATGTGTAAAGGAAAGAAGTTTTTTTTTTTTTCCCTGTATGAAGAAATTTTGACCTAATATAAATTTTTCAGCATTTTTAAACACCTTTCTGCCATCAATAGCTCATTTTAACGCCACTGGAGTGTGACAAATGAATTTTTTAACTACAAATATGTAGTCTCTTAATTAATATGTGTTCATAAAAGAAAATAATCATACTTTAAACTATATTACTAAATATAATAAATAAATAATATATAAAACATAATTTAAAAATACAGACAGCAGGACATGTCAACTTCACAAGTATTGAAGTATATACCCTTGCATTAAAAGTCTAGATTTTTAATTAATTAAAATAAATATACCTTATTAATTCATTATTATTTCATTAAAAAATCATTGTAAAATATACAATTATATTATGTCTCACTGCAGGACATTTCAACTTCAGAAGCATTTTATATCAGCTACCCTTGCATAAAAAGTCCAGATAAAAAATAATTAAAATAATATGCTTTATTAATTTAATTATTATTTCAAAATAAATCATTTTAAATTATACATTGATATAATGTCTCACTGCAGGACATGTCAACTACCCTTGCATTACAAGTACACATTAAAAATAATTTAATTAAAATAATAAATATATTTAATTAGTTTAATTATTATTTCATAAGATATAATTTTAAAAATATGTAATTATATTATAGTCTCACTTCATGACATTTCAACTTCAGAAGAATTTTATGTCAGCTACTCTTGCATAAAAAGTCCAGAAAAAAAAATAAAATAATATGCTTAATTAATTTAATTATTATTTCATAAGATATAATTTTAAAATATGTAATTATATTATAGTCTCACTGCATGACATTTCAACTTCAGAAGTATTTCATGTCAACTACCCTTGCATAACAAGTACAGAAAAAACACATTAAAAATAATTTAATTAAAATATTTAATCAGTTTATTATTTCATAAGATATCATTTTAAAATACACAATTATATTATAGTCTCACTGTAGGACATGTCAACTACAGATGAATTTCATGTCAACGTCCCTTGCATAACAAGTACAGAAGAAAATCAAAGATTTTGGATACCAGTAATATTATCTATGATTGTAATCTGTTTACATCCATAGTTGTGGTGCATTTTGACCTTACAAGATGTCGCTGACATCCAGAAATGGTATGCCAAGATGGGTCTTGCTCGTCATGCTACCAGACATAATCTCGCATAACAGTGCAATTATCAATTTCACAGTAATTATTCCACACAACACACATGCCCAGACTCATTTATGAGGTCATTTGCATACCTGAGCAGTTTGTTTGTCCTTTTTAGGTATGGTCTGTTTCACATTAGTGTTTGGGTTTCACATGAGCATCTGTCGAGATGCTGTTCTTATCAGGTGAGTGACTTTTCAGGTAGACCTGCGTTACACCACAACCAATTACTCCCAGAACCCTCCGGCATTCCTGTTGCCTGAAACACATGAGTCTTTTTGTCTCATGTTCTCTTGGCAACAAACCTGCAGCCGGAGGTTTGCTAATAATCACTTGAGGCTGATTGATCATACATTCGCTGTGCAGTCTCTACCACCTCACCCGCTCTGGTTAGACCATTGATTTGAACCCAAACCATTGGATTCCATTCTCTGCTGTAGGGCTGGTAAATTAAGACTCTGACTGCAGTGCATCAAGATCAATTTTTCTCTGTATGTGAAGTAAATAACGGTTTGGATGAGGGAGCAAAAGAGAAAACAACACTTTTTGATGTCTTACATCATTTCATGTTTAGTGTGAATTAACTTCTAATATTTATTTTGGATTCCTGATGTACTGAATGTGTGTTTTCTGGAAGATTTTTAAAGAGCATTAAAGGTGCATTAAAGAAATTGGTCCCCCAAAAATGAAAATTTGCTGAAAATGTACTCCATCTAAGATGTAAATGAATTTGTTTCTTCATCAGAACAGATATGAAGAAATTTAGCATTACATTACATGCTCACCAAAGGATTCTCTGCAGTGAATGGGTGCCGTCAGAATGAGAGTCCAAACAGCTGATAAAAATATCACAGTAATTCACAAGTATGACTCCAGTCCATCAATTAATGTCTTGCGAAATGAAAAGCTGTGTGTTGGTAAGAAAAAAAATATTTTTGATTTGATTTTTTTCTTTTTGAGTTTTGATTTTAACTCCAAAGCTCTATTCAAGATAGCTTTCTTGTCTGAATCAGGAGAGAAATAAGCACAGATCAAGCACCATTTACAAGTGAAAACCGTCCAAAACAGTTCTAAATAAATATGTTGGTGGATTTTGATGTGAGAGGACAACCGTGGATGGACTTTTTTGCTGGAGGGAGCATTATTATGAATTATGGACTGGTATTTTGGCCAGAAGTAATGGTTTAAAGTTAAAATGCCTTAATGATGGATTTTTTTTTTTTTTCTAAACACAAGTCATGTGTATTACTTGTGATTACTGTGATTTGTACCAATAAAGAAACAAACATCTACTTCTTGGATCAGAGTAAATTTTCAGATAATATTTTTGGGTGAACTATTTCTTTAAATTTTTCTCAGAGACCCCTGTAAATGTAACATAATACATTTAATTATTCCTAATAATACTCCTCTGAATAAAACTGCAAACAAACGGTCCAACAATCCTCATCATCTGCGGTGAGACTCAAATGGCACTGGATGCCATTGAAATGCCATTGTAGAAATCATCAAAACAATTTATCTCGATTGCTAGCAACAAATCTATAACTGTTGATGTTATTCATTGCCCTTTTTTCTAAATCATTGATCATCAGCATTTGTCTAATTGAAAAATAATAAACAATTACTCAAAGGTATGTGGTAAGGTAATTGTTTTCTAATACTGTAAACATTAACAGCGAATCATACTTTCCAAAATGTATTGGCGAACATCTGCATAAAATCAATAGCAGGGGATGTAATTTGTATGATAATGATGAAGATTGTGATTACTAATAGAGTCTGAGCAGGATTACCATCATAGAACTAATCTTGCATGAATTACAATAAGTTATTATGCTCTTGAAAATAAAGGTTCCAAAAGAAGGTTTTCACATGACATTGAAGAACCATTTTGGGTTCCCCAAAGAACCTTTCAGTGAACAGTTCTTTAAAGAACAATTGTTTTTTTCTTAGTGTGAAGGACATTTAATAATTTTAAAAAACATTAATATATATTTAAGTTTCAAAGAAAACTTAAATGTTTATAATTTAAGTTTCAAAGAAATCTTTCAATTCTATTTTTTCTTTCTTTCTTTCTTTCTTTCTTTCTTTCTTTCTTTCTTTCTTTCTTTCTTTCTTTCTTTTAATTTCTTGTCACTGAAGCCCAGATTTCAAAAAGCAGACAAACAAATTCAGGATTATCAACAGGAAGTCTTTACCTCCTTTGACCAGTCACATATTAAATGCTCCTGCCCTGAGAAGGTTAACAAATTGGCCTATTACAAATTCCCAGTTTGATACTATTGCCCAAAGAAAAGGACAGAAAATCATTTGGGTTAAGCCTATTAACTGCCTGCGGGTGAATGCTTGACAGATACAATCACATAGCGAGCAATTCTCAGCGTCATGACAGAGGTTCTAGGGGAAATGGAAAAAAAAGTCTAGGTTGAAATTGTATCGTTACACTGTTGTTCTGATGTTCTGGACCCAGATGGTTAAGACGGTTGCATTTTCTAGCATTCACTTGAAATCTTCAATTGATTCAGCACTAATTCCGATGAAAGAAACTGCCATTTGGAGCATTATCAATGTCTTGGGAAAACAAAGAAGCAACCATACAATGAAATGCATCTAAAGAAGAACAAAAATTGGATTAAAAAATATTTTTGCCTGTGCAATTCCACATCACAGCTAGAGGTAAGAGCATTGCTTGAGCGTAGCCAAAAGCACCCTCAATAGAGTTGTGACTGGCAAACAGCGTGGCATTTTCAATCTGGAAAACATTTGCTTAATTAAGGCATTGAGAATTAGTATATGAATGGATGCATTGTCAAGATAGGACTAATTACTACTCTGTGGGTGAATCACTCAAGAAGAACCCTTGTGCTGGGTGACATTTTGCATCAAAAATGTTAAAAGCCTTTTCACCTATTTACATTAATCATATCAAGAACTGCGGACAAATACATGTTAATGCACTGCTATGTCCATTATGTATATTACCAACAACAGTGGCAAAGGAAAGCGGTGAACGGCACAAATGAATGAGCTTGGCTGCGAGAGGACACATAAACAGCCATTTTAGGCGCCCACTGCTTCAATTTTCCCCCAAGCACTCAGGCTATCTGGCTCGTGTCAATCAGAGTGTGAGTGACAGTCGAGGGGAGCTCAGGGTGGGTTTTGCTATTGCTTTGGATTTGCTGAGTCATAATTAAAACAGAACCAAATGGAATTGCGGAGAGGGAGGTCAACGGATCGGCAAGAAGAGGATGAGGCCAGACTGATAGGCACCAAATGAACAAATTATGATGGGCCCCATTCGCTGTGATGAGGTCAAATGCACGACTCCATCGGCTGACAGTTCAATTTCCTCCAAATGTCTCTCATTTCAAGATGAGTTAATTATGAGTGAAAAGTTATCAGTCGCTCACCTATTGAAAAGAGGGATTAAATGCATTTTTGTCAGCATTCTAATGTCAAACTGTTATTTCAGCTGGATAGAGGGTCAAACACAATAACGGTGCTGAATGTAGCTGCTTCAGGGACATTGCACCATATGTAGCAGTTTGCCTTGAAAAAAGGAAGAAGAGAAACACTAAACTGCTGTAATACTAATGTAAATAATAATATTACACTCTTCTGTTATAACTTTTTACAATAAGGTCCCATTTGTTAATGAATTAACTAACAATTAGCAATACATGTGTTTATTCATCTTTATTAACATTAGTTAAAAAACTGATCGTGGTTTGTTAATGTTAGCTCAGGTCCACACAAAAATAGTAACAGGTACATCTTTTGATTTTAATGAATTAGTAAATTTTGAAACATTAACTAAGATTAAAAATTACTTTAGAAATATTTTCCACTGTTATTTCATGTTAATTAATGTACTGAAGTCATTAATTCTCATCAGTTTGTATACTTTTAGTTTTCATTTACATTTTAGTACAATTTTTTGTAATTTTGTTATGTGCTTTTGTCTTTTTTATCATTTACTTTTATATCAGTTTTAGTTTTATTTATTTTATTTCCATATTTTTATTGCTTTAACTCTAACAAACTAAACAAAAGGTTTTCGTTAAGTTTAGGGTTTAGGGTTTTCATCTAGTATTTACATTTTATTTTATTTCAGCTTTATTTCAGTTAACAAAATAACAGTTTAGAAGCTTAATTAACTGGTAACAAACTGAACCTTGTTGTAAACTGATACCTTTTTATTCCTCTTTTTGTTAAACAGCATTATAACTATCTCTGTGTTTACAAGCGAACACCAAAATATTGTGGAAAGAGGTTCAATAGTTTAAGGCAGAGTTTGACCTCAAATGCCAGGCAAAGATTAAATTATGACACTGGGAGCATAGCTAATATTTTATCATTAGCGTGACTACATTTCATGATGGTATTAGGGGCTCAGTGAGTGATCGTGCATACTAGAGGAGGACTATTAGAATGTTGTAAGTGTGTCCAACATTTTAGAGGAAGAGACACTAATGATCGTTCAGAATTGGAGGTCACCGACTCAGTGCGTCTGTGGAGACCTCAACCTGTTCCCAGATCCAAAAAATGTAGCGATTCATTTCAGACCAGAATACTCTGCTTCAAAAATTAGCTTTTTTTGCAGAAAACAAAACTCACCCCTGTGCAACCTTCACAGTTACTTGAAACCTATGTTTCTACACCTCGAGCAGCATAAAATCACGAGTTTTCCGTAGAACAATACAAGAGGCGTAATCCACATCGTCACAACGGTAATTTCAGTACCACTTTAAGCCATGAACATCATTTTCACCCTCTAAAAAGCCATAAAATTCACTGTTGTTTCAATAGACAGAAGAGACTCGCACAAAAGAGAGATTTTACACAGCAAACAAACAATGAAGTTAGAACCATAACCATTCAAATATTCCCCATTCAGCAATTCATCTTGGTAATAGAGACAGAAGCAGGGTAATGTGTGGTGGTCTTGAAGCGTGAGATTGAGGATTTCTCTGGCACAATGCATAATTCATGGCCCTGGCCAGCAAAGTGTGTAAGATGAGAATTTCACAGCATGCTAAGAGTAATGGGGTTGTAGGAAGAGGTGGACTGTATTAAATTTCATTGTGTAGAATAGTCTTTTCAGGTATCCCAGTTTTCAAACAAAAAATAAATAAAGTTCATAATTGTAAGTTGATATTTGTTGTGTTATAGTCTAGTTTTGCATTACAGTTCTTTCTACACTCGGCATAATGTAACAATGTTTACTCTGCTTCCGGAGTGTTTCAGATGTGAAATTAAGGATGAAAACGCAATGATAAACTCTCCAATGATGAAAAGCCTGAGCTAATTCGAGCTACAGATTTAATTTGTTCAGAACAGGGAAAACAATATAAATCATTTTTAAAACCATTAGATGCTGACTTACATTAATAAAGTCATAATTTGGGCATTATGCTGGTTTGTTATGGAAGCAGCAGGGTGAGCTAGTGCAATTAGCATCAGTAATAGGGAGTTCAGGGTGTGAGAGATAGGCGTCAAGGACATGGTTGAGCAGGACGCCGGTCACAGAGGCCAGTTTTAGTCTGTTCGTGGTGTCGTGTGTATGTTTGTTTGTCTCGCTTTTGTTAATGACAGAAAATGGTTTAATTAAATGATTTTATTTAATCAGACGCTGTTGTTTTTCTACAATGCTTGTTGGCATGGTATCAGTCTGACAGAAAAATCCCATTGATCCTCATTTTCCAAAGGCTGATCACATGATCTCAACAGCTTGAGTTAACCAGAGCACAGGCGTAATGGTTATGTTTAATCTGCAAAAGATAACCTCTTTGTAAGAAAAAGTTAGAACATAATAAAATACATATAGATTTTTGTTGTTGATGTTTTTTTAACATACATAAATAGTAAAACCTTTGCATTTCATGACTCCACACTGTGGCTATGTTACTGAGTTGACAAAAATAACTAACTAACTAACTAACTAACTAACTAAATAAATAAATAAATAAATATATTAGTGGTGTCAAAATTAGCGCGTTAACGCAGGCGATTAATATTTTCAGTTTATATTAAAAATATTTAAAACACAGCCAGCTGAACTCACAACTGCTGTTTCTGTCACTTTTTCTCTTGACAAGAAGTGAATTTATTCAGTCGCAGAACGTCTTTTCGATCACATCAAACCGGAGACGTTTCAGACGCGCGCTCCACTTCACTTCAGCGCAGGGTTGCCAGGTTTTCAGAGTAAAACCCGCCCAATTGCTACCCAAAAATTGCCCAATCGCTTTTCAGGGGGGATTCCCGGTAAAAATCACGTTCCGGTGGGGTAAAATACACGTTTTTTGGCGGGGTGCCCCTAATAAAAGTCGCATTCCAGGGGCTAAATATCACGTTATTGGGTCGCTTCAACCCGCGGACATGAAAAACAACCCGCGGAAAGAGCGTTAAAGTAGCCCAATTCCGCGGGAAAACCGCGGACTTGGCAACACTGCTTCAACGGCAGGCGCGAGTCAAACGAGAGCGGAAACGGTCCTGTGCTCTATGGAGCTTATAATATGACAAAACAAACTGAATTTGTATTGAGCAAATTTGAATTATTGACAAGTGTCATTTAACAAAACTGAATATTATGTGGCATAGTTCTGAATTAGATTTTTTTTTAACTTGAATATTAAACATTTGAAATTTAACACAGCTGAACATATTTATTGCAGAGTTTTACAGACATGTATTTTCAAACAGCAGATTTTTTTTGTTCTGAAATCTTAGACTGCAAATATCCAGTTTTTAAAAATACAGCTTCAAGTTTTCAAGAGGAAGAGGAAATTCGGAACATCAAATTCAATATTCTAAAATTCAATACGCAGAAATTCAGATCATACAGAAAGTAGGTCAGAGGTAATCCACAGGGAAGAGTAGATGATCTCCGAAAAGTCAAATGAAGCATTTTGGTTTTCTGGCATGAGCGTGCGGTTCAAGATCTGCGATTCTGATCATGAATCGCCCTGAGGTAGCCTAAGTGATTCTTAAACATTTATGGTTTATATACTTATATGTTAGGTTAGCATTCTCAGCATGTGAAACATTTGTCTAAGCCAGTGGTTCTCAACCTTTTTTACTCCAAGGCCCCCCTCCACTCCAAATCAGTACATACTTTGCAAAAATGTCACTGCATTTATTCTTTACAACTTAAACGTACTTAAAAGTATGTAAACCTTAATTATACAGTAACTTTAATAAATAAGTAGAAGTCAACCTGCCATACCAAACAAGACCACAGGGAGACGCCAAAGGACTGCATACACAGATCCATGCATAATAACTAAACACACCAAAATACAAATAAAAAATGAAACCATTCTGGATGTGTGGAGACTCAGCGATCGTAAGGCGGGTCGATGTCATCATTGAATAGTTCCTCTGTCAGAATAAGCAAATTTGAAGCGTTTGACGCCCATATGTACATAACTGATCCTCATAAACTTCTCCAAAACATGCTTCTTCGGCTAGCATCCGTTACAAAACACTTGCTGTACATTAATTTTGACAACTACATGAATATACAGAACTGTATTCCAAGCAGAAATATGATGTTATAGCGGTCCGTGCGCCATGAGTGCAGATACACTGTTTGTTTGCGCATCAATAATCAATAATAACGGACACATATGCGCGCCTAGTGTATGACTCCTGTATGTCACAATAATAGTCTTTACTGGGCGGCACTAGGGGCTAGCACCCCCATACATTAAAAATATGAAATAAAATAAAAACATTTCACTCACATGGATAACTTGTGCAATGCAATACGTGGCGTGATTTGCAGTAATTCATAATGTCATAGCATTTTATTTTAAAAATGGATCGGTTCCTTGTACAAATTGGCCTTGTGCCAATAGGCCTGTCGCCGACTAAAGATTTTTTTCTGGTCAACTACTCACAGCTGTCACACGTTTATATTAAGTTCTTTCCGCAGGAAAAAAAAAATGGCAAGGGTTTGATCCATATCATATAGTAAGCGTGAAAATACTCCCACACTCCTAAACACTTGAAATGAGCCTATATAGCGATTTTATTATTCATATAAAAAAAATATCTATTCTGGATGCCGTTACAGGACTACAAGACTACAGAGGCACACTGTGTGAACCTACGATCCTATATTATATATAGGCTATATTCATGATATATATATATATATATATATATATATATATATATATATATATATATGTATGTATATATATTAGTTTAATGTGTATTATATTGAGCAGAAATAAATGGTTATACTGTAATCGTATATGTTTATTCATGATGGCTTCAGCTCAAACACAGTTTACAAACATTAACATGGATTCCGATCATGAACGAATGAAGCAGAATTGCATTAATAACAGACTTATGTATGACACACCGTCTAGACTGGACGCGAGCAGTGAGACGCATCGCGACAAAAGACAGCAGAACCTAGGCTATTTATTATAATCAATACTATCTACACTGAATGCGAAATTCCCTACAGCAAACGGATTCCCTGTTCTATTCCTCACGTAGTCCAAGCTCTTTGCAGCGGGTGCTTTGTCGCTTCAAGCAGTCGCGTCCGCATAGACACGGTGTTGCGCCGCATCCAGTATAGGAAATATCACTGATTATAATCAATGGGCTATACTGTCTTTTTTGCTTTCGCTCGCGTCCTGTGTAGACATGGTGACATGCTAAATATACTTTAAAACAAACACCAGAGACCGCTTAGACAAATGTTTCACATGCTGAGAAGGCTAACCTAACATATAAGTTGCCTATATAGCCTAAACAAGAAATGTTTAAGAATCACTTAGGCTACCTCTGGGCGATTCAGATCAGGTAGATCTTAAACCGCACGCTCATGCCAGAAAACTTAAATGCTTTGTTTGACGTTTCGGAGATCATCTACTCTTCCCTGTGGATTACCTCTGACCTACTTTCTGTACGATCTGAATTTCTGCATATTGAATTTTAGAATATTGAATTTGATGTTCTGAATTTCCTTTTCCTCTTGAAAACTTGAAGCTGAACTTTTAAAAACTGGATATCTGCAGTCTAACATTTCAGAACAAAAAAAAAATCTGCTGTTTGAAGATACATGACTGTGAAACTCTTCCATAAAAATATTCAGTTGTGTTAAATTTCAAATGTTTAACAAAAAAAAAAAAATCAAATTCAGAACTATGTTAAATGCCACATAATATTCAGTTTTGTTAAATGACACTTGTCAATAATTCAAATTTACAAAATACAAATTCAGTTTGTTTTGTCATATTATAAGCTCCATAGTGCTCGGAGCGCAAGATCTTCAATTGCACGCACAAAGGCACCGGCGCCGCTGTAGCCTGTTTCCATTCATATTAAAGCACGAAATAATAATAATAATAAGCGCGCATGCAATGTCGTGGTCAGTTAAGTCATAATGTTACCAAAAAGGCGATTAAAGCTGTCTTAAAACTGTGCATGCATGTAATATATTTTATATGAGTCACATTTAAGAACATGTCTCTGAAATGGTTTTCAAAACTGTCCTGGAGCAGCCCAGCACTGTCTCACTCATCTAACACACCAGACTCGCCAGTTCATTAGTAGAGACTTTAAGAGCTGAAATGTGTCAGAAATGGCAAAAAGAGTTGAGAGAAAATATGATGCGTGTCAGATCCGCGTCACTTTTAGCAGCGGCGGCTCTTAAAGAAACAACAACCAAAATAACCTAATAAGCAGCTGCTGTGATGTCTATTAATCAAATCACAAAGAAAAAAAGAGGAAAAAATAACTTTTATAGCTTTAAGGATTCATCTATATTTAATTTAGAATTTAGTGTTTGATAACTTCAATTTCAATTTCTGTATATTTCTGCTGAAGGGCACAGGTAAATATGACATTTATTATAATGGGTTTATGTGAAGATTGTTTTAACTTCACTTAAATTAGAAGTTATTTTTTTAAAAGTCTAATAAATGTTAAAACTGATATCTCTCAATTATACTGTAATGGCTATAGTCAATAGTTAAATATTGGGGGCAATTTTATAGAGAAATCAGTATTGGTATCAGTGATACTGGCCTTCAGTCATAAAAAATGATGCCATTAAACAAATATTTAAAAATATACTGTCTTTATGTTGTTTGTACATTAATTTGAAGATTGAATGTGAAATTATTGCAATATAAAAGTATATTTGAAAACTTTAATGTTAGGTGGGATTAATCGCGATTAATTTCAGAAAAATGTGCGATTAGTTATTGACAGCACTAATATAGAGTATATATATATATGCATACACTGTTTACTGAGTATATATAATAACAGTAGGTAATATGCATTGTGCAGTTTTGTAAGCCATTTTCCATTATAAATATATCCTAAATCTCTGCAGTGTTTAGGAAGCATGCATGCTTTGAATACACATGAGCTCACTGTTTCCTACGCAGAATTTTCCCTTTGTTTCCTCTCATACATTTGAACATAGAGCACGCAATGAGTTGCAGCGCATTAATGCTATGCTTGATGAGTCAGAATATGTTGCAGAACGCTGGCCCCATCTACAGCACTTTCACAATGGTTTGGCGTCCATCAAACTCATTTTGAAAAATAGAGACTGGATGAATCTTCTCTGTGTGCGACATTATCCTCTTATGACTGGTTTTTATGAACTCATCGCTTAAACTAGCGAGCAATTCTTCTAGATCACACTGGATCACATCCAGGTGTTACTGAGCTTCCCAAAGCATTTGTAATAAATGATCCAAATGATTTGAAAACTGCATATGTGATTTTACTAGACCATGCAGATGTATAGAAAAAAAAAAAAGAAAAAAAAAACTATGTATAGACAGGAAGAAATTCTTGGGAATGTGATGAGATGCTGTGTAAATATATATATATATATATATATATATATATATATATATATATATATATATATATATATATATAAAATATAGTAAAGATTATATTAAGCCCCTTATTCCTGGAATTTGATTTATTCTTTATTTCCGTCCTATACTTTCTTTTGAAGGTTGCCATAGATAATAGATCTTGAGTGCTGCTTTCCTGAACAGACAAATGGTAAATTACAGAGAAGGTCATAAGAGTCATACTTATCGCAAACTTTGTGGAAAATGCAGCAATTTCACCAACAGTGACTGTCTCATCACCAGCACTACAAGGAGTCACACACCCTAATTTGAAAATGGAAATGCAAATAGTGTGGTCTACCAAGGGGCCCTTCCATTTATTACTCTAAATAGGTTTCATTTAAAATTTGCATGGCATCAGCTTTATTTTGTAAATGTCGCGCCCTATGAATGCTCGGTGTTCTTTTTGGTAAGTTTGTGCTCCTTCTCATTAGCATGTAAATATAAAGTCAATCGGTCTTCTTCTTGACAGTAAACTGCACTTCTAGTGCAGTGTGTAATCAGCTTTGACTGCTATCCACCATTTATCATAAAATGCCAAATAATAAATAATGGGAAAGACAGTACACTCTGATAGCCCTGTTAACAGGGTGATATCCATTTAATTACAGATCATCATTTGCATTTAAAGGTAAATATTACAATAGACTGTGCTTTAAAAACATTAAAGGGACTTCTGTGACTAGAATCAAGGCTCCATCAGATTCAGAGGAATTTTCTCATGAATTTAATCCTTTGACGATGTCAGTGCTTTTGGCAAATGGGTTAATATAATAGTATATAACATATAGTATATAATATATATATACACACACACACACACACGTTGTTACGTTGCGCTTGGAGCATGGAGAATGCAGGAGACGAGGAGAACAATTAACATTCCTTTTAATAAAGATTACACCAGGAAACATGGAGTACGGGGAAAAAAAAAAAACAATACCGGACGTTGGAAACTCAACTAAACACTCTATACATACTTAACATAACGAGGGGACTAAAGGAGTCTCTGGACGCTCTGGAAGCCTCAAGGGACAGAGTTCGGGGACGGAAGGCCTCAGGGACCCTCGGCGGAGGAGGGAACACAGGAGGCCATGGCGGAGCAGGAGACTCGGGAGGCCATGGCGGCCCTGCCTCCAAGCCCGCGACCCAGACCCGGCCTATATGGCTGGAGCCATACATACTTTTAATGTTTTCTGAAAAAATAAAGACAACAAACATGTCCCCCTTTGATATTGCAGAGGATTTTGAGTTTATTTCAACTTTAATGGGATCTAAACTATCGCCTTTATTCAATGTCCAGTCTCTTTAAACCCCCAATACTGGTCCATCTCATTTAAGTTGGTGAGCTACAAATATTTGTTGACAGACCGGTAATATAATATCACTCCTTGCAAAATGCTTGGCCAAAAAAACAGTAAATTTACAGTGAAACAATGAGGGGTATTGGATGTTTCCTTGCATCTATTTTGCCATGAATCCTAATTAAGGTGGCATAAACCTGAGTGTGTGGTCGTCCCAGGAAAGTGACTGGGGCTTGATTGATAACGTGGAAACGGTGAGCCCAAGCTGCCAGAGTTTCTACTCTTTCTTAAATTAATGGCCATCCCAACAACCCTAATAATGCAGCCCGGATGATATCCCCCCACCACCCCCAACTTTACCACCTCCCCCCAATTTCAATTTTCTAGAGGCATGGAAAATAGGAGAGATCATTCATTTATCTTGTAATAGCTGGATAATAGATCCATCACAATGGAACATCTGCACATCGCACGCACACACACACACACACACACACACACTGCCACAAGCTTTATACACTTACACACACACACACACACACAGCACGAGTACTGACACTACACATTAACACAGCCTCCCTCTTCCTCTTCCTCTCACAACTGCTGCCTGTTAAATCAATATCTTGAGAAGAATGAAGCCCACCTGAGTTTCACATTCAGAGCACACACAGCTGTTGACATATAGCTGTATATAGTACAGATATGAATGTGAGACATAAAATGTGTTATACTCTCTACAGTGACACAATAATGACACTGATGCAGGATTCCTTAAAACAAATAAAACTCTTCTGATGACATATAACTGACTTGATATGACAAAAATGTGTGAATTTAAAACTTGACATTGCTTTTTCAGACATTCAACATTACATTTTGCATTTCATAGTTCAATTTACCATGCAAATTTACCAAACAAAATCATTACATATAGGTAAAATAAGCTTATGTTATGATCATAGATGTTCAGTTGGTTATGGTTTGGGTGTTGAAAGCTAGAATGGGTCTCATGTAGAGTAAATGGTGCTGTCAGCAGGCCTGTCTGTGAGAGGGAAAAGCATTACGGGTTTCCTCAACCTGTCAGACTGGCCCAGCTTTCCCCATCAGCCTGCTGAATTAGCACAAAAACAATGATGATCTTCTTTCCTCAGCCTGCCGAGCATTCAAAATACCCTACAGAAAACATACCAGACAATTACAGTTCAACCTGCCGCTGAAAGAATGTAAATGAATGTTGAGATACAAGCTAATATATTAGACTGTTTATTTCATTCTGTGGTTATTATTGCTCATATTAATTTATATTGTAAGTGCAAGTGTTTAGTTTTTTGTAATAAGTTTCTTTGAAATTCTCCCAAATGCTTTTACAGTGTAATTTTCCACAAGACTGATCAACAAATTAATTTATTTACTTTGCAAATATATTTATTATTAATGATTTCCACATAAGAATAATTCTACATCACCTTAATAATGCCGCTGATTCCCATAATATCCCATTATAATGGTTTTAAGATAATCAAGTCTCCGTCTTGTCTGATGACACAATATTCCTACACTTTTTTTCATGTCCGATCCAAACAGATAATTGTGGGTTTGGCTTTTAGCACTTGGCCTAATGTTTAACACTGAAGTGCTCTTAGAGTCAACAGTCAAGCTCATTCATTCAATTAAGCAGGAGTGAACTATTGCACCTATTCACTCTGCACCAGTGGTTAATGAACATTTCCAAATGGCCATGACCAGGTGTTTAAGAAGACTAATGTACTAGGCATTAAGCATGAGCAGTTGTTTCCCGCAGATTGGCCAGTATTCACCTCAGGGAAATGACACTACTCTGTTTTTTGTCCCCTCCATGTTTACCTTTCACATTCGGCAGCAAACAAACCATGTGATGGTCTGTACACCCAAGCGGAGCATTATTCCTAATTAAATCCTGGGGATGTGTGCCATTAGCAAGATTCATGCTCAGCTTCAGGAGAGTTCATTCCGGCTCTTGACTATCCATTGATTATTCATACACAATCTGATTGGAGCCCATTAATGGAAGATAAAGTGGGAGGCAGATTCGGTGAGCGCAGGCAGCAGAATGATGGTGGTCCTATTGAACACGAGAGAGATGGAATGGGACAGAATGGGGGGCCTTAATATCAGTGTTTACACCGCTGCATCACAAATGGAGGGTGGGTTTTTGTTTAGACAGTTTGCTAAGCACTCCTAATTATAGATGGAGCAACAAAAAACAAAACAAAAAAACAATTACAGTATGTTCTCACTACTATTTTCCCTAAATGTATACATTTATTTCCTGTAAAATAAATAAATATATAGCAATGTTATAATATGTTTAATTAATTTATACCAGTTAAAGCAGAAGAAAAATAAAGTTATGAAGTGAACAGAACAATTTTTTTATAAATCTAAAACCCAAATATTTCCTTTAAAGTGTATTTACATTATATTCATTCTTACCCACAGACATGAAATTTTGCAATAATTTCACACTGAAAATTAGTTTTTCACAGTCCTATGTCTCATGTTTTAGTATAGCTTTTTTTATTTATTTTAAAATTCCATTATATTACTAATATCTATGTTATTTCACCACCTTTTATTTATCCTTTCTTGCCATTTCGACTCATAAAATACTCATAAAGGTCCAAATTCTTTCTATCTCCAATTTTGTAACCTTGCTACATTATTATATGTATACTAACATAGAGATGTGCTGATTATTATTCTGTTCTGTTTTTCACCAATCTATTTGTCAATGGGCCAACAATGTTAAAACAAAGGCCTATAAGAACACAAATCAAAATTCAGCTTTGCTGTGCCAAACTAAGCTCTGTTTATCCAAACAAGTTCCCCATAATTACATAAACCCAATACAATGTTCATATGTTTACATTGATGTGAAATCTCAGCTGTGTTTGTTTATTTTGCTATAAACTGTGTCATGGACGAAGGAACAGCAGGAACAGTTTAACAAGGGCTCCTCCAAATGGTAAAACTATGCTACTACAATGACAATTAAGAAACAGAATTCCTGCATTGCTACATTCAATGAACCTGAATTTGTTACACGTAAATAAAATCTTTCAAAATGGTCAGTTCAAAATATATCACTTGACGCATTTAAAGGTAAAATAAAGAACTAAACCTGTTTAATAATGCAAACAGCAAGAGTCCAGCAAAACATTTACATTTCATGACTTTTACATTCAATACATGCACAAAACAAACACAATCACTGCTCCACCAATAAACAGCAAAAGTAACTCTTGACCCTAAATAATCAGACCTCAGCCCCCTTTTACCAGGACATTTAGCTCTAATGAGATGAAACAATGAGCCATGCTTGTTTGGACAGCAGTTTAGGTGGGATGGCCTGCATACATTCATCAGAGTAGAGGGTGCTTTATTGGGAATTCATTAATCACTACAGACCTAATTATAAATTGATCGCATGCTCATACAAGATGAAGAGGCCTGTCTTGCATTTCTGATCAGCAGGGGAGGGCCAGCGGGGCCTAAGGATAGTAACTGACAGAGAGACTCTGAGATCTGCTTTGATCCACTAACACAGAGCTGGATGAGAAACCTCCCCTCAGCACACCTGCCTCATGCAGTCATTACAGAACAAACATCAGGAGTCCGGCCCTCGCTCCAGCATGTACTTTCCCACACCAACTCATCTGATGAATCTTCCTAGAATCAATGACTTTTCTAGGTCCTTCTGTTCATTATTTGCTGATGTTAACTTCCCGTTCGCAGCCTTAAAATGCAGTCCTAAAAACACTTTGCTCATGTGCAAACAAGTACGAGCACAACCGCCGTGGATGATTCATTTTCCACTCAAGTGGAGTCTGGGAGTCTGGGGTGTGCGATACACAGCATCGTCTGCGATAATATGGTAACGTTAAGTTTTGTTGTAATGATGTGCGATCTGACATTATCGAGTATATCACCAAATCACACACAGAGTGCACGTACGTTGATTTATTAGTCTATTAAAACTCAAAATTCAAGGCATTCTAAATTGTAGACGGCAAAAAAATGCTTCTGTATGCTTTGTTTATATAATTTAATATAGTTTTTCTGCAGATATCAGCATGAACACATTTAATAATCATTTTATACAAGTTCAGTAAAGC
The DNA here is from genome assembly GCA_039654775.1 of Spinibarbus caldwelli. Classification (NCBI taxonomy): domain Eukaryota; kingdom Metazoa; phylum Chordata; class Actinopteri; order Cypriniformes; family Cyprinidae; genus Spinibarbus; species Spinibarbus caldwelli. The sequence continues at coordinate 20,380,866 of CM077223.1, read as the reverse complement.
AATGTGACTTACATTTTAGATATAATATTGCTTGTTTTTGCTCAATTTTGCCAACGAAAATAGCTCCAAACAAAGATCAGAGCAATGTTTTGCGTCTCTGAGCAATGGACGGTGTTTACTTATTGAATGAATCAGCTTTTTGAACGAATCGGTTGAATAAATGGTTCAGTGATTCACTCATTAACACAGTCAAATGCTTTGTTTCTGAATGAATCCGTTGAATCTCACTCATTAACAGTGACTTGCTGCCACCTACTGGCGGTTTTAATATCACATTTCAACTATTTTTTTCATGTTCAGTTCAATTTTATTTATATAGCACATTTTTTAATGTTTTAAATTATTTAAAATATCCATGTCCCCTCTGAGATACATAAACTGTGTAAATACATCTAAATGCTATTTCAGATGCAGATTCAAGAAATGTTTTCTTATGTTGGAATAAAAGACACTAAGTACCGGATGAAGTTCTTATTCCTACCCAAAAATACAAAACGGAAGAAAGAGTTAAAACTGAACACAGTCTTGCTACTCAAGCTGTGTATGAACATTTTATATATATATTTATTTGCTTCTTTTCCATTTTGCATTTACTTGTACTTTTACTTTCAATACTTAAGTACATTTAAGATTAAAAAAATACTTTTCGTACTTAAGTACAATAAATAATCACATACTTTAAGACTTAAGTAATATTCTAAATGGTGACTTCAACTTCTACCAAAGTCATTTTCTGCTAGATATCTTTACTTGAGTATGGCTTTCAGGTACTTTAAACACCACTGACTATATGTATGTCATATAAATCACAGTAATACATAGTTAAAATCTGAGTAAACAAAACAGAAAACACTTTTTAAGCATTTACTGAAAATATTAACCTTCACCACAGTACTGTGCTGATATGAACAGAAGTCAATCAAGCATTCTCAGATTTCAAGATCAACCACAAGATAAAAAATAAATAAATAAATAAATAAATAATAATAATAAAAAGGTAATCATTCACAATGCTATTAAGTAACAAAAACGCATCCTTTCATGAGAGCAGAAATAAACGATGAGGGTTCACTAAAAACGCGTTTTTGCGTTCGGCTCCTATGCTTTATTTATTTTTCTGTGTACACATGAAAGCGTGCTGCCTCTAACACTTTCTTTTATTTTATTATTATTTTTAGCGTTCTGCAGTGCTTTCGTTACAGAACTTCTGCCACATATATTCCTCTTTCTATAGCCAGTAGCTTACCAGTGAAGCAGAATTAAAGCAAACTTGGTATTTTTTATGTTCTCAGCTCCCTGCAGCGATGAAAAGCTATCAGTGGTCACCATTGGGTTTCTTGACCTGCCCAATACCAAGTGACCAAGTGTTCAAGTAGGCATGCAGACCAGACCGCAAGTGTTTGTAGAACTTTACCCAGTGTAGGTTTTAACATAGCTGTATGTTAGTTTTCAATACTTTGCCCTTTAAACTTCTAAACTTTGTCTGTTCAGTTGTTCATATGTAACAGAAAACAATTTAATTGTGGTTTTCCTAATTATGTGTTAAAAAGCAGTTGCAAACACAAAAGCAGTTTACAAAATACACCTACTCTCCTCTGTAACAGTAAAACACGCTTTAGCTACTACTAACTTATTTACTATCTAATTTAACTTTTATACTGTAATGTTTTTCTGGACAATTTGCAATTGCTTGAGTTCCTGAATATGATAAATAATGGGATACGCTTCGCCTAAAATACTTCTTCATAGTGGTAGGCTATAAGAGAGTGTGTAAGAGAGTGCACAGAACTTTGGCATTTTTCTGACCTGGGACAGTCTTGAGCACTTGCTTCCTGTCGCATAAACTCTCAAGAAGCCAGATCGCTAGTGTTGGTATTACGACAGTAACTTTATTTTTCCTCTTTAGTTCATTTGGCTGTGTAAGCCATTGTTGACAGATGAAATATCTGCACTCAACAAAAATACTTGAAATACAAAACAAAAACAGTTGAAAGTTCACCGTATCATGCTATCAGCTTCCCATATATGGACTGCTCACGGTGGAAGTGCCCCAAATACCTTCTGATTCAACAATCACTTTTTATTATAGTTTAAAGAGACTAGGTCTATCACAGGGCAGTTATTTCAGTGAAATCTTTAAGAGAGTAACTTACTTATTTTCAGCATACCATTCCATAAACAACTGCTTATAGTTTCATCCATTAGTAAGAAGTCCATGTAAAATTTAGTAACAAATAACTCAAAATACTGATAAAATGCATTTGCTTATAAACACAATGTTAATGCATTTGTTAGTTTCAAAAGGTTTTTTCATAAAAATAATCTGTTATGCGTATACTTTGCAATGGCGATACAGCGATAGGATGAGATGTAAGAAAGCAAAAGCAAATACATTTGAAAAGTCCTTGATCAGTAGACCTACAGGTCTGAAATACATTCCCATTTCTGCAATAGTCATTTCAATCAGTAAATATGGGACACAAATGATTCTTTTTCATCTGAGTGGTTTGTGTTCACATCTCACAGCACACAAATGAGACTCCGTCCCTCTTCAATCTCATCCTGCACCTTATCGCTGGAGGTGGCGATCTCAGCCTGGGCCGAAAACATAGCACAGATGAAAGTGAGAACAGTGCCTCCTATGGCTGTGTAGAAAGCCCAGCCCAGAGAACACAGGCCCACTTTATATGGCGAAGCATCCGGACCACAGTAGTCAACCACCCTCTTAGAGCCCCAGCCTGCAGGATAGAGCATAAGACCTAGGATGAGGAATAGACCTGCAAAAGAGAAATGGGAATGGTATAGTTACAAGGACAACCATTCAAAACTAACAAATAGTAATGCATACATGAGCATTGCGAATTACAGCTGCTAAGGTGGTCTGGGTGACTGCAAGGTGGACAGTGTGGGACAACTTAATGAACAATTAACAATAAAATAAAAACATTTAAAGAAGAATGGATTCAGTCATTCATACAACTCTTAAGGTCCATTCACACCAGGTACAATAACTACAGTATCACAACAACAATAATGATAACCATATTAGCGTCCACATTCTCTTTATTAATAGTATGTGCTGCATTTCTGTTGTCTGCTGCTTTAAAATGCTCGAATGCTGAACAATTGGATGGATTCTGATTGGATGTCAATGTTTTTATTGTTCATCAGCTGAAAGTGATTCCAATGATATTGTTCCTCTGTGTCGTTATTGTTATAGCTGTAATGTGGACTTCCATATTCTCATAGAATTAAAATTACACTAAGACATCATTGTTTTGCGCAGGTCAAATTTGAGATTTTGGATTATTTTGCTTGCATACATGTTTTCAGATTATCAGAATCTGAAATCTCCACTTCAGTAGCACTTACATATACCAGTCCTTCCAGTTTTATTCCTATTTATATTCCGAAGGTTTTTACAAAGGGGTTTTCCCATAGATCATTTGCTTGATTTAAAGGGGTCATGAACTGAGAAAGCAAAATTCCCTTGATCTTTTGACATACTGTATAAGAGGTCATTGTACTATAAAATCATCCTGTAAGTTTCAGAACTCAAAACTTTGTTGTTAGTCTAAAAACAGCTTACACTGAAGGCAGTCTGCCAAAAATGACAGCTTTTGGAATGTTCTTCTCTATGATGTATTAGTGTGGATAAGCACTGCCTCCAAAGAAGATCAACGCCTGCTTCTACATCACTGCCTGTTTAGCCCTGCCCACCGATTCCCGCATGTAGTGTTTACAAGAGAGGCAAATGCACAGGTCTACGCAGAAACTAAACGATAAAGATGCTCTGAAGACAAGAAGACGCTGAGCAGTGCCAAGTTGTGGGAAAACAGTGTTTGCATTGCCTTCCTTCTGATCCCAACATTAGTAAAGTGTGAATGAACTTTATTTTTAATGAAAATCCAGATCGCGTCAGTAAGAACTTGGTCCTTTGTTCACTTAATTTTACCATGGATTTGTTTACAAACAAGACACAATTTGACGCAGGATTTTCAAAAAGATTGAAACTAAAAGACGATGCTGTGCTGACTATATTGGATCCGACAGTAATGTCGCAACACAAGTGTGAATAACTGTTTTCATTACATGGTCACTATTGCTTTGTCTCTTCTTACAGATCGTTTTATATGTATTGAGTTTTTTATGCGTTTTTGTACGGTGGCCGGGAAGTGCAAAACAAATCACAATTCTGAAAACAAAATAACAAATTACAAATGCAAATGCAAATCTAAAAAACTAAATAATTCAGAAAACACAACAACAATTCCAAAAACATTATAAGAAGTCAGAAAACACAATGACAAATTCAAAAACAAAATAAGTCAGAAAACACAACGACAAATCCGAAAATATAGTTTGAGACAGCGCCATTGGTTTGAGACAGAGCTGTCTCAACGGCTCTGGTTTGAGAATAGATTACTCACCGCTGATTGGACGAGACATCTGTCAATCAAGGAACAGTAGACTAGCAGTAGAAAGTTCGGAGATGTTTAGTTCAGTTTAAATGTATTGTATCAATTGCCCTTACTATGGAATAAAAAATATGCATGTACATTTACAAAACCGTACTTTGTATTATATTACCTTTGAATCAGAATGCATAAAAAACTATTTAACGCTATAATGCGAGCGACGGTGTTTCTAATACAGCGTCTATGGGAGTGATGGTAAATTTGACATAGTTCTCTCTTCTGACTGCCGTTATCAGTATCTCTCTCATTTTTTTTCTTTCTTCGTTTTATAAGTCGTGAAAACACTATCATGGGTTTTTCTTTTGCTATTTGAGCAAATGGGAATCCAAAAAAAAAAAAAAAAAAAAAAAAAAAAAAAAAAAAAAAAAAAAACAGGCAGAGGTATGTTAAATTAGATTTTTTTTATGTGGGGCGGAGAGAATTTAAAGAGGAGAATATAAATACAAAATATTAAGAGTTGAACAGTCTTTTTATTAGGAAAATTAAACGAATTGAGTTATATCCAACAGAATTAAGACAGTTCAAAAGCAGAACACAGCCTTATTGAAAATCTATTCTCTGCCAGTAGGAGGCGCTTTTGGAACGGTTTCCCTCGCAACAGCTGTACACAAAAACTGCGCGGCTCTCATAAACACTACTTTATCAGGCAGTATTCAGGCATCATAATTTAGATGAGATGAAAATGACATTGAACGTTTGAGAAACGCCCCCTTTTTTGGTCCGCAGAGACCTACGGTGCTGCTTGAAAGTTTGTGAACCTTTTACAATTTCCTATATTTCTGCATAAATATGACCTAAAACATCATCAGATTTTCACACAAGTCCTGAAAGTAGACAAAGAGAACCCAATCAAACAAATGAGACAAAATATTATCTTCATCATTTATTTATTGAGAAATATGATCCATTGTTACCTATCTGTGCATTGCAAAAGTATGTGAGTCTTTGCTTTCATTATCTGGTGTGACCCCATTTTGCAGCAATAACTGCAGGTAAAGTTTCTTGTAACTACTGATCAGTCCTTTACAACATCTTGTTGGATTTTTAGCCCATTCCTCAGTACAGAACCACTTAAACTCTGTGATGTTGGTGGGTTTCCTCCTATGAACTGCTTGCTTCAGCTCCTTCCACAACATTTCAATTGGATTAAGGTCTGGACTTTGATTCAGCCATTCCAAAACATTAACTTAGCTCTTGTTTAACCATTCTTTAGTAGAATGACTTCTATGCTTGGGGCTGTTGTCTTGCTGCATGGCCCCCTTTCTCTTGAGACTCAGTTCTCGGAAAGATGTCCTGAAATTTTCCTTTAGAATTTGCTGGTATAATTCAGAATTCATTATTCCATCAGTGATGGCAAGCACAGATGTCCTGATGTCCTGGCACAGATACAGCAAAACAGGCCCAAACCATGATACTATCACCTCCATGTTTCTTAGATGAGATAAGTTTCTTATGCTGGAATGCAGTGTTTTCCTTTCTCCAAACATAACACTTCTCATTTAAACCAAAGAGTTCTATTTTGGTCTCATTTGTCCACAAAACATATCTCCAATAGTCCTCTGGCTTGTTCACATGATCTTTAGCAAACTGCAGATGGCAATGTTCTTTTTGGAGAGCAGTGGCTTTCTTCTTGTCACTCTGCTATGCACATCGTTGATGTTCAGTCTTCTCCTGATGGTGAACTCATGGACATTAACATTAACCAATGTGAGAAAGGTTTTTACTTGCTTAGAAGTTACCCTGGGGTCCTTTGCAACCTTGCAGACTATTACATGTCTTGCTTTTGGAGTGATCTTTGTTGGTCAACTACTTCTGTGGAGGGTAACAGTGGTCTTGAATTTCCTCCTTTTGTATACAATCTGTCTAACTGTGGATTTGTGGAGTCCAAACTCTTTAGTGATGGTTTTGTAACCTTTTCCAGCCAACTATTTTTCTGAGATCTCCTTTGTTCGTGCCATGATTCACTTCCACAAACATGATCAGACTTTGATAGATCCCTGTTCTCTAAATAAAACAGGGCAGGCAATGACACCTGATAGTCATTCCACTGAATGAAAACACCTCTGAACAGATGGACTCTAATTTCACCTTCAAATTAACAGATAATCATAGAGATTCACATACTTTTGCAACTCACAGATATGTAACAATGGATCATTTTTCTCAATAAAAAATGACAAGGAAAATATTGTCTCATTCATTGGATTGGGTTCTCTTTGTCTACTTTCAGGACTTGTGTGAAAATCTAATGATGTTTTGGGTCATATTTACGCAGAAATATAGAAAATTGTAAAGGGTTCACAAACTTTCAAGCAGCACTGTATATTTGGATTTGTCATTGTGTTTTCTGACTTGTTATTTTGTTTTCGGATTTGTCGTTATGTTTTCTGACTTGTTATAATGTTTTCAGAATTGTTGTTGTGTTTTCTGAATTGTTATTTTGTTTTTTAGATTTGCATTTGCGTTTGTAATTTATTTTGTTTTCAGAATAGTGTTTTGTTTTGCATTTCTCGGCCACCGTATTTTTGACCTAAATCACAGCAGCGTCCATCTATGCATGCTGTCAAACATACACAACTCTTAGCCAATCAAAACGCTGTGACCGTTTACTTCCGAGTCTACAATCTGCTACGCCTTTTCAAACATAGCGTTCTGAGGAGGGGGTTTAAAAACAGGACAGAAAATAGCTTATTACTTCTAAATTATGTTTTTTTTTTTATGTAAAAATCTTGATAACATTATAAGGTGGACCTCTGGAACAGTACAAAATAAAAAAGAGATGCAGTTCGAGACCCCTTTAAATTGTATTCCTAAAAATATGGCAAACAAAATTGTTTATGCAAATTTTCTGGCCACTGAAAGCATGTTTTTTTTGTTTTGTTTTTATTTATGGAGAGATAAAAAGATATATCCAAAATCCTATCTGTAAAATATTAACTCTATAGTCAACAAAATTAAAGAAGAGTGATGAAAACTTGGCTTTTCTCCATTGTTCAGATTTCTGTTCTGGAAATGTCCTGTATGCAAAGTAATGCATATTTTATTAGATAATTCCTCATTTGAATATTTAACCATAACATTAGAAGAAAACTAAAACAAAACAATGAAATGTAAATGTGATTAAGTATGATGAAATCTATTGGTTAAAATTTGCACTTTACTGTTGAATGGTGTGAGTGAGTCTTTATATGGTATTTTAGTCTTATGATGATGAAGATGAAACTGAATGCTAACTTCATTTTTCTCTTTAAAGTTCCTCTTTCCTTGAAGACACACTCACTCAAAACTAGAAGCTGAGATATATCCTTGTTTTCCTGACAATGACTTCGTAGCCCCTTTGAACTGTGTAATAACATCATCAGAAAAAATTCAGTGTCATTTTCTGCCTGTTGAAGATATGTGATTACGCTTTAAACAGATATTTGTCTTTAATTGTTGTAACTAGTGTTTAAAAGGCAAGGCAAGAACTCTTGCTGATTTAATCTTCATACCAAACAGAGCAGGTCACTGTGATCCCTATATTTTATTCCGAGTTCTTACTCTAAATAGGCAAGTGAGATCCTGTCTCTGAAGTCATGCTGAAGTCATGCTCTCACTATTCACCAATTACTCAATCACCATGTCGTAAATCTTTCAGTGAAATTATACAAGAGCTACATAGTTTGGTAGTACCTGTTGTTGGTCTTGGTCTTCTATATGAACCACAATATTTTTATTGTACCACAATACTTTATTGTTCTAGTTTCCAGACATTACTGCAAATAAGATGCATTATCATGACTGATCTTTTAGTCCCTGGTATTTTGACTCACAAGGCCCTGCCACAGTCAACATTACAGCTCTGCTCCTTTGTGCTGGCTTGAGATATGGTAACAAAAGTAGGTGTGGATTCCTGGGGCCTAATTCACAAAGCATTCAAATCAGCATGAAATAAAATTTTACCCTATTTTCTAAATGCATGTTATAGATTGTGAATGACTTGTCCATGCATGTCTGTCTGCTCTTTTTTTTTCCTAATCAGAGTGTTTTAACTCAATCTTCTGGTGACAAATTTCTCTCTGGTGATGAATACTGGACTTCTTAAATTATTTAGACCGCTTAAAACCTATCTCTCCACAACTGACTATTAGAGCGCATTCCCTAAATATTTTTATTCCCTTAATTTTTTTCCCTAATCTTTTTTAGTAACCCATTACACTCAAAACACACGTCTGTACTTCTTTTCATCCTGTTAAATAAAACTGACTACAATTTTCCAATGTAAAGAAGCATAGTGTCAAAAAGATGTTTGTAATATCTTTTTCTTAAGATTGCTTCCCCCAAACAATCATAATATTCATTGTAAATGGCCTCTCAAAGCTAGGATATCCTCACTCTTGTTTTAAATCTTAAATCCTAAAAGTACAGATGTTTAATCAATTTATTTCACTTATCATGATTATTATTATATTGTTTTGTTAAATTATAAAATAGCCAAATTATCAGCAAATAAATTCTGGTTAATGCTGTTAAACTAATGCATTTCATGCACTTTATATTAAAAAAAAAATCGATTTACAAGTGTTGAAGTATTGTTTTAGTTTTTTGTTTTTTTTTTAGAAAGATTTTCACGAATCCAGTCCTTAGTTTACTACCATCAGGAAAGGAAGCAAAAGATACACTTATGTTTAATGGTTTGAAGGATTTCAAACCTTGTACCTCTGTATGCTGAGATCAAGCTCTGTTTTAAATAAGAAATAGGACAAGCTTAACAAGGACTTATAAACATTGGAGACACCAGAGAGACATCAAAGTAACATTTTCAATGCCGTAATATTTAGACTGTCTTTTCTGTAATGGGATGATGAGAGTGTTGAAGTTCATAATTAGATAGCATGGTCTTTGAGGTCAAGAGAGGAATGTCAAATCCTTGAAGCCGTGAGCTCAGAGCATTCTGGGGGCAGCGTCAGTGTCTCACTTAAATACACTCCCTAATTTCCTGTGTTTAGTTGATAGTGGGTCAAAGTTAAAGATGACCACCAACTGCCACCACAAAAGACTGCCAAGAATCTGAGAAAGCAGTGCTACAGTAGATTTTCCCATCTTACCTGCTATTCCCTGAAGCAGGCCACACACATTGAATATGCTCTTCTTCAAGATACTCTGGAAGCACATGCTGAAAACCGAAAGGATGGCCACTAGTGACAGGAGAAAGATTCCGACGACTAGAAATATAACAGTGGCCTGCCAGAAGCCACTGGCTATTTCCATGAAGTCTGTGGCGTAGGCCCCACACTGGACCACCTTCTGCTGTGCCACCTTGATGCAGCGGTTATAAATACCCAGGGTGCGCTGGTCGCTGCGGTGAGAAGCGGTGATGGTGAAGTTGAACTCAGATCCATCTGGATACCCCACTAGCCATTCGGCGCTCATAAATGCCACCAGCTCAGCAAATGCCACCACAATGCTCATCAAGGTCCATAACATAGAGCGGCATGTGACTATGACGTGACACATTCTGCAGAACCTTTATGGCGGCACTTGAGAGGAATCGGTATCTTCAAGCAGCAGCCAAGGCACATCAGTGAAGGTCCAGTGGTGTTATCATCACAGCTAAACTAGCACCAGATCTTCTCAAACAGCACAACAGAAGAACTCCTGAGCTCTAGGACCGTCCTGAGAGTATCCATGTACTGACACCGACTGAACAAACCTATGAAGAAAAAAAGAGAAGCATTTGTTTGAGAAAGTTATAATCAAGGCCATAAATCTTGATTGCTCAAGAGCTCTGAATCAGCACACTGACGTCTGTACCAGGAACAATCCAATTTAATTCTGAAGTTTTCCAGTTCATAAACCTCTCTGTAAATCCTAGTGACATGGCACACTCTAAAAAATGCTGGGTTAAAAACAACCCAATTTGACTTTAGTAGAAAAACTATGAGGTGGGAGACATATTGGAACCATAAACAACAAAGTATAATTAAAATTTTTTTTTTTTTTTTTATTGATTTATTTTTTTGGTCAGATTTGCTGCTTGCAGTTGGGTAAGGGAAATGGAAAAGTCGAAAACTTTTGATTTTACGGTGCTGGCACCAAGCCATGTGCTGTCACCAACATAGTGAAGTTCAAGAACAGAGCCTCATGAAGTCAAACACACCTAATTACTGTTATGACCAAACAATATCACAGGAAAATGCAACTATTTTACAAGGTGGTGATTTTGTATGATGTGAATAGTACGAAAACGTGCGATTTGGAGAAAAAAGCCTGAAGGCCCACCTCTAAACATAATCGTCAGTGGCGCGTAAGTATATTGTACAAAAACACACAAATGAGATTCAACAATTCACGAGAATGTAAAATAGTTATGAATTGCCATGAGATGGTGATGGTTTCCTGAACACTCTACTCGTCTGCTATTGGTCAGAAAAAGAGGTCAATGTTGAGTCAACTCTTTAAAATATACAGTGGTGGCCAAAATTATTAGAACACTAGTATTTTCACCAGCTAGAAAATGGTTTTAAGTCAGTTATTTCTAACTTTTGCTATAGTGTGTCAGTAGGAAATATCAGTTTATATTTTCAAACATTCATTTGCCATTAATTGTAATAATCCAAATGAATGAATGAAACAATAATAATGCAAATGAATGTTTGAAAATATAATCTGATATTTCCTACTGACACACTACAGCAAAAGATAGAATAACTGACTTAAAATTATTTTTTAGCTGGTGAAAATACTAGTGTTCTAATAAATATTGGCCTATAAAGTTTTACTGGATGGAAGTCAGAAACCTGTCTTGGTCACAAACTGATAGTATTGTTATTTTATAGAGGAGCCAGTTTAGGTTAAGTAAAAATGACAACTGAGGGGTACAGGTTTGAAGAGGCATGGAAATACCTGGAATATTTAATATTAGCATGACAAAGGTATGCATAACACAAAACGTTTCAGTCATTTCACCCATCAGAGGACAGTGCTGCAAGCTATACAATACTTTCACCCAGGTCTATGTTATGACAGGTCCTTACTGTTGATACCGCAAGACTGAGTAAGTAGCAAATGCCTGTTTGTACAGGTATGTATGCTGGTAAAATAAAGAATTTGAAAAAAACAAATTCTACTTCCAAATGCAGTTGTAACATAAACACAAGAAAGGCATGACATATCAGACTAAAAAACTCATAGTTTAACTGAGGCTGAGTACATCATGACAGGTAAGGATTTTCTTAACACCTTCAATAAGAGTGCTGTGAAGGCAAGTGATATATGAATTAATTGAATGAGTGATTATTATGTCAGGTTAGGGTTAGTCTTTTCTTTTGGTATCAAGCACTGTTTTATCATTTAAAACTGAAAAGGCAAGCAACCACAACACTATATCAAACCTTGATGTCCCAGGGAACTTCAAATATGTATAAACACATACAGTACATCTTGTATACAGAGCTTTTTTGTTGCTTCCAATAAAAGTCCTCAAGAATGCTTGTTTAATTATTTGTGAGCTGCCTAACTAGACTGATAGACTGTTTACCTGAATGGCCAGAATGTTTCAGATCTAAGAAACACAAAGAATGAGCTCACGCTTAATTTAATTACACCACATAATTTCCCCAAAAAAGGAGGTAGCAAACTAAAAAGGAAAGTGCCATGGATTCTTAAGCGGCCTGAAGAATGTCAAAGCCTGTTGCTGTGAGATGAGGACACAAAGGGCTCTCCTGCTGGTGAATTAACACGGTCCTGAAAAGGGATAAAGAGGTTCTCTACTTTTGAATAAAGACGGATCCAGAAAGTCCCTAGAAACGGTGACAGACTTTCACTGGTTAATTGGGAGTTTCAATGGTTTCAACTGAAATGCTGCCTCCAAAGCGGTTTGAAAGCTGACAAGAAGCATTCAATGAATTCACTCTCAGGAATGTCCTCCAAGATCAATATTAAATACTTCTAATGAGGTCCAAAGGTGCCAAGCATTCAAACAAACCTCAAAATCAAAGAGGTCAGAAATCAAAAGTCCTATTGTATACATCTAATCAGCTCCTATGCTTTATTAATATGGGATTTGCATTTGCAGATTCTCACTTATAGCCTACTTTTACTGTGCAATTGTACCATACAGTGATGGTATCAACTCCTAGTACCATGGTGCATCATTATCAAAGAATATAATGGTACATGTTCAAACTAAACAATGGTATTGCCACGTTACATGTTGTAAAATCATGTTAGTTTAGTTAACCCTTAAATCTTAAGCAGTCTACCGGCTTAATCTCGTGTTACAGAAGAACTTTATTTTCTTATGTCTCCAGTTACAATCTGTTTACCAATGTTTGAAGTCCAAAAAGCAGTTTTATTGATATTTAAGAAATTAAGCAAGGTAGTAAATTCTCCCGGATCGCTCTCTTCTCTTGGTCTTTTATTAATTTATTTTTATTTTTTTGAATGCTCTAGTAATAAATTGTATCATCCCACCACAGCCAGAGAAAATGATCTCTTTTGTTGTTCAGCGTGACTTTCGACGATGTCAAACCCTAGATTCGACACATTTGAACTGAATAACACGCATTCCGAAAGGCAAACATAAAAATATTTGTATTCCTCTTACCTTCACGGTGCTGAATTAACGGGCTGTTGGCTGATTAGTGTTTAACTTCCTGATGTGCCCGAGCTATCCTTCTGTTCTGACGCTACACGACACGCGCCAGCAGGGAAGAGCCACAGCACAAACAATCACAGCTCTGGAATACATGGAAAAACATACAATATGGCATCCTTTAGAGACTTCGTATCCTAGCCTCAAAGCAATATCAGTTCTAGCTCACTTCAGCTACTTTCTCATTGTTTCTTCACCGCCTCCTTTTCTCCAGCTCCTCGCAAAGTTACAATGGCTCGGAATGCGCCCATACGCCTACTATGTAGGCTAGTCTAGGTAGACAGCTGACTACGAGCTCACATTTTTCTCTGATTTGCCTGATCAAGTTGATCAATCTGATCAGATTTACCTAGTAAGTTCATACAAGAGACACCTCTTTATGGGGTGGTGGGACATGTTTCTTCAAATATAGTTTTGGCTCTTTTTCACACTCACATAAAATGTTTAATTTGTTCAACACTGTGTATTCATCACCAGAGAACTCTGTCATTTATGTGATTTTTTTGGAGCAAATATTTTAAACATTTTTGGAACAAAAAGCTTAGGGTTGCTAAATATTTCATACCTAGCGTTTGTTTTTGTATCTTAAATACACAATTAAATAGTATTTTCACATTTTTGTATAATTTTGCAAAATTATAGCTTTAAAATTACAGCAAATAAAAATTTTAGGCTACTTTGATTTTTCTTTGTTTTATGCATGCATTATATCTCATTTCGATGAACCATTTAGGCCCACCTATATCATTTTCACACAGTGAATATTAAAATAGTTTATAGGCTATTATGTTGGTCTTTGCTTACATAATAATAATAGTTTATATAACAATAATAAGATTTTAATTCATATATGTAAGATGGAATTTCACATAGTTTAAGATGGAAAAGTCACAAGGGACAATATAAATAGAAGGCTTTTGAAATGATTAAGGAATGATAAAACACTTCCAGGGCAGTTTCAATGTGATCTTCATAAATAAAACAAGTATTATTGTTACTACAAATCAGCCCTTGATTTGTAACAAAATAAAGTTCAAAGACGAGGCTGCAGATTAGCCATTATACAAATATTATATGAACATTTTGAGGGCAGGGTAGTAAAAAGATTCCATATGGGCGTTGAAGTATGAATAAACAGAATTGTTGTAGTACTAATGTGTCAACTCTAGAGGGCTATATTGTGTCTGTTACTGTAAATGAGTGTTAAATGCAATATTAGGTGTAAAAAAAAGAAGGTTCTAAAAAGTTATAAAAATACACATTCTAAATCAAAGTCAAAGCTCTATTCTACCAATTTTAGTTTTGTTTAAAAAAAAAAAGAACGAGAACGAGAGATCATGTAAATGCCTGACAAATACCTTGACTGTGTCTCATCGTTACCTAATCTTCCCTGCAGCATTCAGGTCTGTCTTTTACCACTCAAGCTTTTGGATGTAATCCCTGTGTGTGAAAGTTGGGAAAAGCTGTACTGACTTACCAGTGAGTGAAACGTCTATATTAACTCAAGGGGGTGAAATAGCTACTACAGATGCTTGACAGAATAGATCATAAAATGTCATATAATATACCAACCTTTTATTAATTTTATTGCTCAATTTGTCTAAAAATGACTTACACACAAATATTTGTTTTAGCAAATGTATTGCAACTGAAATCAAGTTTTCACTCAACAAAGACGGTCCACTGTTCACTCACTGTAATCCTGTTTATCTGTCCTGGTTTGTTCTTAGAAACTGACTGTGACTTTCCTTGGCTGTAACAGACATCTAGATTGAGATGAAGCAGACTGGAACAGTATAATCTTCAGGGAAACTGAGGCTAGGACGGGCCAAAGGGCTCATCAGTGTCCTCAAATTGAGCTGGTTAGACATATACTCAATACCTATAACAGCTCTACTGAAAAGTAATGCATTTCAATCCCAATAGTCTGTTTAGAAGAGAAAAGAATCCATATCCAAAACAAAACTATTTTTGCCATTATAAATTCTGCAGGGCCCAACAATAAGAATATATATATATATATATATATATATATTTTTTTTTTTTTTCTGCTGGCTCAGTTCAATGAAAAAAAAAAAAAAAATATATATATATATATATATATATATATATATATATATATATATATATATATATATATATATATATGTGTGTGTGTGTGTGTGTGTGTGTGAAATTAGTTTACCTAATCCATTTGTTTTGGGATTACATGAACTATTATTATTGCAATAATGGAAATGTTTAGTTCTCAGCTTGTTTTGCATAGGGCAGTGTCAAAAGTGTAAATGTTGAAATTAAGTTTTATGCTAATTATTTTTTTCATTATTTCTAATTATTTATTTATTTTTGAGTGAAGGGCAAGACCAGTTAATATAAAATTTTTAGTTATGTCGGACATGTATAATAGTTATGTTGAAGTTTTTTTGTTTTTTTTCTTGCTGTGAGTGGCTACATCACATTTTCATTCTATAACGTATGTTGGTTTGTTTAATTATAAATTGTTGATTTATTGCCATTGTGGTGAAAAGTAACTTCAAATGTGTGCCGTGCTAGTAAAACTCTTTTAAATGTATAACATAAAGGAACGTCAAGCACTAGCAGGTCTTTCCGTTTCCTCAAATACACAGACTTGAAAATAGTGGAATCTACTCAATAAAACTGTGCTGACATAACTAAAAACACTAAGTTCAACTAAAAATGTATGTTTGAATTTAAGATATGTTAATTTTGTGCAACCACTTACCTTAAAAAAAACCTTTTGTTCGATGTAGCCCCACAAAAAAGGACTTAATTTTAGCTTTGCGTTTTTCTATTTGGTAGAAATACCTTACTAGAATCCACCTGGATACAGCTGGCATCATGATCAGGATGATGTTCCTTTGTTTCTCCAGTGTACTTTAGACATTATCATTAGAACACCATTGCCCCTGGGGCACAAGCATACAACTAAATTACATTAATTCTGTTCTAGTATTGCTTCTAACCACAAGGTGTCGCTCTAACCTAACTGAAGAATCACTTGTAATATGGGTATTTAGAGTACATGCACCACTCAGCTATGTTCATGTACCTCACACTGATATACGCTTTACGTGTTTGTGGACAGTGTAAAAGATGATGGCAATGAAAGGGCTTTTTTTTTTGTGTAGCTATCCTTCAAACCTAGTGTAAAAAATTCAAGTTTGTGATGAAGGCCATGTTTCTCAACCAGGTGGGGCCCAACAAACTTACAAGCGGGCCTTAAGATTTAAAATAAGACAAAACAAGCATTAAAATAAGCTAAAACAACTAAAATAAAAGAAATTAATTTAAAATTTATTTTTTTAAACTTTGAAGAAGGTGGGTTCCCACTGTCTTGAAAAACGTTGATATAATATGAGAAAGCCTAATTTTAAAACCTAAGCCTAATTATCATATTTCTCGTAAAGCCGTGTAGGTGAGTAAAAACCTATAAAACCAGGGCCATTTTTATAATGCATATATATTTTCCAGTTATGCTGTGTCTTGATGCAAATTGGTCTGTGAGGAAAAATTTCTCTGTTTTTCTCTCACAGATTGCGGGTCTTAATGTTATAAAACCTCGATGAGTCACGCTGTCATTCTCTCTCTTCATTTGTAAAGAACAATGTGGTGAGATATCTTTAAATAGTCTTTATTAACATTGGGAAATTTAAAACAGAATTTTCCCACATATAAATACAATCATACCGACCTATGTATCGTGATCTATGTATTGTAATACCCATCAGCAGGGTGGACTTTTTAAATATTACAATAATATTGTTATTGAAAATCGTAAGGAATCGAGTACATAATTGCATTTGGTGAGTCAACAAAGGAAGATCCTCGTCTTCAAGAAAATCCTGAAAAATGTATAGATAGGGGTTATTATAAGGCCAATACGATCCAAAAGCATTACACTGGTCATTGGAGAAATCCAAAGTTTACCTACGGCAGGCCAGAAATTCATCCTTTCGACTGTTTGAGTACCTGACGGATGCATTGAGGTGGCTCGCAATAATCTGGCATACAGACGCTCACACTAATATTGCTCAGTGTATATTACAGGCCTAAAGCATACGCCACATCTACGTCTGCTAAATGTCAAGAGCTTTTTAGGTCAGCGGTTAAGTATCCTGAAACTTTGACTGATTGAACATTGAGGCAGTTTCCATGATGGGGAAGAGGCAAGCCAATAACATTTGGCTACAACATATGGCTCTGAATATCCAGTCTTAAAATACGACTGAAGATCCAGTCAGTGTAATTCAGTAGTGTCCTCAGCAGCATAAGAAACGTCCATTAACGCCAACAGCCAGGCACACGAAACCAGCACCTTTAAAAAGTAGGAGCCTATATGCAGCCATGTTCTTTGCAGGCTGCCTGTTTCAGGGGAAAATTCAAGGAAACATCGATAAAAGTACAGGTGTATTGTTGACAATAAAATTCGGTAGGTAGCAGTTGGCACTGAAAAGAATGAACCCACCTCAAAAATACAAAATCAAGTGCAACCAAAGGTTTATCATTCCATGTAAGTGAGTGAACGAGAGTCCGACAGTCGAGGTGTCACTCAAAAGCACATCAGACTCTCTCGGCCTGAATCGGACGCTGTGTATTTCGTAAAGAAGGAAAGTTGCATTAAAGTCATGTTTTGAGGCAAGAGTTGGAGGAATCTAGCTGTCCTCTATGAGCTTAGCTAGGTTGTCTCTCAGCTCTGTCAGCTCAAAGATCTTTCCATCCAGAATCTCCAGCAGGGTTTTGAGGTTCTTGCGCAGGTTCTCCTGATCCACTTGACTTGACTCCAGACGTTGCTCTAGATCAGCCAGCTGTTCCTCAAGCTCCTTATTCCGCAAGTCTGTATCCTGTAACACACACCATGCCTCTTATATTCACCAAGCCTGCCAATCATTTGATCAAAATACTGTAACAACTGCAATATTGTGAAATTTTATTACATGGAAACTGTTTTAATATGTCTTAAAATGTAATTTATTCCTGTGATGGCAAAGCTGAATTTTTAGTAGTCATTACTCCAGTCTTCAGTGCCACATGATCCTTCAGAAATCATTGTAATATGCTGATTTGATGCGATATAGAAAACATTTGTGCATTTTGAAATATAAATCTTTGTAACATTATAAATTTCTTGACTTTTGATGAGTTGTTAAAACATTAATTTCATTCAAAAACCATACTGACAAACTTTTATACACATATACATTTTTAGGACAATCTGTACCTCTAACTTTTTGGTGAGTTCATCTTTCTGAGTTTGAAGCTGCTTTGCATTTTCTACTTCTTCTTTCAATCGCACCATTTCCTATGAAGAACACACAGGAAAGATGTTTTAAATAGAATTTGGCAATAAAACTGAGAATGAAGGAATACAAAATATTATGTCCATACATAATAATAACCAGTACCTCTTCTTTTGCCTTCAGTGTGCACTCCAGCTCCTCTATTGTTTGGTTCAGCTCTGTTTTCTGGGATTTGATCACATTGGTTTGACTACTCTGGCTTTCCAATTCTGAAACCTGCAGACAAAAAAACAAACAAAAACAAATTGTTGCTTGTCACAAATTTAGTTACAAAGACCTAAAGTGAACATTGAGAGTGATTTGGTAAAGTCTTTTTTTTCTATGACAGTTGGTGAGGCCATAAAAAAGTTCAGCCTTGTTTATTTTAACTTTATATGTATGAGCAGCAACAGTAAAGACCAATGACAATGCAGACACTAAATTAAATCACTGTCAGTGTGAACACTCCATCATCCCTGTCATAGACTCACTATACCAACAGTTTTAGTTCAAGACAAGATTAGATCTACTGAACCCCAGGACAGTATGTTCCTGATATGGATTTACAAATGGTAAAGGTCAACCCTCCCCTCCTCACCCGTTTGTGTAGCCTTTCAGCCTCTTCCTGATAAGCTGCTAGCTGCTGTTTCCATTGTTTGACGTTGGCTGTGGACTCTAGCAGAGCAGCTGTGAGCTTGGCATTGTTGCTCTTTAGTGCTGCAAGCTCTGCTTCCCAGTGTTTGTTAGTAGTCGGGCTGTAGAACAAAAATAAAAATAACATTAAAAACAAACTTGATTGATATGAATCCTTGATTGTTAATGTCAATTTTAGACTGGGGATGCAATCTATAAACCAGGGGTTTTCAAACAAGCTATTTACTAAAATACAAAGGCAGCTATATATTTTCATGTATAAAGACTTACATAATGTGTGTAAAAATATTAAGTGTGGTATTATATGTTTTTCTAAAACCGAACAATTGGCTTTTGTATTGTTTCAGTACTGAAGCCAACACAAATGATTAAAATATTATCTTGAGAATATTGCTTTGTATTAAGCTGACATCTTGTTTTCCACCAACTATAGACTAATATAAGATGTATAAATGTAAAAAATAAAATAAATAAATAAAAAAGATCAAAAGTGAGTGAAGGCATTTATGTTACAGAACTGTTCTTTTGAACTTTCTTTTCAAAAGAAACAAAGAAATGATGAAAAAAAATTCTTTTAGCATTAAAAAATATAAAATGTTTCTTGAGCGTCAAATGAGCACATTAAAATGATTGTAAAGGTTCATGTGACACTGAAGACTGGAGTAATGACTGCTGAAAATTCAGCTTTGCCATCATTTTTGATCAAATAAATGTTGCCTTGGTGAGCATGATTGGAGCATTGCCTTGGAGTTTATCTTTCATAAACATTTAAAAATCTTATCGACCCCAAATGTTTGAACGGTAGTATATATTAAAACATTAACCCAAAAAAAACAGCCTTAAAAATATATTTTGTAAAAAAAAATGTTTTTCTCTCAAATTACACATAAATCCCCAAGCATCCACTTGTGGCCCATGGTGGTCCTTGGACCCCAGTTTAAAAACTCCTACTGCAGACCATAATGAGGACTGTGTGTTGAAGTGGACGTAGAAAGAACGGCAGTTTAACCGTGACAGTAATTAAAGTTGGATTCCAGGTGGGTACAAGAGTTTTTTAATTTGACCTTTCTATGTTTTACCAAGACTTGGACGCAGTTCAAAAGCAATTAACGAGGATTATTACAAACTCTGTGATCCTAGTTCAGTCATTTGCATAAATATTACAATAAAAAGACTGCTGGAACATGACAAGCTGAAATAGATCAAAGCAGAAAGTCATCTAATGATTATAAAGAGACAGAAAGTCTCAAAGACAAAAGAACGAAGCTAATTCTTCGCTTATGCAATGACCGTCTCTCATAAGTCCATCTGTGTTCTTCATGTAGTGACAAACAAAATCAAGCATAAATTTACAATGTGCTCTGATGCTCATGTACTGACAAATGCTGAAACGGTGATGCTGTCACAGGGCCAGCGAACACATAACCAACCCACATCTATGAGGAATCCCATTCACTGTCATCCTGCTAAACATCTCACCACACATCCCACTCCTCTGCCTCCTGCAACACACTCCACCGCAGCTTAACCACGCAACCAAGACACGTGTAGAGAACCAACACAGAGTCTGTTTCCCTTTCAACACTGAATTCCCTTTCATCTCCCCCAGTGCCACCACCTCTGCTGCGGCTGACGTGATCGCCTCATCCCCAGACCCCCGCTCTGACAGACAACACCTCAACCCACACTCTTCGACTCCCACTGAAGCTGTGACACAGCGGGCTGGAGACACACATGGCTATAAAACACCGCACACAAGGAGAAGAAATGTTCCTCTGCAGGAGAAAGAGAGGAGAGAAGATGAGAGTGAAGTCCTTCAGTTTCAAGCTATGGGAAACAGGAACTTCAGCCTGGTAAGTCAATACATGTTGTATATTATTGTCGGTTTAAAAGTTTTTCTCAGTATTTTTAATTAAATGCAGACTTCAAGATTTAACAATTGTCATTTTTAAAGTCAAAAAAAATAATCTAATCTTGAGGGGAATTTCACAGAATTTGTTGAATGTGACTATATAATTAATAGTTTTGTCAAAAAGAAAATCACTGTAGAGTTAAAAACTCTAATTTAAGGATTGTTATCCTTGCATGTTATTTCATTCTTAATCTTTAAAATGCATTTTTATTATGTATACCTTGTTTTCATGTAATAAATTATTTTTATTTGAATTCAAGTCTTGGAAGCCTCTCATTTCATGTATATAAAGTATTTGGACTTTTACGCTATACTTTAAAACATGTCTTGTCATCGCATTAGATATGAAATATTAATCCAAGTACCATTATTTTAAAGGGCCATTGTATGTAAGCAGGTGGACAGAAGCATATGGCTGTCAGCATTACATAAGAACAGCATAAGCATAATGTTAGTGTGACTGTCCTTCAGGCCTGCTGAATGTGAATCAATAAACAATCTCTATCTGATCGTTCCTCTATTCAGAGCTCCAACAGCTTATTATTTCAAAGGACTCACGGTGCCTCTCTGTTAAATATGTACATTTTAGGTTCCCAATAAAATGTATTGTTTTCCATACGCCACATAAAGAGCAGCCCTTAATGAAGTTTTAAGACTATTGATTGGTGTACCAGACATTTTGGTGTATGTCTCATATTAAGCCCCACTGTAAATGTGATTCACTACACTGTGGAAACTGCCCAACCAGCCCTTCAACACTCACTTTAATGTACTGCACAAGACTGTTGGTGAGAGAATTACTGTTTGAAGAAATGCCTTCAAATCACTCACCACGAAATAAAAGCCAAAGCAGAACAAATACACTCTATAGGCTAATCTATGACCCATATACACATTTACACATTCATCAAGCGACAGGAACAGTATTTATAAAGGGGAATTTCGAAGTAAGGTCATCTTTGAAGGAACGAATAGCATTATTTGCTTCAAAATCAGTCTCACTGATGAACTAATTGCTTGTTTCATTTAATATGAAGGTGGTATGAATCAGTCTTAGCAAAACTGAAAGGATATTTTGCTTCACTAGGATCACTTACACACCACAACCAGTTTTCAATGTTAAAATTCAAGTTGGAAAACTTCAGCAAACTGAGAAATTGAAGTGTAATGACATTTAATAAATGTATTAAATGGTTTCTCAGATTTACAAATATCAACCTTCGAAACACAACTTCATACAAAAGACCATGAAACAAAGTCAGAAAGGATGCAAAGATTCTCCCAAAAAGTTGCAGGAAAGATCAGAATATTATTTCTCTACAAAGGATTTCAAAACACAAACTAATAAAACACATCACGAGAGTTCTGCTGACATAAGTATGCATATCTGTCTAAAAATTATAACAGAATTTCAGATAGTTTTTGTTGCATCTACAGTCATTGTTGCATAAGAATGTATTCTGTGAAAACATTGTAGTCGTGTCAAACAGCTGTGAAATGGTGCTATCAGTAGGAGCAGACTTGGCAAGTTTTTAGCACGTGTCTGAAAAAAAAAAACACAAAAAAGACCATATGAATTTGTTCACAAAAATATGAATTCACGTGGACAAAACACAGTCGTGTTTAAGGTCACATTGTAAGCAAAAAGGTTGTTTTGACTTATTGGGTTTTCTGACTCATTTTGCAAAGGCTCAGAAACAGATGACACCGCCTCCATCTTCATAACTCACATTTGCTCTTGGCTGAAAACATGCCACTGTATTATATAATTCTGACTTGTTTGGACATATTATTACAGTGAAAAATATGTATAGTTATTGATGCATGCTTCTAAAAATCTAACAAAACATATAACTGTCTGGAAGAGAGCTGCAGTGTGGGTGTTGAATGCGGTTTGGTCCGCTGTGCATTTGCGTCCAATAATCGGTTAGTATTTTTCAAGTGGCAGGTGAGAGTGAAACATTAACCTGAGATTATGTAAGAAATGGTGGGATGCTATTTTTGAACCTGCAGCACAGGATTGCTCAACTAATTAAAATTCAAGCATCTAGAGATTGGTGAAATGGGCTCTAAACTTTGCCTTTGCAGTCAGACTAAAAAAGCTGCTGAGTACATATTCATGTGAACAAGTGTCTGAATGTGCATACTGTAAATAATTTAAAATGGTAGAGAAAAGCGCAATGAACTTGTGTCTGTTAGTGCTAACTTTAACACCACTTTTACTCAAGACTTTATTTAAAACTTTAATTAAACTAGGGATACATTGATATTAACAAAAACAACCTATATTAAAATAGGTTATAACCTATATTCAAATATTTTGTCTAAAAAAAAAAAAAAATCAAACACTAAAATCTAAAACCAATCTTTTAAAATGATACAAGTCACAACATTATAATGTGAAGTATGAAGTTCCATGTTCATTTTGACCTAAACTAACTTGCTAAACATTTAAAGAAATAGTGAAAAATGAAAATTTGCTGAATATGTATTCACCCCCAGGCCCTCCAAGATGCAGATGAGTTTGTTCCTTCATCGGAACAGATTTAGGGAAATTTTATCATTATATCACTTGTACACCAATGGATATTCTGCAGTGAATGGGTACCGTCAGAATGAGAGTCCAAACAGTTGATTAAAACATTACAATACTCCAGTCCATCAATTAACTTCTTGTGAAGTGAAGAGTTGCGTGTCTGTTAATATAAAAAAAAAATCATATCAAGACGTTTTTTAACATCCCTTTCTCCGTTCTCTCTCTGTAAAATTGATTTCTCCAGTGAAAAAGTCATCTTATCTGAATCAGGAGAGAAATATGCACAGATCAAGCACCGTTTATGAGCAAAAACAGTCCAAAACCGTTCTAAACAAATATGTTGGTTGATTTTGATGTGACAGGACAACGGAAGGAGGCGTGTCACTTGAGGAAGCATTATTATTGATTATGGACTCGTATTTTGGCCAGAAAATGGATTTAAAATGGATTTATCTCTTACAAACAAGCAGCATTTCACTTCAAAAGACAATAATTGATGGACTGGAGTCTTGTGGATTAGTTGTGGATTATTGTGATGTTTTTATCAGCTGTTTAGACTCTTATTCTGACGGCACCCATTCACTGCAGTGGATCAATTGGTGTGCAAGTTATGTAATGCTAAATTTCTCCAAATCTGTTCCGAGGAAGAAACAAATTATCTACATCTTGGATGGCCTGAGGGTGAGTAGCACAATTAAATATCAAGTTACCTGTGTGCAAGGGTCGGCGTGGTCGGGGAAAGGTCTGATTGGAGCATAGAATTCGGTGACACGTCAGATAGAGTGACGTCATCACCAGTGCCGTTGATTCGGCAGAGGTCTGCAGTGACGGGTGGAGTCAGGGGGGAATGAATGTCAGCAGGCGATTCCTGTGGAAAACAATAAATTGGTGGGTTATTTGTTGCACCCTCACATACTCATAATCTTCTTTTACATATATAACCAATAAGGTGCTAATTACAATGGTGGGATTTAGGAAAACTACATTTTTCTCAGAGACAAGAGATTTCCCACGGAGACTGAAATGTTGTGAACAGTCTTTACGGATGTCATTGTTCTATACTGGTTATACTGATAAGAATTAATCGTAAATGGAAAATATACTGATAGCAAAAAACTATTACAGATTAGGATTTTTACAATAACTGCATATATTCTCCTTGAATGACAATTTTAGAGAGCTTTCGAATGATGGTTTGGAAAATCTGTTATTCCGAGCAAACTTCATTCCATGTAAGCAACAGGCAACAGACATTGCAGGACATACCTGAGAGGGCGAACTTGCCAGCTCCATCTTTTCCAGAGACTTCTCCTTGGCCATCCTGGCTGCTTCCTTGTACTCTGCAAATTTTTCTGCAAACTGAGAAGAGAAACGGGTTTTAATCATCACATGAAGTGGATTTTTAGTGGCTGTTAGTGCTAGTTTGGCGCTGGTTTCACTGGTCCAGCTGATAAAGCACATCAGCTAGCAAGATCTTTCTGCTGAAGCTTATTTGACCAAGAAAGTCATGATACAGTAGTCAAGCTAGCTAAATAAAGCCTGGTGCATACAAGGTGCAATTTATGCTGGTGACTATTAATTCTTGTTTTTTAATACTGTATATAGAAATAGAAATAAAGATATCATGTTTATGTGTTTAAACTATTTTAGAGTGGATATGCAGTATCTCTGCTAAAGAAAGGAGCAATGGTCACAGTTCCCAATATAGACTGATCACATTAAAGCTTCCAGAGCTCTAGAAGGACTGCAGCATTTTCCAGCAGGGAGACTGCTGAACACTTTTGGTTCAGGGCTATGGTGTTCCATTAATAATGTTTAAACATCAGGTCTTGAGTGAATACACATCAGAGAAAGAAGGTTTATGGCAGGCTTTTTTGAGAAAACAAAAAACAGGTAAAATAAGGCCCATAGCATGAGCTGATTGGCATATTGGGTCAACAGCCAGCAAGAAATATGTGTGAAAGAGTGTGATCCATTATTGTATCATCATCAACTCGTACAGATCTGATATTGGAGATTGGAGTTAGAAAGTTATGACCATTGATGTTTCCATTGTTGTTATTTTTAACTAAAACTAAAACTATTGAAAACTTTTTGTTAATTAAAATGAAGCTAAATTCAATATTATCAACATTATATGAAAAACCTCAACTTAAAAAAAAAAAAAAACTTTTTAAGTTTTCCTTGGCAGCTAACTGAAATAAGTTGAAGTATTAAAATTACTAAAACTAAAACTGACATAAAAAAAAAAAATGAGTGAATATGTCAGAGAGAGGTTTGTAGTATCTCAAAAATTGAGGCATTTGTTATTAAAGAGACAGTTCACTTATTTAATCTGAATGAAGTTTCATAGAGTAAAGTGACAAGGATCAGGAACAACATGAAGGTGAGTAAAAGAACCCAACATTTTCAAAATGATAAACAAACAATGGTGATAATTCACTTTTTATAAAGTAAATACAGCATATGTCAAAGCAAAAGAAACAGAGAAAGAGGAGAATGAAAGAGAATGAAAAAGAAGGAGAGAGGAGGAAGACAAAAAGAGGTGGTGAGGTTTTCTACCCCCAGCTCCTGACAGTGCATCATCATAATGCAGAGGAGCGAGAGATAGAGGGAGCGAAAGAGAGGAAAGCACTGCACAGAAGAAGCCTCCCACGCACAGATGACTGTACAGCTCCTCATTAGGGCACAGTGTGTAGGTGTTCCCCAGCTCAGAAACACAGGGGGTGGAAGAGAACGAAAGAAAGGGAGAACAAGGCCTCCAGAGACACAGGGAAGAAAATGAGAGATAGCAAGACCAGAAAGAGAGAGAGAGAGAGAGAGAGAAAAGGAGAGAGAGAAAGAATTCCACCCACCTTGGCCAGATGATGTTCAGAGGAGAAACCCAGCCCATACACTGTGTTGGCACGGCTGTCTGCCCACTGCCCAAACTTGTGAGACGTCTTTGTGAAGGTCATGTTCGGGGTGATAGTGCTGTTTATTATTGCCTGTGAGATGAAAAATAAAACAACTTCTCAGAAAAGCCTGTGAAAAACATAAGTGTGCACTACGATGAACAATCTGGCCATGAAGTGTTCAAGACGAAAGCTTTTTTTTTGAGAGAGAGAGAGAGAGAGAGAGAGAGAGCAAAACATAGGGTCCATAACATGGGCTGACTGACATATTGGGTCAAAATCCAGCAAGAAATAGTGTGTGAAAGAGTGTGACCCATTAGTGTATCATCATATTCATGAAGATCTGTTATCTGAGATGTGGCCTTTACAGGTCCATCTCAATAAATTAGAATGTCTTGGAAAAGTTCATTTATTTCAGTAATTCAACTCAAATTGTGAAACTCGTGCATTGAATAAATTCAATGCACACAGACTGAAGTAGTTTAAGTCTTTGGTTCTTTTAATTGTGATGATTTTGGCTCACATTTAACAAAAACCCACCAATTCACTATCTCAACAAATTAGAATATGGTGACATGCCAATCAGCTAATCAACTCAAAACACCTGCAAAGGTTTCCTGAGGCTTCAAGATGGTCTCTCAGTTTGGTTCACTAGGCTACACAATCATGGGGAAGACTGCTGATCTGACAGTTGTCCAGAAGACAATCATTGACACCCTTCACAAGGAGGGTAAGCCACAAACATTCATTGCTAAAGAAGCTGGCTGTTCACAGAGTGCTGTATCCAAGCATGTTAACAGAAAGTTGAGTGGAAGGAAAAAGTGTGGAAGAAAAAGATGCACAACCAACCGAGAGAACCGCAGCCTTATGAGGATTGTCAAGCAAAATCGATTCAAGAATTTGGGTGAACTTCACAAGGAATGGACTGAGGCTGGGGTCAAGGCATCAAGAGCCACCACACACAGGCGTGTCAAGGAATTTGGCTACAGTTGTCGTATTCCTCTTGTTAAGCCACTCCTGAACCACAGACAACGTCAGAGGCGTCTTACCTGGGCTAAGGAGAAGAAGAACTGGACTGTTGCCCAGTGGTCCAAAGTCCTCTTTTCAGATGAGAGCAAGTTTTGTATTTCATTTGGAAACCAAGGTCCTAGAGTCTGGAGGAAGGGTGGAGAATCTCATAGCCCAAGTTGCTTGAAGTCCAGTGTTAAGTTTCCACAGTCTGTGATGATTTGGGGTGCAATGTCATCTGCTGGTGTTGGTCCATTGTGTTTTTTGAAAACCAAAGTCACTGCACCCGTTTACCAAGAAATTTTGGAGCACTTCATGCTTCCTTCTGCTGACCAGCTTTTTAAAGATGCTGATTTCATTTTCCAGCAGGATTTGGCACCTGCCCACACTGCCAAAAGCACCAAAAGTTGGTTAAATGATCATGGTGTTGGTGTGCTTGACTAGCCAGCAAACTCACCAGACCTGAACCCCATAGAGAATCTATGGGGTACTGTCAAGATGAAAATGAGAAACAAGAGACCAAAAAATGCAGATGAGCTGAAGGCCACTGTCAAAGAAACCTGGGCTTCCATACCACCTCAGCAGTGCCACAAACTGATCACCTCCATGCCACGCCAAATTGAGGCAGTAATTAAAGCAAAAGGAGCCCCGACCAAGTATTGAGTACATATACAGTAAATGAACATACTTTCCAGAAGGCCAACAATTCACTAAAAATGTTTTTTTTTATTTTTTTTTTTATTGGTCTTATGAAGTATTCTAATTTGTTGAGTGAATTGGTGGGTTTTTGTTAAATGTGAGCCAAAATCATCACAATTAAAAGAACCAAAGACTTAAACTACTTCAGTCTGTGTGCACTGAATTTATTTAATGCACGAGTTTCACAATTTGAGTTGAATTACTGAAATAAATGAACTTTTCCACGACATTATAATTTATTGAGATGCACCTGTAAGTCAGTCAGCTCAAATATGGCCTTTGATATTTCAAATGCTGTTATTGGTAACTAAAGATAAAACTATGGAAATAATTTTCGTTAATTGAAATAAAGCTGAAATAAGCAAACACAGAGCCAATGCATGCATATCAGTGGCACAAAATGCTCAAAATTGGGTGCTCAATAAAGAAAATAATTAAAATACAAACAAAAGTCGGCACACCATAGGCTCCAAAAATGCAAAACAATTTAATATTCGATTTCAAACAAGATAACATTTTGTCTTGACGAAGAGCCTCTTAACTCGAAATGTTACCTTGTATGAAGTCCAATGTTAAATTGTTTTGAATTTTTGAAGCCTATGGTGGGACTTTTATTTGTTTTTTTTTCAATAAAGCTGAAATAAAATATAAATAGTATATGAAAAACTTGAAGTTAAAATTCTAAAAAAATACTCAAATTAAAACTGAAATAAAATAAATTAAAAGTGAAGAGAAATCTTAAAAACTAAAACTAATAAAAACAACAAAAGTACATAAAATTAAACTAAAATTAAAATTAAAATTTGAAAATATAGAAATAAAGTTAATTCAAAACAAAAAATATAATAACAGTATATAAACTAAAATGAAATGACAATGGACATTTCTCCATCCCACTCCCTCATCATTTGCTGATCATTCTAAAGAAATCATTTCACATTTTTTTGCACAGATTTTAGGGAAAATAAAATAAAATTTAAATTAATTCAAATAGTAAATTTTGTCACAAAAACATTGAATGTGATAGTGTTTATTAAAGGGATTGTTCACCCAAAAATGAAAATGACTCCATTATTTACTCACCCTCAAGCCATCCTAGCTGTATATGACTTTCTTCTTTCAGATGCATACAATCAGAGTTATATTAAAAATGTCTTGCTTCTTGCAAGACTAGCATATTCTCACTGGAGCTTTCGCAACGTCCTATGTCGTGTGCTGGAACGCCACTCTCTCGTGAACACGAGTATGACAGTTAGCAAAAACGCCAGAATATGGTTTATAAAGTTTGTTATTTTTCTTACACAAACGTATTGATACACTTCAGAAGGCCTTTATTAACCCCCAGGAGCCGAGTGAAGTGTACTTTACGATGGATGGATGCACTTTTTGGGCTTCAAAATTTCGACCACCATTCACTGTCATTATAAATCTTGGAAGAGTCAGAACATTTTTAAATTTAATTCCGATTGTAATCGTCTGAAAGAATAAAGTCATATACAGCTAGGATGGCTTGAGGGTGAATAAATAATGGGGTCATTTTCATTTTTAGGTGAACTATCCCTTTAATAGACTCAACTTAACCAATAATATAATATAATATAATATAATATAATATAATGTAATATAAACAATTTCACATAATATTCTAAATAAAGTATAAAGCGATCACTGGGGTGGTACCATGGTACAAAAACTAACAGGTTCATTTTTGTACCTTATTTACCCCTAAATGTCACATATTAGTGCCTTTCAAAAGGGTACAAGTGGCCGTTTTTTATCTTTTTTTTTTCTGAGAGTGAAGGGGCAGTAGATATGTGGAACATTGTGAATGGCAGGTTTTTAAACTCTGCAGAAATCTTTGGCCACACATTGTGTGTGGATTTAATGTCAATGCTCCAGGATGGCATTTAATCAGTGATAAATTATGGAATAATTAAATAACTTATTTGCTGTACAGTGAGACGTCTGCCTTAAAAAGGTTTCTAAAATGTCTAAATGAGATGGTCAGGACATGGTCAGAAATGTGTGCTCACAAACACTTAACTGCCTTCAGTACATCTCAAGATATTTCCTGCGTTATAAGCCTGTGAAATATTATTGATGAAATGACGACAGTCGCTGCCAGTGAATGTGTTTGTGTGGGTGTGAAACTGAGAGCAAATAAGGAGGGAGGAAAGAGCGAGAAGGAGAAGGAGAAGGAGAGAGAGGAAAGAGGTGCACTGTGAATGTTGCACATATTATGTGGAACTCACATAATCATAATTTGTGCATCCAGAGACTCAGGCATCTTCACAGCAAAAATCCTATCCTTAACCAGTATCAGTTTTCCAGCAGAAATATCTAAACATTCTCACAAAAATATGTATTAACCTGCAAAATTACATGGATAGTAAGATTTCATGTCATGGTGTTTATATTGTTCCAGTAGTACTTTTTTTTTCTTACTTGTTTTAAGCATAAGCATCATATTTTCATCTATTTTTTTGCAGTGCACTTCTTCAAGATGAGGAATGTAAAACATGGAAGAGATGGATGCACAAAGCATAGCAATCCAATAAGACTGCATGGATAAAAGGCCTATAGCGCTCTCATACTCCCACACACTTCCAGAACAAGGCCAATTGGCCACACACAAACGTGTAATTTCAAGCGAGAAAATCGGCAGTGGGCTACCACTGTCAGCTTCCTGTGTGTGTGTGTTACACATGTTATACAATCATTCCCTCAGAGACGATGGAAGGATGAATGCTGTTCCCTCTGTTCTATACTTCCAGTATTTAGCATTCCAACAGACAGTAGAGTTCTACAAGTTAAAATCCCATTCATTTTCAATTGCACATACTGTACATATTTTAAAACAAATGTGCTATGAGCACTGAGGTTGTTAAGTGATGATTTATACCTCTGTGGAAACCAGAAATCAGTGTGATTTCAATTTCATATCGTTTTTAAGCAATGAATATCTGGTGAATTACACATAATCCTGAAGAGAGATCCACCAATTATGAACTTGCTGTTACCATAGTAATGGGAATCGCAGCAACAGCTGAGCTCAAAAGTGATAGTCCACATGTCCATAGTTAATTTTAGTTCTCAGTACTCTGAAACAACCATCCTTTCAGATAAATAGCTAAATGCTCATTACCTGTAAAACTATAGTGGTCGAAAAAGATTTTTAATATGACTTTTGGCTCAACTCCTCTATGTAAAGATGACAATTAGGACTGGAATTAAATTATCACATGAATAAATTATAAGAGTATTAGAATGATTTCTGAAGGATCATGTGACACCGAAGACTGGAGTAATGGCTCCTAAAAGTTATCTTATCTACCACAGGAATAAATGACATTTTAAAAAATATTACAATAGAAGACAGCTATTTTAAGTTGTAACATTATTTTACAATATTATTATTTTTAATCCAAAGTTCTGGCATGAAACTTTAGATGGCGCAGTCTGATAGGTCAAACTCAAACTGACATAATGACATCATCATATGGCGCAGCTGATTGGTTCTTTTTGTATCAGCAGCCAATGAGCTTGATGCTCAACATTAAAATACTTGGCTAGTGCTTGCTGTAGCAGTTGCAGTGCTCTTCAGAAACTCTCCACCTGTATAAATCTGGTATGGGGTGATTCATGTATGCTATATGGGGGTTATTTCATATATGTTATATGTGCAACAGCAGTATTTCTTACATGCTCACGGCAGCATGTTGTGGATGTATTGGCAGTAGCAAGTCTCAGTACTTGCTCTGATCAAATAAATGCAGTCTTGGTGAACATTAGAGACTTCTTTCAAAATTCTTTAAAAAAATAATACACAACCCCAAACTTTTGAAAGATGGAATTTTTTTTTTAATTTTTAGGGGTTTTATCCTCATATTGATGATAGGACAGTGGAGATAT
The DNA here is from genome assembly GCA_039654775.1 of Spinibarbus caldwelli. Classification (NCBI taxonomy): domain Eukaryota; kingdom Metazoa; phylum Chordata; class Actinopteri; order Cypriniformes; family Cyprinidae; genus Spinibarbus; species Spinibarbus caldwelli. Next base: position 20,348,841 of record CM077223.1, on the reverse strand, counting down.
GACAGGAAAGCATAGGGCAAAGAGAAAGGGAAATGGGATCAGCAAATGACCACGAGTCAGGAATCGAACTCGGGTCACCAGAAGCACAGTTGCACTACATGTCGACGCACTAACCACAAGGCTATCAGCACCGACACGGTAGTATTTTTAGATTAATACTCACAGTGGAATGAGTAGTTCCTTCGGTCACACTTTATTTTAAGGTCCAGTTCTCGCTATTAACAAACAATTAACTACAACTCTTGCCTCAATCAACTCCTAACTTGCTGCTTATCAACAGTTAGTAAGGTAGTTAAGTATAGTTATTGGGTAGGATTTGGGATGTAGAATATGGTCATGCAGAATATGTGCTTTAAAAGTACTAATAAACAACCAATATGTTAATAATAGGCATGCTAATAAGCAACTAGTTAATATTGAGAATTAATCCCTAGACTAAAGCGTTACCATTCTTTCTCTTATTTAAAGGGGTCATATGATGCGAATTCAAGTTTTTCTTTCTCTTTGGAGTGTTACAAGCTATTTGTGCATAGATAAGATCCCTGAAGTTGCAAAGACTAAAGTCTCAAAACCAAAGAGATATTCTTTATAAAAGTTAAGACTCAACCATGCCTCCCTAAAACGGCTCATTCAAACACGCCCCCACATGTCTACGTCATGGTGTGGGGGGATTTGCAAAACACCGCCCAAACATATACGCAATAAAAGAAGGTGGGACTTTTATTCTCACTGTAGTATTGTTGTTGCCGCCGGCGCCATGTCCTGGAGATGCTGTGTTTCATTGTGAAAGCGAAACTACTTTGTTTGGGCTTCCAAAAGAAGACACAACTAGAAATCTGTGGTTGAGTTATATTTACAACACTGTTCCAGAACAGTTTCTGAACCTGGGAGTAGCCTGCCAGCTGTGCTCAAAGACTGTTTCTATAAAGTGGGGCAATTCCAACGTCGCACGGACAGTCTGGAGCCTCTGACTCACAGCCTGTAAGTATGTTTTCATATTTAAAGAATTTGCCACTGATGATTCAAACGCGAGTTTTGAGCTGTGTAGAGTAGCGCTTGTTGTTTGTCGTTTCTCCGATCACAAATACATACATGGTAATGTTTACGCGGCGCGATGCAACGCGACGCTTACAAAGAGAGTATAAGTCATTATAATCAGTAATCATGTCCCCACTGGATGCAACAACTGCCTCTTTTGTAATGGGTTTTATTGTTTTTGTGTCGTCACGCCGGGACAAGCCATCACAATACGGTAAGGGGCGTAACATTTCCGTCTCACACTTGAGGTATTTGGCCAATCACGACGCACTGGATACCTGGCCGATCAGAGCACGCCTCGCTTCTCAGAACGATGAGCTTTGTAAAAACCGGCGCGTATCAGAAATGCGGGGCATAGAGGAGCAACAATAATGTACAGTATGTGGAAAATAATGTGTTTTTTTGAACCTTAAACCACATAAACTCATTGCATTACACCAAATACACAAAATAATGTTCTTTTTAGCAACGTCATATGACCCCTTTAAAAAAATTTACATTTATCTTTTCAAATAGTTTATTGCTTAGAAACAATTGATGTATTGTTGTGGTTGAACTTAAAGCTGGTTGGGTTTCCTCCAAGAACTATTTATTCAGAACGTTTTTAATTGCCTATGGACCAAAAAATGAATAGGACAAACACTCCTGAATCACTAATGTGCTCTATGCAGACACCTCCATCCAAGTGGATCTCTCAAGGCACAAAATCAGTGGTGACACTGAGCTTTTGGCATACATAAAGAAAAAATAAAATCAACAGCACTTTCAAATATTATAGCACCTAAAACAAACATAGCAACACATTAAAAAAATTCAGAACACGCTAGTAATGGAAAAACACCAAACACAACACACTAATATAATAATAAGTTTTACATGGGCAAGCAGCTCATTATTTTCGTCAGAAAATGTACAAATATAATAATCAAGTTATTAAGATACTGAAGGTTTTCTAACAAATCCATGTTTGTGTTTGCTAATCTGCATCAGCATGACTGATGTTTGCGCTGTGCCTAATGTACACATTAAGTGTGGTAAACCTAATGAAGTGATGAGCATGTGTATGTGTGGTAGTCCAGCTCACGAACTTCACAGTTTGAGCCTTTTCCATGCTCTCGTGTACGTGCTGCTCAGCTAGCAGAATGCTATGTACGTTGAAGCTGGTATTTGTCTTTATTTTCAGATGCAGACGGCTCGGCGAGAGCTCTAATCAGAGTCCACGCAGCCTGCTGTATAATCACTCACTTCAGGCTTGTAATTGCATGAGGACAGCTGAAAGCTGTACAGTGGGTGGACAGCAGCAAAGAATAGAGCTAAGACTAACGTCTCTGTTGTTGGAAGAAGCTGTCCATTTCATGCCACTTTTGCAATCTGTCAGGGGTTAAAATAGGGCAGAGTGTTGCGAAACTTGTGCTCACTGAAAGAAAACAAGTTGACAAAAAGACAGAATCCAAAATTTGGTAATAATATAGCATAATGAGGAATTTGAGAGTTTACTTTTTTGATCAGAAACATTTAATTGGTAAAGGATTTTTAGCTAAGCACAAGGGTTAAACCTCACTTATACACCGTAATCTACATAAATAAATTATGGTGTACAAGAATCACACATATGGTTTTGAACCTCTTCATTTATATAAAACTTTCAACAAACTGGTTCACTAAAAATGGACAAGAAGAATGCATTTGGTTTGAAAACCAATTGTGAAAAGTGATCATGCTACACTACTACTGCTAAAAATGCTGCATGTAACTGAAAAAGCTTCACTATTTTGAAAATGAGCAAATTATGTAATAGCATGCTATTGAAAAATTTAGTTCTGAAAAATTTAGTTCTGAAAAATTAGTAGTGTATCTACTTTCAGCTATTGTGTCTAAAATGGAGGGGAAAAAAGTGAAAGAGAAAAGTCAAAACTAAACTAAAACTGCATTTGATCAAATACTGTCAAGTGAAGTTATATTCCAGATCATGTGAACAGCACTCAGCAGATAGAGACCTTACTGCTGGCTGTGCTACTGCCTATTATAAGTCAATAGTAGTGGTTCAGATAAGGACAAGGCTTTAGTGACAAGTCCCTGTCATTCAGAGTGACAGGACCACAATCAGCTGTGCCATACAAAAGCGAGGGCAGAATAAATTGCATAGGGTACAGGGAGAAAACACAGACATTGACAAAGCTTAAATATCATGTCAGGCTTTACATGAGCTCTTCAATCAATGTGGCATCCTGCTAATACCTTTAGCCACTGTGAGCCGTAACTGAAATTCCCTGCAGGGCTCAGACTTGACTTAAGATCAGACTCTAATTACAGCTGCTGCACTGACCCCATTCCCTGTCCCAGTCTCAGAAGGAACAGTAACATTTAAAGGCATTATAACTAAATGGTTACCATATTTATATACCCTGGTATTTTGATTATATGCCAAAGTATTTCAAATGACAGCATGGAACGACCATGGTATTTTTGGCACTTTTTTTGGGGGGGGGGGGGGGGGCTACTTTTTGACTGATAGATGCCTAAATCAAGTTAGGACCACTAGTGTAGAGTTTTAACCACCAATAAAATGCAGTATTCTAAAGAGGTTATGGAATGGGTAAATGACAATTAAGTGTGTCCACGCAATTCTACAGTACTTTGGGATGCAGTAGTTGCATCACAAATGTGCTTTATTAAAAGAAAATGCAAAGTCAGAGTTTGGATTTTAATAAAATTAAATTTCTAAACATATTAAGTTTAATCAAACATAATGCATGTTGCATCACCAGTGAAAAAATGCATAATTTCCTTACACCTTGAATACATGTGAGTGTACACAACCTTGCCACATGTATCAATAAATCATCACATTTCACAAAGGCTTTTAAATTTATTTTTCATGGTAAAAGCAGTTTTACCCATTAAAAATACCATACCACATTTTAAAACAGAGGAATTGTAAGGAGATGGTTATACTGATTGTTATAAAAACGTCAAATTATCTGATATTTTAAGAGACGTATTGAATCCAGTCAATTCATTCTATGTGCAGTCAATTCATATTTTATGTGCATTGTGCAATGAAAAAAAAAAAGAATCTTATTTCAAACTTAAAAACATGCACATCGCAAAAGAGGTGCGTTCAAGTCATTGTATCTATAAATAGCATTTTAATGTATTTTTGAATGAGCATCATGTCATTGACCCTATGATATGTTTAAGGTCTACACTAAATTCAGCATGGATCAAACAGGATCAACTGCTGATAAACAGTGCGTGCTTGCTTGTGTAGGTGTCAACAGTCACAGTGCAAAGTGCACTGGTTCACATGTTATTTCTGTCGCTGAAACCAAAAGCTAAGGGGAGGGTTGAGCATCCCAACTCACAAGCACATTCAGACATACTGCGGGAGCTATTTTAAATCCTGCTCTGCTAAAGCTGAGGAACCGTAGGGATATGGTTGAGACTGCACATGAAACAATCAATGTGATTGGCTGAGATTTTGGTGTTCTGGTTAAAAGCAATAGTTTGTAGTGTGTCCACTCCTGCAGGAGCACTCCTTGTGAATTATACGTTAATTATGTCCAAGGGTTTGTGATTTGGCAGACAAAATCATATGGCTGATTTTAACAGTGAGTTTTTTGGTGGCGGTACATAATCTGTAGTGGTCTGATTCCAAGTATTGTGGACAATAAATGGGCAAAACTATGAATGCCTTAGAGTAAACAGCCTACGGTAAGATGGATGGAGTTACTCTAGTGCAGGGCTCCTCAAATCTGGACCTCGAGATCCACTTTCCTGCAGAGTTTAGCTGTAACCCTAATCAAACAACCTGAACATGCTAATCAATGTCTTCAGGATCATTAGAAAATCATAGACAGGTGAGTTTGATCAGGGTCGGTGTTAAACTCTGCAGTGGATTGGACCTCCAGGGTAAGATTTGAGGAACCCTGCTCTAGCGGATGTAGAGTCCCTACTACTGTCTATTGATGTTTCGTGGATTATTGGACCATTACATCCACTGTATAAGACTGCACAGCAGTGACCAATTCAAGTGCATGCTGCTCTCCACAGGGAGAGTGAACTAATCCACTTCTATCCAAGGGAATATGTTTGATAGCAATCTCTAGCAGGTCGGTCCTTTGCACACTCAAATCTCTTGTGCACAAAAGGGTCCTGCAAATTCAACTGATGCAAACTCACATTATATTTTTAAGATTTGGAAAGCACTATCAGAAGCTTTTCTTGGACCAAAAACAATCCTTTTATCTCCACCGAACATATTATAAGACCGTTCCATTCCTTTCCTCCATTTCCTTTTGCAGTCCTATACACTCTTTAAAATAAAGGTTCCAAAAGGAGGTTTCGCAGTGATGCCATAGAAGAACCATTTTGGGTTCAGCCTTTTGGGAAATGGAAAGCTTCCATGGATGTTAAGAATAGGAACTTTGTCTTTAAGAGTGTAAACATGAATGAAAATATATCACCACATTACCTTTGATCCATCCAGGCTGATGATCCTGTACACGTTCCTGGTACTATCATAGAAGTAAGATACAGTGACCGCATGCTTGCTGGTGGGCATCCAGTTCTTCTTCGTGTTGGGGTCTATCTGGAAGACGTGTGCCCGGGTGCTGTAGATGGGCTGCTCCCTGAAAGGTAGGAAGAAAAAGTGGTGAACCTCTTTGTGCCTGAGCACCGTTGTCTCTCCAATTCCACCAGGTGCGCTGCAACGTCCTGGTAGACGGATGACCATTTCTTCAGCCTCCATCTTGCTGCTGATCGAAATTGTTTGGACCCAGGTGGAAATCTGGGCCTGTCCTAACCAGTCAGACACATTGGTTCCCTGCTACCAGTGCAAGGCGACCATTCAACGGCCTGCTGATATGGAAATGCCAGCTGTTTGGCTGGGGCCGTGTGGGATGGACACTAAATATAGTCAGGGACGCAGTAATCTGCAGTCCCACCCCTATTGACCTGATCTTTGCTGTTGAAGTACGTTTGCACCACACTAAGAGCATATCAGGGTTCTTTTCCCAGATGGCCTAGCTCTGATAATCGCACATAGACGAAGGTAACACAAATACTAGATAAACTAATGTTTATTACTTCTTTTAGCCTAAGAGGATGAGTGAAATTTCATAAACACCCCAGCCAAGTTTTCCAATGCTGCATTTCAAGGTTGTGTTAAAACACAAAAGTCAACAATACACCCTGCATAGGGATAGTTTATGCAAAAATTAAAAATTTGTTTCATTTACGCAACCTCACGTTGTTTTAAGCCTGTATGACTTTATTTCTTCTGTGTAACACAAAACAAGATATTTTGGAGAACTGATTTTCTTTACAGTGAAAGTCAATGGGGTCTAAAGGAACTCTGGACGCCATTTACATTCATTTCTCAGCCAGATATTTCTCAGTATATCTTCTTTTGTGCTCAACAGAGGAAATAAATTCATACAGGTTTGGAACAACATGAGGATGAGCAAATTATAATGAATTTTCATTTTTGGGATCATTCCTTTAAGAGAGTAGTCATCTTGGAGGCCATGCACATTGAAAAACAAGGTCCTTTTTTGTGAACGTTATCATCAACTTAGACAAAAAAACCCCCCAAAAAACAGAAGATCATGTGGACCACAAGCAGAATGGAATAATCACTCTCTAGAATAATAGGCAATCATCGCGGAAGAGAACAAAAGAACACCGGAGTCCCAGTCAGATGAGCTGTCTCACTCTGAACTTTTTCATTCTTCTCAACACAATTACACATTTATCCTCATTCCAAGTGATACATACATGTCATCAGCAATTCATGAGCAATTAGCATTCACGCAGCCAAAGCGGAACGGTGAAATTCTCACTAAGGTTCAACTCGTTAACATTAGTTAATGCATGAGGTATCATAAACCAATAATGAACAACAATTTTACAGCATTTCTACAGAAAAGTTTTAGGGTAAAGCTGACAATGAAACAACTTCGCACAAAACAACTTCGCAAGTATCTTGCATGCAACCACAGAGGGCGACAGAGAGGTGAAATATCTGAGGTGCATATTAAAGTTAATTTATTCCTGTGAATGTGCGAGCCGCTATAGGTAAACTACAAGAATAACAACATGCAGTAAACTGTAAAAGTATTAGCACTACAAACCATTATTTACAGCTAAAATAACTAGAAGAGGGTGACACTAGAAGCCTAGTAGAAGTATTAAAGTCAGGAACTTGGTTCTATCCATCGTTTGTTGATTGGATTTTGAGGTGTGGGCGTTGCACTCTTAAAAATAAAGTTTCTTCCTTTCAATTCCATAGAACATTTCCACTGCACAGAAGGTTCTTTGTAGTGGAAAAAGAATCTTTAGATTTTTATCTAAATGCTCATCAGCGTAAAAAAAAATGGTTCTTTTAAGAACTGTTCAATGATAGGTTCTTTAGGGGAAAAACAATTAAACCACCCTTTTAGAACCTTTATTTTTAAGAGTGTAGAAAGTTACATGAGAGGTTTTCAAAAAACAAATCCAAACACAGAGGGAATTCCAGTATAGCCTGCTCATTGGCCCTTTCCCAATACTCTAAAAGCAACTGGCCTCAAATCAATGTCAAAGGCATCTGTCTTGACTACTGTGTACTCAGTCATCAGCAGATGGAGCTTTTCCATACCATTCCCACAACCTACACTCCTCTGACCCAATTCCACAGATAACACCCTTCAAATCCCAATCAATCCCAATATATTCCGCCCTGTTTATTAAAATATAGGATCAGAAGTGGAAGTATAGAATGGGGGAAGGGGTAACATCCCAAGCACAGATACAGACGGTTTGTTGCTTCTATTCCCAGGATAATTAATCACCATATTCAATTACATTAGTGTGCTTCTAATCAGCTGCTGCTGGGCTGAAGTGCAGGAATGAGAGAAAAAGACAAGGAAGACGAAAGAAGAGAAGCAGGGATAGCTTAGTTGAGTTGGAGGAGAGAGAGAGCTGCGGAGTATGGAGAAGTGCTTACGCTGCACCGTGGAGGCAGAAGATCTCTGAAGAGCATCAAAGGCTCGTTGCATAATTAGCATTTAAATTCGATTAAAATTCAGTTGCAGTCACCACACATGGGTGGTTCACATGACATCACATTCTTTTTTGTCCAGAGGGTCATAACCATTTAAAATGTAGTAACTTCAAATATATGTTTATATTGTGAATGCAAACCATTAGTATACATACTTTACTCTGTTTTCACTTGAGTAAAACAGATGTAGAAGTTAACAAACAAATGCCAAGCACAAAGAGAACAAGTACAGGAAATGAATTAAAGGCATCTTTGGGGAAAAAATAAAACAGTAAATAGACTGGAACTAGTCATATTGCCATATTGTGGAAATGGCTTAAAATTAGTATGGATGTTTGTAAAGGTATATGCTTATGAACTTGTTTGGAATTTTTATAAAACATTTTTTCATCTTTTTATGAATCTTATGGTGTGACAAACATACTTGGTGTCATTCATAAAAAATAATCAAATTTATTCATCTATGTACAATAAAAATGCTTAAAATTTTAATAGTAATCTGTGATGTTAAGAAAAAATTGATGTGCATTAAATAATGCTTTATTTTAGTAATGACTGAAGTTAAGAATAATTTTTATATTTATTTATATTTGACCAGTATATAATCTGTCATACCTGACATCTTCAATGATTAGCACAGAAAATATGACAAAATTAAGTTAAAATACAAACTACTCAAGTAACAATGTATTTTCTATGTAGCCAACAGTATAACCAACATGATTTTCATATCTTGTTTGCTAAGATTTTTCCATTTCATGTTTCATCAGTTCATGGTTAAATGTCAACCACCCACACAGAAAAAATAAGATAGCAGAACTGCCTGAATTTATAAAAGGAAAATGGAAACTAGATTTCATACTAAAATGTTTCTGAAAACACAAACCCTCAGAGCAATCTAAGAAAATCATTTGAAATGTTGTTACAAGCAATTATTAAACAATTCTTTGCTTAGTTTGAACTGATTGATCAAGCAATCCACTGGATTCATCTGTCAAATGTATCTCAAAAGTAAGACTGTAAAATGTTAAATGTAAGTGATATATAGTCAGTTATATAAGGAATCAAATGTAGCCAGCTCTATATTAACATCAACACACAAGGGAAATGATTTTACACCACCCACCTTCAACAACCCACCACCATCCAGAGCTAGCAGTCTATTTCATCCACTCCTAACATCAACATCTGTATTTCTGACCAAATAATAGTGTAACTACAAAGAAAACGAAACTTCTCCCACACTTCAAGCTTGAGTGATCTTAAAGGTGCAGTAGGAGATCTTGGAAAATGCTAACGTTAGCCTGATAGCACTGAAAGCGAACGTCCCACCTCCCTGCAATCGCGTCTAAAGCCACGCCCCCTGCACGCATATACGCTCACAGACCAGAATAACAGAGACAATATTACTACAATAGGCTACATCAGCGGTTCCCAATCCCAGTCTCCTCGCAAAGAAGCGAGTGTAAGGAGCATGTCAATCAGAACACAGTTCATGCACGTAGCTCACTTCTAACGAGCTGGTTATCTGAATCGGGTGAGTTAACTAAGAGAGACATGCAAAATATGCAGAGCGGGGGGCGCGAGGACTGGAATTAGGAACCGCTGGGCTACATCATGTGTCATTCAGCGGTGAGAAAACTTTATAGTACAGTTAGTAAAAGTACTACAATACCAGGAAGGAAGATGATTGCGCTGATGACGTATCCTGTCTGCGCGAACCGGGTGCGCAGAGGTATGCTAATACATACGTTGACAGGCAGGTAGGAAAGACAATAAAAACGCTCGGACCGAGCGTTTTGATTGGACGAAGATTTCTTGGTCCTACGCCTTCCACAAAATATATAAATACATATAAATACATTTAGACCACTTAACTTAATGATTGCTATCATGATGTGAAGAGACTTTCAACCAGCATAACAACAAATAATTCTGAAGACAATCACCTATTGCACCTTTAAATCGTGTGTACAGGTAGTGGACATACATGTTAGAGAAGTTATTTTGTTACATATTCACATATATCTGTTACATAACCTGGCTGGTAGCGTGATCAATCTTGATTTTGAAAAAGTGCCATCGTTTTAATCTTTAAAATCATCTGTTTTAGAAATAATTTATATTGATCACAGTTTTTATCTTTGAAGCACTGCTTATGTTTTCATCTCTTCAATTTCTCAATGCGTTCAGCAGGGGGCAGACCTGTGAAAAGCCCCAACAGCCCCTACCACAGGCCTGTTTTCTTTAGTGCCGCCCACTTTTTCAGCGGCGTTGGAATTTGCATTTTTTAAATTAAATTTTTCTATGGAGATTTTTAAAAAGTATTATGAGACATGAACCAAGATAACCAGCTACAAACTGAATCACAAAATTACAAACTTTTATTTTAAGCAAAACTCTCAAAATCGGACAAAAAGACAAAGGTACGAGACTGTGTGCTCAACGACTTTAGTGAGGGAAAGAACTACAATCTACTATTTAATTTTATTTAGTTGTTGGTCATATCTATAAACAATATATTTTAAGTTTATTGCAAAATATGCATATACTGTATAAATATTTAAGTTTTTTTAAGTGTCATTCACAGTGCTTCATGGGAGTGGGCAGAGCTCAGTGCTCTTGGCCTGATTTGCTGGCTGCAGCTCTTTGATTGGTGGAATTTTCTGCACAGCATTATGGGTAATGTAGTTTTCACCATGAATTCTGCTGTTAAATACAATTATTTTAGCTCACTCGTAGCTCACAGTAGGTCTGTCTTTAAAGGTTTATGAGTTATTGTTAAAAATCAGTTTCCCTATCGAGAAAATAAATTAGGTTTTTACTTCCAGGACCTGACTGTTGCACTCTATTACCCCCACTATTGTCTTAACAATGGCTGTTCAGTAATGTTAGCAAGCATACTACATAACAATCAAACACTTTATTGCATGAAGTAAATTGAATTGTGTATCGCTGAATTGAGTAGGAAGTGGGAATAATTTTCTCCAGAGTAATACACTCCCTGAACAGCCCTTGAATCTTTCAATGGTGATAATTTAATTAAGAATGAAGAAGAGGGGCCTTAAAGCAATTAAAGTTTTTTTTTTTTTTTTCACTATTATTTATTTAGAAAAAGAAAATGCTTTGCCGCCACAAGAAGATCAATCTTTATGTAATGAAACATTTAAAATTAAAACATGATCACTTAAACTGCCAGACACTGTTCAAAGACTACCCTGGGAAAATCTTTAAGAGTCTGATTTATAAATAACTATATACGGGCTACCAATGAAAAGATTTTAGCTCATTCAGACCAAAAACGAATAATAAGTGGAAGACCCTTCAAGCACCCAAGCTTGAATTTCCATGCATAGGGTCACCTTTATTTAAAATCTATATTTCAGTTCAATCTCCAGCTGAGGTTTGGAAATTCCATATACAGATATAAGATGTCATTGCCATTATTGGCTCCAAAACTGTATTGATAAGGCTGTGCCATTCAGCGCTGCTCTGCTGAAATGTAGATTACATAAGCATGACGAGATTAAAGGCCTTTGGCACTGCAGCACATCAATATATGAAATTAGCTAATGTTCATTCACATTCACAGTACATGCTTGTTATCATTTACCAAAAAAAACATAATAGATCATACACAGCTGACCAATAGACTTTACTCTCAGTGGTCAAATATGGTTATCACAGTGAATTAAGAATGAATATATATTATATATAACATATAATTTTATTACATATGTAGGTATATAGATATAGATATGTATTTATGTGTGTGTGTGTGCGCGCGCTATACATTTTTAGTGTAGGCACGTATGGTATTTTAAAACATAATGCACATAAATATATTCATGCCATAATTAAGCATTATAAAATCTTAATTTTTTAATTCATACATTCCTATGCATACTAAAAAGGAAGGCGTTCATGAACATGAATAACAGCCCTTACATTCTGCCCTGTCCTCGTAAGACCGGTGATAAAACAGTAATGCTCTGAGCTGCCAATTCCTACGGTACGTTTCGCGATTTACAAGCAACTTACCCCATGTTATCGTTTTTCCCTCCTGAGACGAGAAGCGGTTTGTTGATCACCGAGTTTCTTCTTCCAGCTGAATGTAGCGGCTCTGGATGCGGCGCGCGCGGTCAGTCACATTATGAGCAGCGGCGTTCTGCGTCTCTCTTCACGCGCTCTGTATGTAGGCTGACAGATGCACTGAATCAATCCCCGGCGAGCTGCCCACTAATACTGCCCAATTTCAGCTAGTTTGGCACACGATGGGCTCGCCTGAAATGCGCCTGTATGTTAATTTTGAAGAGCGCGAGGTAACGGTGAATGGAGAACCTCTCTCTCTCTCTCTCTCTCTCTCTCTCTCTCTCTCTCTCTCTCTCTCTCTCTCTCTCTCTCTCTCTCTCTCTCTCTCTCAGTGGGCGGGTGGCTCTGAAGATGAATCTACTGTCAGTCGATGGTCATAACACATAACACACAATATCCCACAACAACGTCCTCCGGCACGATTACCAAGATCTTCTCCCATTAAAAAACACTTGCCACTTTTTCATCATAGGGTTTTACCCACGATCATCGTCATAATTCACACTCGTAACAATAATTATCCCATCATTATCACCATTTTATCAAAATCTAATAAAACTTTAACTCTGAAAATCTCTTCAGTGTAGTTAAAACTGTGAAAACATCTTATGAGAAATGAAGAGTTAACCTTTCATACTTTGAGATTCATTGTTTCCTCCAAATGTAACAAGGGTATTTTCACCTTTTTTTAATTGGAGTTTTTGATCTAGTTTTTTTTTTTTAATTATTTAAATAGAAGCAAATGAGCTGTTTACAGTGAATTACCACAGTACAACAGCTTGATTGCAACTGTGATACTGCTTTTAAACAACATTTTCATGAACCAGAGGTAATGTTTCAGACAAAAAGAAAAGTGGTTAGTTTTGTAGCCTATATTTCTAAGCCGATAATGGTTCCAAAAGAAAGAAAGAAAGAAAGAAAGAAAGAAAGAAAGAAAGAAAATAACTGTTACAGTTGCTTCAAAATGTGAATATATATTCAAATATATTCAAGTAATGTTTATCACAGGCCCATTTTTACTCATAATTTGAAAAAAAAAAATTATAATTCCTAGGAATTAACAAAATAAACCAGTGACACGGCCACGTCGAAACAGCTTTATTCTGTTTTATAAATAAACGATTTCATGAATGCTATGTTTCAGTGTAACATTAAAGAGCGGCTAATTTTTCTCCCTTATGTCCTGCCGCAGGGGACTTTTATTTTAAAATCAGAGGCGAGCGCGCGCAGTAACCCGGAAACAAAGGCTATGTTGTTTTGATATTTTTCACACGCTTGTTCTCTCTCACTTACCAAACAAACCTTCCAGCCCCACTGGTGAGCTCTTCTTTCTTCAGCTGTTAAATAGAACAATCGAAAGCAATTATTACAAGTTTTTTTACATTTGGTTGTTTACAGTTATTGAAGTTAGTAAACTGGTGTTATGTTCTAGCGCTCTTCGGCCAATTTAATTTTAATCATGAAACACTGTAAAGGCAGCAGATTTCCAGTATGAGTTGTTTGGGTGTTGAGATGTTTTATCATTGGGTAATGAAAGTTTATTGTTTTATTCTGCCTGTTAAATTTTTAAAGTTTGAAAGTGACAATAATAATCACAGAAATGGTTAGGATAACATATTTAAAAATGATTTGTTTTCTTACTGTTGTCTCCAAACGGACTGTTGTGTTTGTAAAGCTGAAGGCAGTAGATGTTTGCTCTGGCTGAGGAGGAGGATGTTCCCCAGAGCTTATGTCTTTCCCCATAAAGATGGGCAATCTGAACATTTATTCCAGCACATTTTACCTCACTCTGTGTCCCAGCAACGGAGGATTGAAGCCCATCTGAATGTAACAAAGTGAGTGGATAACGTGCTTTTGAAATTGTGCATTATATTCTGTGAATTCATTTGATTTCTTAACTTCTATCTCCGTAGCTTCATTGGTCCACCGTTGAATGTTCCTCGTTTGATTCCAACGTATCAATGGACACCAGTGGAACAACCTGATGTTTCTTTCAGTCCAAATGGTGTAAAAGGAAGCAACAGAAAGTGAGCAGCACTCTGGCATCTTGAACACGTGACCACAAACCACTGGAATTCTTGTCACTAATCTGTATTAAATCGTGTTAAGTCCTCTGTCTCAAACCGCATTTCATTTACTGTGCCAGGAGAAGGAGCGATAATCACAGTCAGAATGACCTGAAGAGACAGTGCTTCGGTTCTCCAGGTCCTCACAACCAGCCTGCAAGAAATGCCAACTTTACCTCCCAACCGGCGACTGGATCAGCGACAAGCAGAGAAATGTGTAATTCTTATTCCAGTGTCCCCACATGCTTATCTGCCGCCTCTAAGACTGGAGGCTGTGTGCCATCTTTGAGAGAGGGATCCCATCAGAGCGCCTTTCACCCATCATCGGTCAATGATAAGGTGAACACACAAATAAAAGCCAGGAATGCTGGCAGACTTAGTCACATGACCTTTATTTGATACACACAAGTTAATGGCAAAGTTTAGAGGAGTAAGTGTGTATTTTACAGTATTATATTTATTATTCTTCTGCCCACAGCTAAGCCAGCAGATTCTCAACCTCTTTCATGCTTGTGAGCAACAGAATGATGATCTGGAGAAGAAGGAACATTGCCGAGCAGCACTGCAGAGGGACATCCAGACAATCTTCCCATGTACATTACACTCATATTATGACTGGGATCTTCTCTAGCCGTAGTTTAAAGGAACAGTTCACCCAAAAAATTAAATTTGCTAAGAATGCACTCACCTTCAGAGTTTGTTTCCTCACTGAAATAGATTTGTAGATATTTAGCATTACATCACTTGCTCAGCAATGGATCCTCTGCAGTGAATGGGTGCCGTCAGAATAAGAGCCCAAACAGCTGATTAAAAACATCACAATAATCCACAAATAATTGACATGACTCCAGTCCATCAACTAACATCTCATGAAGTAAAAATGAGATGACCTTTTTTTTTTTTTCTTTTTTTTTAAGTGGAGAAAGCAATGTTGTGGAGAGAGAACTCATATTTTAGCCAGAATCAGCAGTTTGAAGTTAAAAAAATGCCTTAATGTTGGATTTGTTTATTATAAGCATGCAGCTCTTCACTTCACAAGACATTAACTGATGGACTGGAGTTGTATGGATTATTTGTGGATTACTGAGATGTTTTTATCAGCTGTTTTGACTCTCTTTCTGACGGCACCCATTCACTGCAGAGGATCCATTGCTGAGCAAGTGATGTAATGCTACATTTCTCCAAATCGGTCCTGATGAAGAAACAAATTCATCTACATCTTGAATGAGTAAATTTTCAGCAGTTTTTTTATTTTGGGGTGAGCTAATCTTTTAATTTGCATTCTTCATGAACTTGTTCTAATATTTCAAACTTTGCTCTATTTTTGGTCAAGGTGCACGAGTCTTCTTGGCTGGGTCGTCTCTAAATGGCTTTGGTAGTCGCAGCAGTGATGCAGATCTTTGTCTTGTCATTGAAGAGGGAGTGGTAAGTGTGTTCTTGAGGAAAGATGCTTTATTTAGTTATGCCCAAATAGTTTCTACACTAATTGTTCAGGCTTTGTTGTCTTGGGTGTAACTCTCTACATACTCCTTTGTAGGTAAACCACAGAACAGATGCTGTATATGTTCTTAGTCTTGTGCAGAAATTGTTTTACACACTGTGTAAGTGATCTGCAATACATACATCATTAAACATACAGAAATTTCCCAGTATACTTCACTTTGTTTCATCCACTAATAGCATTACTGCTGTTTCACAGCTTACATTGAGAGGCCTCAGCTCATCAGAGCCAAAGTGCCCATTCTGAAATTCAGGGACAGAGTCAGGTAGGTCTTTTCGGTTTTTGTGTTGTATTTGCAGTCAGAAATAGGTGTGCCTACACTACTATTTTTTTTTTTCTTTTTTTTATTAATACTTTTATTTAGCAAGGATGCATTAAATTGATCAAAAGTGACAGAGACTTTTTTTTTTATCTTATTTTACAAAAGATAAGATTTTATAAAAGACTTCTATTCCATATAAATACTGTTCTTTTGAACCTTCTATTCATAGTATATGTATTATACTCCAGACTCCAAACTGCATCACAGTGTCCACAAAAATAAGCAGCATAACCATTTCAGCATTTAAATAATAAGAAATGTTTGTTAAGCAGCAAATCAGCATATTAGAATGATTTCTGAAGGATCATGTGACACTTAAGACTGGAGTAATGGCTACTGAAAATTAAGTTTTTGATTGATGGATTGATTGATTGATTTTCCATCACAGGAATACATTACATTAAATTATATTAAAATGTTAAATTGTAATAATATTTAACAGTATTAGCATTTTTATTTTTGATCAAATAGTAAAAAATATGTAATTTTGATACCTTGGTAAGTATAATTGACCTCTTTCTAAAATATTTAAAAAAAAAAATAAAAATCTTACCAAACCCAAACCCTTGAACTGTAGTGAACTATATCTAACCAGCACTGGCAGTGCAAGCATGAAAGTCATGAAAGCCAGTATCATCTGAAAACAAAAGATCAGTACATCAGCTAACCACAATTTTTTTTTTTTTTTTCTGCAATTCTTTTACATGCCAGTGGTGTGGAGTTTGACTTGAACTTCAACAACACTGTTGGTATCAGAAACACCTTCTTACTGAGGACATATGCCTATGGTAAGATCAAAAATGTTCAGAATTGTGTACCTAATTTAAATGTTTATGAAAATATTATTTATTAGCATTT
This sequence comes from Spinibarbus caldwelli, assembly GCA_039654775.1. Classification (NCBI taxonomy): domain Eukaryota; kingdom Metazoa; phylum Chordata; class Actinopteri; order Cypriniformes; family Cyprinidae; genus Spinibarbus; species Spinibarbus caldwelli. Next base: position 20,331,919 of record CM077223.1, on the reverse strand, counting down.
ATATTCATTTCAGTTGAAAAACGTGTTCGTCCTATCATCCTTGTAATAAAGAAATGGGCCAGTCACCACCGCATCAATGATGCCAGCCGAGGAACACTGAGCAGCTACACGCTGGTTCTCATGGTCCTGCATTACCTTCAGAGTAAGTCATTTTTCTAACATTTTGTATTAAGGTCAAGCAAATTAAACATTTGTAATTAGCAGTGTTTGGACTGAAAAATAAGTACAAGCTTTGAAGCTTTCTTGTGCTTTTCTGCTTTTGTTCTGTTCTAAGTGTTTATTGTTTGAACCTCATATAGCTCTTCCTGAACCTGTCATTCCATGCCTTCAAATGGATTATCCAGTAAGCAAATTGTCTAATAAATGAATGACATATAAAATATGCTTTTTTTAAGAATTAACTTCATGCTGCAACCATTTCTGTCAGGAGTGCTTCAACCCTAAGATGGACATTCATCTTGTGCCAAGTGGACCAAGCAATATTCTGGCTTTTGTGTCTAAAAACCAATCATCCCTGGGAGACTTGCTCTTGGGTTTCCTGAAGTACTATGCCACTGTTTTCAAGTAAGTAACGTTATTGATTTATGGCACAAATCATTGGCATTGATAAAACCTATATTTTAGGCAAAACAAGAAAACATTTTTATTCTAGGTCACTGCATTTTGTATCCTGTTATCTCAGAATTTGTAGTGCTATAACACATAACCCTCCTGTTGTGTTCCAATCTCTTTGACCCGGAGAGGTCAAAAGTTAATGCTAGTTAATGTTATCGCATTGGACTAAAACCTGCTGACTTTGCGCAAACAAGATCTAACAACTTAACCAAAAAATGTTTTTTTCCCCCACTTTGTTACACTTGTGGGGTTCACAGTCAAAAATTGCATATATGTTTCTTGTACTGTATAATATTACTAAATATTGCACTCAATCTTTTTATCAACTTTATCAAGCACAGATTTTTTTGTTTTTGTTTTGTTTTTTGGAACTGATTGATCGTAGGACTCAGACTGAGCATAAGTATCTCAGTTTTTGAGTGAACAGGAGGCCTACGACCAGTCAGTTACAAAAAAGAAATACAAAACCTGCAGTGTTTCCCATGCATTGATTTATTTGTGGCGGCCCACCACAATATCAACATTGACTGCATTGACAAATAGATTTTCCTTTTCCTGTTAATTTTTTATTTTACTTTTTAAAATGGGTAAAATCTTACTTCAGTGTAGAGCTAATGTTTTTGTGTTGACTGGCTCAGCACGTCTCTCTCACATGACATTAAATGAAAATAAAAAAAAAAAAAAATCTAAAACGGTTTCAATACTGTTTTTTTTTTTGTTTGTTTTTTTCCCCACAGTATTTATACACCGATACCACCAGCTGTACATTCTCTCTCTCTCTCCTCTCTGACAGCCAGTTTATGCACACCGCAGTGCAATTAGAACATTTATAAACATGTTGTCCAACAAAATACACATTTAATAACATATTTTTACTTCAAACTCAGTTCATTACGTCAGTTGTGTTTTAAATAACGGTTTTTGCGATCTGATGTGGCTTCGTATCATAGAATATTCTTATCATAGATATTCTAAACTGTAATAAAGGCAATGTCAATTATCATTACATTATAAATAGGTTTATTTTTATATCGTTGCGGACATGTTTATTGTCTTCATGTTTGTTCAGTTACAGCACTTCTGTCTTTTTATTTGGCTACAGTGATTGCTGGATGCCTTTGTCCATATTAGGGATTTCCTGTAAACTCTGGCGTCCATTATGAATGAAACATACATTACGTTATACATACTTACTAATGCTCACACCACCCTATTCTGGGTAAAAATAGGAAAAGATAATACTTCTCTTTAAAGAAATTTGAAGTAAACAAATCCATACGTATCGATATTTTTATTGTTATAAATTCCAGTGAATTCCCCCAGGGGCAGTGCCACCACAAATTAAGTGTAAATGTGTGGGAAACACTGACCTGTGCTAATTGAAAGAAAACAAGTTGACAAAAAGACGGAATCCAAGATTTGGTGATAATATAGCATAATGAGAGATTTACAAGCACTTTTTTTTTTAAAAAAAAGGCTGGTCATTTTTGACCGGGAACAGCACAGCACTAGGGTAAATAATTGTAAATCAAATATGTAATGTTTGCATCCCAGTTTACACAGCAGATTAGATTTACTTGTAATAGATAGGGGCCAGTGTTGCTAACAAAAACTAACCTAAATCTAAGCCACCTGCAAAGCTCCTGTTTCATGTCACTTTGCTAGATTGACAGCAGCAGGTGAAAATCTGGCTTTGCATGTGGCCCTGGTCCAGATGGCCTGCTCTAATGCTCATAACACTCTGGATATGTGCATATGCTTCTTAGAATAAACAAGTCTGAATACACTGAAAAGCATGTCTTTACAGTTCATTGTTATATTTCCACAGATGGGATAAGCATGTGATCTCTGTGCGTGAGGCAAAAACTCTCCCCAAGACGAACTGCAGAGAATGGAGAGATAAGTTCATTTGTGTAGAAGGTAAACAGTCCCAAAAATCTTTTTACATCGTGAACCGAAAGAATATGTAAGAATAACAGTTGTTTGTTTTTATTAATGTTTTTCAGTCCCCTAGAACTTGAATATTTATACTTTGTTTTAGAACCATTTGATCGTACAAACACAGCAAGAGCTGTTCACGAGAAGGTCAAGTTTGAAGCTATTAAAGCAGAATTTACAGAGGTAAGCATCCTTAAATCAGTATTAAAAATATAAACGTTTAATTAATATAATTTTTTTTTTTTTTTTGATAAACTCACTCCTGACAACTTGAGTAACTAAAATAAGCATCTCAGTGTTTTACAATAATGATGTAATAAGCCATATGTAGTTCAACAGTGAAATCTTAAAAGTGATTGTCTTCTTGCAAAATATAAGAAGCTATATATGAGTAATCTCACAAGAACAGATCATTTCAGGGTTGTAATACAGGAGTAAATTATTTTTTATGCAATCTCTCTGCATTTATGCTTGGTTATATGTTTATTGTTTATTCTCATACAGAACTACTCTTATGGAGGCTAAAGTTGTCATGAGGAATGGGGAAATAAGGTTACAGAACAACTGGAATTTGTAGTTACATTTGCGACATACTATTCTGATCTTATTTATGAACAAGGTCTGTTGCAACAGCACTGAGGTTATGTTTGGTAATGAGCTTTTATTTTTTTATTTACAGTCCTACCAGGTTCTGCAGCTGAGAAAAGATCTCAACTTCATCCTGCCTCTCAAAAATACAAGACCAAAAAGATAGCATGACCCCAGATAAGAATAAACATACAGAATGGATTAAACCTGGAGTCTTCAATTATACATTGTCAGAAGAAATGCTTTACTCCTTTACAGAGGGCTTTTGGGTATACTGGACCTTTTGGTGTTGAGCCAAATCCATTGAGCTGACTAGGATATTATCTGGTCACTAGTCAGGAACATCAGTGTCTATGTTTGAGCTGTACATGAAACATCAGACACTGAGCAATATCTTTTGCCCCTATGGTACACAGTCTGCATTCAGATAATGAATTTGCTGTTGCAAAAACATTTTTTCTCTGAGCATTTTTGGGTTTGTTAGCCAATATAATCCTTTTGCCGCTCAGTGAAATCAATGCAAAACAGTATAAAAAAATCCTGACAACTTTTCTGTGATCTTTACGTTTTCCTTAAAAACCCCAAATTGTTAAAAACACCTTTTTCTAGCAACTGACTACTTTTACCTGAACATTTTCAGCGATGACATTTCTATTGGTTATATTCTGTCATGTTTTGTATAGTTTGTACAGTCTTTTAAATGTTTATTTATCTGATTAAAATATCACTATGGAATTGTAATTTGCCTTTTTTTTGTTGTTGTTGTTGGTAAAATATTCTGTTAAATACAAACAGAAAAATGAGAAAGCAATCTTTTGTGGAAGTGCTAAAACTTGTACATTCCTTACATTTTAAGGCAAATTCTTTAATAGGATCAAATTGGAATACATGTTTAATATGGTTAGAGATTGCTTTCATGTGAATTGAGAACTTTTATATTGGATAGATTGCAGTAACACTTTCAACTGCTGGTAAATGTGATTTATGTTTTAGTACAGCTTCCAGTAATGGGTTGTTATTCTCGATTCATAGCATAATGTGAGTTTGGGGGTGTTAATATGGCTGTCTGGAAGGGTTAGAGAGTAAAATTAGCTCAGTCAAAGAAAACTGACACTACGGTGGCCTGAGTCTTGGACATGGCGGTGTTCTCTGCGTCTCATATTACAGGGGACACCGCCACTGTTGCAGATTCATCCAAGCTTTACTCTTCAGGACTTAGTTAACGATGTGCTATTGTTTAAAAGTTGACGGAGGAAATCAAACATATGGGACAATATCATTAACTGGGGTTACGAAAAACGGGGACACCTGTGACTCTTTCCCAAGTACGCAGCCTTGAGCTGAAGAATATTTGTAATCTATTTACAGCAGCCGCTGAGTAAGGCCAACTGTGCCCAACGAGACATGATCCCAACGCGAAGCTGCACTCTCCAAGACTGGTTTTTATTTTAAAATAACACTACCATATTTCGATTATCACAATGGATCGTGCTTTGAAAGGGGAACGTGAGGGGGCAGAGCCAGAGATGGAGGAAATGCAGGACGTGGGGTCAGGAATAATGGATATCGACGACGAAGAGGAGATTGAGGAACTTCATAACAGGTATAGCTTCCCACGGGTGCTTTCTAGTTAAAGTTTTATATAAAGGTGAATGTGATGTAAACATAGCAATTGTTGCCAACTTATTTTCAGGTAAAGTTGCTAAAGGCAGGTGGTTTTGTTGCTAAATGACGTTGTTGGATGATGATGTCACTATGTAACCATGACGCAAAACTACGTCATTGCATAGAATACACGTTGCAATTACTCGAATCTTAGCAAAGAATGTAATTTGAAATGTTCATTTAGATTTGTTTCCAAAAAAAAAAAAAAAATTCACATTTAATATATATTATTTGTAAAAGTAACAGGCCTATAAACACATTTTTATGATATATTTTTATTTTTAAATACAACATTGAATTATTGGTTACATTTTTTTTGAACAGCTACATTTGTGTATTTTATAAATAACTAGTAAAACTACACATTATTAAAAATTATAGTTTTAAGCAGTGTATTTGTAGTAAGTTAAATGCTACACTGTAAGGAAAGTCCATAAAAATAGGGCACAGTGTTAATATGAAGGAATTTCCTGTATTAATTTTTCACCAGTATTTTAAATTACACATTGCATTTTGATAGATAGATAGATTTTTGAGGTAAGTTCAACAGTGTATCTAACTGATTAACAATTCTAGGTACAAACTAACGACTAAAGTGTATCATAAATGAACAATTATTTTTGAACAAGGGCAAATAGCAACTTGATTCACATGTGATGTGTACTGCTAAGCACTTCTCTCCAATTCTCTACCAGCGGATGTGTTCCTTGACTGGCTAGCTGTTCAATAGTTTCTTCTTTTTGTGTGTTTAGGAGGAAAAATGCATGCCTTTTTTATCATTTGAGTCACTTTTCAAAAGTTGCTAAAAGTTTCCAAATACATTTTAAAAATAGCTAAATTTGTTGCTAGGCGCTTTTTGAAAAAAAAAAAAAAGTTGCTAAATCTAAAAACAAAATTGCTAAGTTGGCAACACTGAGTTTTGGACAATGCCCTTGTTACATTGTACTAGGCTATTTGTCTTGTACTGTCAAAAAACAGTTTTTATACAGTCGTCCATTAAAAATACAATTGTTCTATTTTATTACTGTATTCGTTAACAGTTGAATGTTTTTATAAACAAGTATTTTTCAAGTAGCTTTATATTCAGTACTAATAGTTGTTGATAAATGCACTTCCAAGTCTGTAATAAGCAGATATTCTGCCATCTGCTTCTACTAATTATTTTTAACTTTTTGAAGTTTTACAATTAGAACCCAAACATCATTAAGCACTAAACATCTATATCTGCCATATAATAGCCTACCACAGACTAGAATATTCTACACCACATTCCTTTGTTGAAACATTTCTAAACTCTTTTTGATTAGTTTAAAGGAAGTTGTGCAAGATCCATCAGTGAAGCCTAAACTCCAGTGCCTGATGGTGGACCCGTCGTTCTCTATGGTGACGGTACAGAGTGAGGACAGTGGGATTGTATGGGAGACTGCTTCCAGCAGATGCTCAACTCCATGGGCTTCAGAGGGAAGCTCGCTGTCTGAACAGTACAGCCTGGAAGGTTCTGGAACACAGGGAAATATTGTGATCATAATGGATGAAGACAGAATTAAGAGGAAAAAGACAAGCAGCAGAGGCAAGCTGGGTGACCGGTTTAAAAAGTCAAGCTCCAGACTGCCAAAAAGCCAGATAGGTGAGGAAAGACCCGCAATGATTGAGGTGTCTCTGCCAAATATCAGATCTGAAAACAGTGAGGATAGCCAGTCTGCTGCAAGCAAGGATCAAGATCTTTTTAGTTTGATATCAGAGGGTTTTGAAATACTCAATATCGTTGTACCTTCAAAGCTCGCTACAGTAGATGAGGAAGATAGCGGTGAACTGGTAGAGAATTTGACCTACTTGGATGATACCCCAAAGATAAAATCCAAACATAAGCACGAACCTGTTGCTACAAACAGTTGTCCTGGGAACACAGAGACAGACATTGAGGGAATAAAGCAAAATAAAAGCCTGAAGGAATCATCTCAGATATCTGCTGATAAACAACCAAAGAAAGATGAAACTCATATGGACTATCTTGAAAAATTCACATTGTTAGATGAGCAGGCGCCTAGTGATAGCACTACACTGACAGAAAAACTTGTACCAGAAGCTACTATCCAGCCAGAGGAACCTCAGGTGACTCAGAAAGAACCAAAAGCAGATGACGCCATTGACGAGGATTCCTTTGTATTTATCAGTGATGTTGAAATTGCAGGTGAACATCTTGATGAAGTGTTCTATGGAAATAAGTTCAATGCAGAGTCTGTGGTTCCCCATGAGTATGAGGAGCGAAATGGAAGAACGGCAAAAGAGATCTCTAAAACTCTGAAAGAGAGTGGATCGGTCTTATTTGGAAGTCAGGAGTGTGTCCTCACACCTGTATATCTCCCCACCGGACCACCAAAGATCATAGATCCTGTTCTTCTTGAGGAGCCACGAGCAATGTCCTTCCACTACTCAGACCTTTATGAGGACGCATTAGGAGACCGAAAGAAAGAAGACGACTTCTCGGATACAGAGAGTGTCGTTTCTGAAAGGTCTTTCAAAAGGCGATACTCTGATTCTGATGATGGAGATGGTTATCTGGAGAAATTCATATTGAAGGATGAAACACCAGTGGTTGCTAATTTACCTGAGGCTAAAGAGCAGGAAGATGGGGGGAAATTTACATGGTCACAAAATAAATTTGAGCTCACTGGATGTTTAGAAAGAGCACAAGAAGAAAATGATGAAGTAACTGCCGAACAACCATGTGTGCAGGATAAAAATGAAAGCGAAGTGCAGTGTGAGTCCACAGGGTGTTGTTCAGAGGGGCACTGTGCTCCAACAATACAACCAGAGGTGGAAAAGATCATTAGAAAAAAGGTCACATCAGACGACTTGGTTTCGAAGCATAGTAGAACAGATGAAAAGGAATGCGATGTCACTGTCATTATCAAGGACAGTATCACAACAAAAAGTGATCCCGATGACACACGACCTCATGATGTGGTTCAAGTCCTTGAGTCAGAAAACAAAACCACCAATAAAGAAGAACACAGTGGACAAGAACAAGTGCCTGGAGGTTTAGTGCATGAAGATGTAATTAAAGCTAAAGATGAATTTGAAATTCTGCCTGTAACAAAGAGCTCAGAGAAAATCCAGGCTGATACAGTTAAAAACATTAGTGTTTCTGAGACCAGTACGGATGAACGTCACAAAGCAGCTGTCGTCATTGCTGACATTCAGGAAACAAGTGTTATTACTAAAAATGACAAAGGAAAGAATAATAAATCCAAGACACAAGGCAAACTTTTAGAACCAAATATAACTCCAAAGACTGATAAAGACATAGTAAAACAAGAAACATCAGAAATATTTTCTCAGGAGATGATCAGTATCAAAGAACCTCTGTTAGATAAAACAGAACCTCCTAAAACTGAAGAACCTTTGAAAGCAGAGGTCAAGCCTTCAGAAGAGACTGAAACAATTAAAACAGATGCTACTAAAACTGAACATTCTGCATCTAAATCCTTAGAAACTGACTCTCACGTCCATGAGAATGGAGAAGTACTTGCTGTAGTTGAGGATGACGTGAGTGAAGGATTAATACCCAAGAAGGAGGAACAAAAGCAAGTACTTGACAGAATTGGTGCAGCACAAGAGGTTGAGGCCCGTGTTGGTACAGCAGAAGTGTTAACAGAACTTGAAATGAAGCCAGAGTCTGAAATTACATCGGTTCAGAGAGCTTCAGAAAAATCACATCCGTGTGAAACAGATACAGCAAACACTGAGCTTCAGATTAAACATGAGATTACAAGTGAGGAGAAAATATATCCAGAATTACAGAACGAATTCAGTGCAAAAAACGAGAACGCCAAAGCAGACACAGGTGCAGATAGGCCAAAACATGAGGCACCAGTGCTAAAACAAAGGTTGGAAAAACAAAAGGGACATATTGACATACCTGAAATTGAACCTGGGGTTGCAGAAAAACACGGAAAAGTTGAGGAAATTAAGGTAGATGTTACAGAGGAAGCAAATCAGAAAGTCAGCACCACAAAAGAGCCAGTTCAGAATGAGATACCTGCTGAGAAAAGAGTCACAACAGAGATTAAAGAAATGATTGATTCAAGCCAAGAATATAGCTTATTGTTAGCTAATGACATGGAGGCATCTGGTCGAGAAAGCATAGAGGAGATGAGAGTACCAGAAGATGTAGAGGACTCATCGAAAGTAAGACTGTCACCTGTTGTACCAACAAAGGAGGTAGAACATGACATGGCTATATTAACCAGAGAGATCCCAGTGAAAGAATCATCCCTTGGTGGGACAGATATTGAGAACAAGATGTTACCTCTAACATCAACAGAAACATCAGAGGAAGGAAAGAAACCACAAATGAATGATACACAGTTTGAAGATATAACAGACCTACCAGAACCCATTTCACCTCTTCTTCCAGTTGAGGAGGTCGACACCACAGCAATGAGAGTTTCACCTTTAGAGCCAGAGGATAGTGTGAATGTTTATGAAGATATACAAAGAGGAGGAAGCCTAAGTAGGAATAAAGATGTCTTCTCACAATTGCGAAGTTTTACCCCTCAAGAGGACCTGTCGGCCTTGAGCTGCGACCCAGATTTGCAGCAGGAAATTGCAGAGGAGCTTGATTTTGAGATGGTCACCGAACAAGAGGCAAGACAATCTGAACAAGCTCTAGCTGAGGATGGTCACCGTGAACAAGTTGGACTGTCAGATCAAATTCTGGAAACCGGCTTTGAATTTGTTGAGGATATAGATAGTGCCCAGATGGCGGAATATGAACAAGAGAAACTTGAAATTCAACCAATGGATGCATTCTGTCTTGTTTGTCGTTGCCCAGTACTGCTGAGTGAGGCTGAGCATCAAAACCATGAGATGGCCTCTTTGGATGAGGCCTTTGACAGTATTAAGGTAAGCTAAGTTCCCTGTACTTTGAAAGTGCGCTAAGACATGATTTCCTGACATCCGCTTGACATCTGATCTTTCTCAGCTGGCCTGTCTGGAAAGCTTACATTATGAAGTCACTGATTGCTCAAGTGTTTTAGATAGAAGGACTCTTCCAGTGTCTATTATTTCCAAATGATAAAAACACATAGTTGGCTGTAAAACAAAATAAATGTGTTGGCTATACAAGAGTGTACATCAGGTAGAGACAGTGAAAGATTGCTCACTTTTATTGGCCTTTGACAGCATTCATAGCAGATGAGTCAGAACTGACTGACTCATAGCAAGCCCTGCATGTCCCTCTCTGAAAGGAGACAGCTGTTTCCATGATTCATCTGTAGTTTATTCCAAAGGACTGCACCAATGTGATCTGACATTTGCGAGTATGAACAATCCAAAAAAGAAATGATATTTGCAAGTACGAAAGGAATAGAAGTTGCTCAATCATGTAAGATGAATGCTGAATATTTACATTGTGTTCTGCACCTCAGAATGTTTCATGATTTCTATCTAATGAATTTCCCATGTGATAATGTTTTCAGGATCAGCTGAGTGACCTGATATCAGTTTTACAAGGACGATCAGAGAATATTGAAGACTTTGTATCTGAGCTTGAGCTGGCATACAACACAGTGGAGGTATTTACATCAAAATGTGTTCATTTAAACTTATGCCACATATCCTGTACCATTTGTGGGTTTCACTTTCTGGAATATAAAACAAGTCATATTAAAATATCATAGAGAGCTATAAATATTGTGTTGGACAGTGGAGGACCAAGACGACTAAGGTCAAAAAGATTGAGATCCACTGCTCTAGAAAATGTAACGGTACACAAACATGACGGTTCGGTATGTACCTCGGTTTTGACGTCACAGTTCAGTATGGTTTCAGTACAGTAGGGGAAAAAACTAAACATAAAATTGCTTTTTTTATTAAACGGTGTTTTACTGAAGAAACTGCTATTCCTTTAAATAAATTAAATTATAATTAAAAATTTCTTAGGGATAAAAATCTACCTCAGCTTGTGCTCTAAACTATAGGGAGCCCTTTTACATTACTATAAGGTTACAATTAACAGAGCCCAAACTTAAATTTAATTGATATTTATTTTTAAATATAATAATCAGCACTTAACCTAAAAAAAATTATGCAAACATGTCAATTGCACATAATGCAGTTTTTAAATTAACTTCTAAATGATAAAATTTCTATTTGTTGTTGAATTATATTAATTTACACAGTGGCTGTCATAACTTGTTTCATAACAGATTTATTTAAAAACATAAATTAAATAATTAAGACATTACTAACAGGTAAAGTTATGTATATACATAACTTTACCTGTTAGTGATGTCTTAATTATTTAATTCCTTGTGTTCCTACGTGACATTTTGTTTACAAGCTTTTTTTTCATGGTTGAAACACTGATTGAGTGATTACATGAGGCATAAGATGTTCATTCGTGTTTATTTCACATTAAAACTAGTAGTAAAGAGGAAGGGATGATCACGCTAACTCGCGCTCCGCTTCTGTTTGAACTGAGGCGTTTATACAGCGATATGTCACGCCACATCAAAGAGCGTCAAAACTGCATTCATTGTTTGAATTTCTTGAAAAATGCACATAATTTGAAAGATTGCTTCTTATCTAAAGTAACAATATATAAAACTGGAAGTTTCCAATGAAGTTCCACTCGTGCAGTGGTTAAAACAATGCTGTATTTGTTCGGTACAAATGCCAAACCGAAAGACTCGTACCAAACGAATAAGTGTACCGTTAGACCCCTAATGTCCTTAGAACCACCTACAACATCGTAGCATTGTGGAGGCGACTTTTGCACTCACAGAAATCTGGAGTGAGAGATTTGTAGTGCTTACATTAGTGCACTGTCAGCTTGGGGATGCTATTAAGGTGAGAAAGGTTACTGAGAACTTATGTGCATCTTTATTGTGCTGTTCCCACAGGAGAACTTTAATGATTGTGAGAAGATCATAAAGAAGCACAGTGAGGAGGTGGTGAAGCTGTTGATGGATCAGTATAATGAGATGTCGCAGGCCATGGAGGAGGAGAAAAAGTCCAAACTGGAGCAGCTGTACGACCAGATTGTCTCGTTCCAGGAGAATATCGACAAGGCCAAGGAGACAATGGAGATAACAGCTAAGGAGGAGGAAGAGACAGACCCGCTTAAGTTTCTTTCTGTGAGGCTTACCTCATTTGTGTGTTAAGATTAGTTAAGATTAGTTTTGATGTATTGATTTTTTTCAAGGCCAGAGTTGCACTGAAGGCATTTTTAAAGTGCTTAGCTAAGATTTGTTAAGAGAGACGATGAACTGTATCTAGAATGGTTAGTCTAATCAAACCATTTTTTTTATTCACCCCTTCTCAGTCATTAAAAGATATCAATATGAGGTAACTGAATGGCCTGAATTTGTTGCATCAGTGGCTTGCTAACATCGAATGCTAATTACTATACTTCAGAAATTATCTGCATTTTAAATTAATCAAAACAGAAGCTTGTTGTAATTGCCTTGTTGAGTTTGGTGTGTTCAAAATAATGTTTGAATCAAGTGTTTGTAGCCATTAAATGAATAGAAATCTAGTTATTTACTGCACGGGGTATTCGCACGCTATGAAAATATTTCTTTTTTAGTTTTTCAGTGTCTCCTTCCAGTGATCCTTCTATTCATTTTTTAAATAGGCTGAATACAGCTTTGGAATCCACCATGTCACTTGAACTTGGTCCACGAGGGCTGCTGGTTTTTGAGGATTATGCCAAGGGCAAATCAGGCAATGGGAGGAAAAACAGACAAGCCATTCCAGGTGCGCCTTAGCAAAGATTTCCATTGCAGATAAACACCCTTCACTTTTTACTGACTTGAATTATCACTCATTTTGTAGTGCCTCAAAAACCGCATCTTCAGCCTCAACAGGCCAATTCTGCAACCAGCACTTCTGTTACTGTGTATTGGAAAGTCAATGAGGATGACATTATTGACTGCTTCCAAGTCTACTGCATGGAAGAGCCACAAGGAGGTTAGACTAAAGGGAGAATGGGATTTTACATCCACACTAAGAAAAAAAACATTACCGTTCAAAAGTTTGGTGTTAGTAAGTTTTTTAAATTGCCCCTATTATGGGTTATGAAAGGTCCATATTTTGGTTTTGGGAGTCCCCAACAACAGGTTGACATGCATGCAAGGTCAAAAAACACTTTCATTGTCTTATAATATGCATTTATTTTTACCTTATTTGCTCAACGACTCCTAAACCATTCGTTTAACGATTCATTTTTCCAAACCTTTCCTTTGCGTGACGCTAATTGGCGGTGATTGGTCGATTGGTCTCATTTTCATTTAATCACACCTGTAATGCCTGATAAAGCAGCATTTGTGAGAGCAGTGCTGCTTTGTGTACAGCGTTACCGGGGAAACAGCTATTTTTACCGCTCCAAAAGCAGCACCTAGTGACAAAGAATGAATTTGCATTTTCATTCAGACCAACGCGAAAAGACCAACAAGTGGGCAGGCAATATGCTAATGTTTCATGTTGACGTCAACATGAAACGGCTTAGGATTCGTTTTAAAAACGACTCATTTCAATTATTCAGAGTCGACTCTTTCTTTTGAAAGACAATAACTTTATACACAGTGCAGTTTCAGATTTAAAACTTTGCAGGATGTTTTCATCCATTTAGAGCTGTGTTACACACTGCAGGAAAGGTAATTTTCAAAAATCGATAATAGGGGCACTTTAAATGTTGTTGAAAAGTGTCTTATGATCACCAAGGCTGCATTTATTTACTCAAAAACACAGTAAAAATTGCTATTTAAAAGAACAGTTTTCTATTTTAATATATTTTATGTAATTATTCTTGTATAATGTAATTTATTGCCATGATGAAAAGCTGAATTTTCAGCAGCCATTACTCCAGTCTTCAGTGTCACATGATCTTACTGACCCTACATTTTTATTTGTACTGTAGTATATATGGTATAGAATGGTGTGTATATACAGTTTTTACCTTGTTTTTTTACATATAGATTATCAGTACAAAACATAGTTACAACGCATTGTGGGTTAAATGGTTAAATAACCGTTAAGATTGTTTGCTCTCATATATATATATATATATATATATATATATATATACACACACACACACACACACACACACACACATATATATATATGTGTATGTGTATGTATGTATATATATGTATGTGTATGTATGTATATATATATACGTGTATGTATGTATATATATGTATGTGTATGCATATATATATATGTATGTGTATGCATATATATATATATGTATGTGTATGTGTATATATATATATATATATATATATATATATATATATATAGATAGATAGATACATATATGTATGTATAAAACACAACATTTCTAATTTCTTGTAACACAAAATTTCTATTTCGAATAAACACTATTATTTTTAACATTTTATTTATCAAAGAATCCTGAAAAAAGTACCACAGGTCCCAAAAAATATTAAGCATCACAACTGTTTCCAACACTGATTATAAATCAGCATATTAGAATGATTTCTGAAGGATCATGTGACACTGAAAACTGGAGTAATGATGCTGAAAATTCAGCTTTGCCTCACAGGAATAAATTATATTTTAAAGTAATATTAATATAGAAAACTGTTATTTTTAAATTGCAATAATATTTCACAAATTTACATTTTTCTCTGTATTTTTAATCAAATAGATATAGCCTTGATGAGCATAAGAAACTTCTTTAAAAAACATTAAAAATCTTACTTATCTTAAGATTTTAAAAATCTCACACACACACAAACACGCACATACAGTGGTGAGAAAATTGTTTGCCCTCTTCCTGATTTTTTATTTTTTTGCATGTTTGTCACACATTAATGTTTCAGATCATCAAACAAATTTAAATATTAATCAAAGATAACACAAGTAAATACAACATGCAGTTTTTAAATGAAGGTTTTTTTTATGAAGGGAAAACAAAATCCAAACCCACGTTGCCCTGTGTGAAAAAGGGCCACGTGGGTTTGGACGTCGCCCTTAACTGTGGTTTATCACACCTGAGTTCAGTTTCTCTAGCCACACCCAGGCCTGATTACTGCCACACCTGTTCACAATCAAGAAATCACTTAAATAGGACCTGCCTGACAAAGTGAAGTAGACCAAAAGATCCTCAAAAGCTATACACCATGTTGAGATCCAAAGAAATTCAGGAACAAATGAGAAAGAAAGTAATTGAGATCTATCAGTTGGAAAAAGGTTATAAAGCCATTTCTAAAGCTTTGGGACTCCAGCGAACCACAGTGAGAGCCATTATCCACAAATGGCGAAAACATGGAACAGTGGTGAACCTTCCCAGGAGTGGCCAGCCAACCAAAATTACCCCAAGAGCGCATCGACGACTCATCCAAGAGGTCACAAAAGACCCCAGAACAACATCCAAAGAACTGCAGGCCTCACTTGCCTCAGTTAAGGTCAGTGTTCATGACTCCACCATAAGAAAAAGACTGGGCAAAAATGGCCTGCATGGCAGAGTTCCAAGACGAAAACCGCTGCTGAGCAAAAAGAACATAAAGGCTCCTTTCAGTTTTGCCAGAAAACATCTTGATGATCCCCAAGACTTTTGGGAAAATACTCTGTGGACTGATGAGACAAAAGTTGAACGTTTTGGAAGGTGTGTGTCCCATTACATCTGGTGTAAAAGTAACACAGCATTTCAGAAAAAGAACATCATACCAACAGTAAAATATGATGGTGGTAGTGTGATGGTCTGGGGCTGTTTTGCTGCTTCAGGACCTGGAAGACTTGCTGTGATAAATGGAACCATAAATTCTGCTGTCTACCAAAAAATCCTGAAGGACAATGTCCGGCCATCTGTTCGTGACCTCAAGCTGAAGCGAACTTGGGTTCTGCAGCAGGACAATGATCCAAAACACACCAGCAAGTCCACCTCTGAATGGCTGAAGAAAAACAAAATGAAGACTTTGGAGTGTCCTAGTCAAAGTCCTGACCTGAATCCTATTGAGATGCTGTGGCATGACTTTAAAAAGGCGGTTCATGCTCGAAAACCCTCCAATGTGGCTGAATTACAACAATTCTGCAAAGACGAGTGGGCCAAAATTCCTCCACAGCGCTGTAACAGACTCATTGCAAGTTATCACAAACGCTTGATTGCAGTTGTTGCTGCTAAGGGTGGCCCAACCAGTTATTAGGTTTAGGGGGCAAGCACTTTTTCACACAGGGCCATGTGGGTTTGGATTTTGTTTTCCCTTCATAATAAAAAACTTCATTTAAAAACTGCATGTTGTGTTTACTTGTGTTATCTTTGATTAATATTTAAATTTGTTTGATGATCTGAAACATTAAAGTGTAACAAACATGCAAAAAAATAAAAAATCAGGAAGGGGGCAAACAATTTTTCACATCACTGTATATATATATATATATTTGTTTTGGACCACAATAACTTTCATTGTATGTCATAAATCTGTTGAAACATTTTTCAAAATATGAAATTTTTTAAGCGTAAACTATCCATTTGCCACTGGCACAAAAACATGCCAATCTGACTAATAAAAACACTTATTAGCATGTAAAATTATGTCAGTGGGATGCTCAGATGAGCCGTGTGTTAAATGTAATTGAATCTGCAGCGATCTCAGAGGAATACAGGGTGACTGTGAAGGAAAGCTACTGTAATCTAGAAGAGCTGGAACCGGATAAGTGTTATAAAGTGTGGGTGATGGCGGTGAACTACACAGGCTGCAGCATGCCGAGTGAGAGACTACCCTTCAGAACCGGTCAGTTGCTCATCGTGTAAATCCCTTCTGACTTGCCTGATGTTTATTGAGAGCAAGAGGTCATGCTGTCATATGTATGTATGTCATAATATATCAATTTATAATGAGATGACCATGTGGAGACTCTTTAAAAGATCACTAACACTGAATGTGAATGCAAAATGTAAGTGTTTTTAATCCAGATTGAATATGTAGTGTTCACATTTAGCAAAACAAACTTGGGATTAGGGGTTAGTCTGTTTTTGATCAGTAACTCAATTCACCGTGTTTCCTCAGCTCCTTCTGTCCCGGTGATCCAGACAGAGCAGTGCACAGTGCTGTGGGACACGGCTACGCTGCGTTGGAGCACCGTTCAGCCCAGCGCTGTGGACAGCTTCACACTGGAGTACTGCCACCAATACGCATGTGAGAGAGAGGGGCTCAGGTACAGTTAACCAGTTGTATATACAGCTCTCTGTACAATCATAAACAGCACTACAGGTCAAGAGCAAAATGGCCAAATATGATACCATCTTTTTTATGTTTTGGTTAATAGTGTTATGATAACTTTTTTTAGTCACCACAAATTCAGAATTGACAGCTCTAATCAGTGTTATTTTTTAGTATTTTCAGATACTATTATAGTTTATTTTTATATTTTCAGTCTTAATTTTAATTTTAGTTAAAGTTTTAGTAATTTTGTTTTTGTCATTTTATTTGTTTTAGGGGTCTATTTTTATACATCTATTTTATACATCTATTTCATCTATTTTATGTATTTTATTTTTGTTTTTCCATACTTTATTTTATTTCAGTTAAAGTTTATTTCATGTAATGAAAGATTTTTAGTTAACTATATTGAAGGATTAGTTCGCCCTAATGATGTCGAGACCTTTGTTCATCTTCGGAACACAAATTAAGATATTTTTGATGAAATCCAAGAGCTTTCTGACCCTCCATAGACAGCAAGGGAACAAAAAGTATTTTCATAGCTTCATAAAATTACGGATGAACCACCGATGTCACAAGGACTATTTTAACAATGTCCTTACTATTTTTCTGGGCCTTGAACGTATCAGTTGTGTTGCTGTCTATGGAGGGTCAGAAAGCTCTCAGATTTCATCAAAAATATCTATATTTGTGTTCCAAAGATGAATGAAGGTCTTAAGGGTTTAGAACGACATGAGGTTGAGTAATTAATGACAGAATTTTCATTTTTGGGTGAACTAACCCTTTATCCCAAATTCTAATAATTATATTTAAATTATAATATAATTTATATTATATTATATTATATTATTTGAATTACATATCATTAATTTATCAGTGCACATCATACGTGCCCACAGAATTGTAACAGCCTTTTCTCTCTCAATCCAACAGTCCAATCACCCCCCCCCCCTCCCAAAATCAACATTCAAAATCAAAACAGTCTCTCCTTACACAGATCCATATCAGGGATAAAAGGCTATGAGCAGAGGGTCCTCCTTCAGCCCAATGAAAATTACCTCTTCTACATCAAATCAGTAAATGCCGGAGGGGCCAGTGAGCAGAGCGAGGCGGCCCTTATCTCCACCAGAGGTCAGATTCACTGCTATTACAACATTAGTCTAAGATTCTCATACTCTGTTATTCTTATTAGAGTGCAGTTACATTCACATGTTGTTTTACAAAGCTCCATGGACAAAATCCAGTCGTTAAGATGATATGACATGCTGTTAAACAGAAAGCTGCATAACAAATAGTGACGTAAAAAGTCCACGATATTTAAAACAGACAGTGATTCTTTAATGCGACCGTACCTTTAGTTAGTGATTTAGAACATGGCAATTTTTGACAGCGTCACTAAATTCTCCCTTTTCAAATGATAAAATGTTCATTCAGTTTTTTTTTTGTTTTTTTTTGGTGATTGGTGAATGTTGTTGTATGTTAAGGTACGAGGTTACACTTCCTCAGCGAAACTGCCAACTCAGTCCTGAAGGTTTCAGAGGACAGGAACTCAGTAGAGTACCCACATGACGCCTACAATAAAATGTCTTCTATCATAGAGTAAGTACCTCAAACAATTATTTTCACTATTACAAAACTAACACGGTACATACATACTTTATAAGTAGGAAAAAAATAATGTCATGTTTAATTTGCAACCTCAAATTGCCTGACATATGCTATTTGCAGTGATGCCCAAGTGTCTTGAGTTACATCAAATATATTTTTATTAACTTGTTCCCAGATGTCCAGCTGTTATGGCTGAGGTTTTACCTTCTCTTGGACATTACTACTGGGAGACAGAGGTGTCAAAGTGCAAAGCCTACCGCATTGGCATTGCATATCAAACTGTGTCACAAACCAGCACACTGGGGGAGAACAGTGCCTCCTGGTGTCTGCACTGTGTACCTACATCTATAAGGTATCTCATTCATGTCATTCAGCTTCATGTATTTGTGCATGTGTTTCATTATCCCAAAGAGAATATCCATTAGATGTAAAGGTCATGGAATCTTTTTTTTTTCTTTGGACCAGTAACATTTAAAAATTTGTCCAGCCAGAAAAGTGTGCTTATTTATTAGCTGCTCATTACAGTTTAAATAAACAACCTGGTAGGCCATTCCAAACACTGTGTAATTAAGGCTCTTTGGCAACTGGGGAGGTAAATTAGCTGGTGCCTTCAAAAAGAATCAAAATGGCACTTTGGTATAAATCTAAAAAAAAAAAAAAAAATGTGTTCTCTCATTTAATCTGTTCTCTCATTAAAAAGTTCTCTCAATCTTTCCATAAAACCTTTAAAAACAGTCTTGTGTACTATGAAGGTACTTTGTACCTTTGTACAACTTTGTACAACTATGAAGGTACTTTGTACATCGTCTATGGTCTTAAGAGTTTGCAAATCAGCAACTAGGGTCCTAACCAGTGGAAAGAACAATTTTATGAGTGCATCTGCACAAAATGTGAGAAAAGGGTATTTCTACAATGGAATCAATGTGTTTACAATATATTGCATATATACTACCCTTCGAATATATATATACATACAGTATCTCACAAAAGTGAGTACACCCCTCACATTTCAGCAACAATTTTAGTATATCTTCTCAAGGGACAATACTGCACAAATGAAACTGGGATATACATCTTGGTGGTGTGTTTGGGGTCGTTATTAAGTTGGAAACCTGCCGTTTGGCCCAGTTTCTGAAGGGAGGGCATCATGTTCTGCTTCAGAATGTCTCAGTACATGTTGGCATCCATGCTTCTCTCAATGAACCGTAGCTCCCCAGTACCAGCAGCACTCATGCAGCCCCAGACCATGATGCTACCACTACCATGCTCGACTGTAGGCAAGATACAATTTTCTTGGTACTCCTCACCAGGGCGTCACCACACATGCTGGACACCATCTGAGCCAAACAAGTTTATCTTAGTCTCATCAGACCACAGAACATGGTTCCAGTAATTCATGCTCTTGGACAGGTTGTCTTCAGCAAACTGTTTGAAGGCTTTTTTTGTGAGCCAGCTTCAGAAGAGGCTTCCTTCTGGAACGATGGCCATGCAAACCGACTTGTTGCAGTGTGCAGCGTGCAGCGTATGGTCTGAGCACTGACAAGCTGACCTTCCACTTCTGCAACCTCAAAAGCAATGCTGGCAGCACTCATGCGAATGTTTTTTGAAGTCATCTTCTGCACTTGATTCACACCACGAGGACTTAACTTCTTTGATCGACCCTTGCGAGGCCTGTTCCGAGTGGAACCCGTCTTGGAAAACCTCTGTACGACACTGGCCACTGTACTGTAACTCAGTTTCAGGGTGTTACTGATCATCTAATAGCCTAGGCCATCTTTATGTAGAGCAACAACAGTTCTAATTCTCAAATCCTCAGAGAGTTCTTTGCCATGAGGTGCCATGTTGAACATCCAGTGGTCAGTATGAGAGAATTGTACTCAAAGCACCAAATTTTAACTGCTCTAATACAAGATACACAAATTTGTGTAGTCCTGTCAAGCAGACAAAAACATGAACATGATGAATAGAACATGTGGCTTTGCATGGTTAAACGACGTATAGCTGTTATCACTTAGGGTGTACTCACTTTTGTTGCCAGCTTTTTTGACAATAATGGCTGTATGTTGAGTTATATTCAGAGGACAGTAAATCTTTACTGCTATACAAGTTGCACATTGACTACTCTGAAATATATCCAAGTTTCATTTCTATAGTATTGTCCCTTGAGAAGATATACTAAAATGGTTGCTGAAATGTGAGCGGTGTACTCACTTTTATGAGATACTGTACATACACACTGCTGTTCAAAAGTTTGGTTTCAGTTCATGTTTTTTAAAGAAGTTTCTTATGCTCATCAAGACTGTATCTATTTAATCAAAAATACAGACAGAAACTGTAATTTTGTGAAATATTATTGCAATTTAAAATAACAGCATTTTCAGCATCATTACTCCAGTCTTCAGTGTCACATGATCCTTCAGAAATCATGCTAATATGCTGATTTATAATCAGTGCTGGAAACAAGTGTGCTGCATAATATTTTTTGGGACCTTTTTTATACTCAGGATTCTCTGATAAATAAAAAGTTATATATATATATATATATATATATATATATATATATATATATATATATATATATATATATATATATATATATATATATACATATATACACAGGTGCATCTCAATAAATTAGAATATCGTGGAAAAGTTCATTTCAGTAATTCAATTCAAATTGTGAAACTCGTGTATTAAATAAATTCAGTGCGCACAGACTGAAGTATATGGAACGATTTTCCAGACTATTTTCAAATAGAATTGCAAATTGTATTTTCAATTGCGTTTTCCATATGTGGACGCATAAATTGTGACATAATCCAAATGCAATTGCAAATCTTTCATTACCGTTTGCATTTTCGCTTTCGCGAACGCACAGTGACTGCCACATTTCAAATGAAAAAGCAAAGTCTATTTGCAACTGTAGATCGATTGTCCCATGTCTTACGAGTTATGAACATGTCATATTTAAATAGCAATATTAATTACCACATTTGCTTTTTCACTTTCTCTGTGCCGCGCATATAAGCTGCCAAAACTCAAATGGAATTCAATTAGGGATGGGCGGATCGATCGATACTTTCGATACTGATGTTGTATCGGAAAGAATCGATCTTCACGTAAAAATATTGATTCTAAAGTGCATTTTTTAACCATTAATTTCATTTATTTATCAACAAATTCAGGGCATAAAATAAGCTTCTAAGTGGAAAAATAGACTTTATTAGCGAATAATTGTGTTGGATAGAACCATTTCTCCTGCTCATCAGAACACACGCAAATGCTGAAAGACAGAAGCAATCAATCACAGACAGAGACTCATGGCTCAGTGCTTGTTCAAATAGGGCTGCGTTTCCCAAAAGCATCAGAAACATAAGTAGATCTTAAGAAACCATTGTCACATTATTACATTACATAACATTGTTACTATATATCAAATTAATTCTGAAAAATGCATCACGGTTTCCACACAAATATGAAGCAGCAATAATAATCAGAAATGTTTCTTGAGCAGCAAATGATATTAGAATTATTTCTGAAGGATCATGTGACATTTAAGACTGGAGTAATGATGCTGAAAATTCAGCTTTGATCACAGATGCATTTTAAATTACATTTTAAAATATATTAAAATAGAAAATAGTTATTTTTAATTGTTATATTTCACTTCACAATATTGCAGTTTTTACTATATTTTTGTTCAAATAAATGCAGCCTTAGTGAGCATGAGACTTATTTAAAAAATATATTACAAAATCTTACTGACCCCAAAATTTGTGTACATCTAATATTTATTTTAAATTTGTGCAAGTAAATTTAGTTGAACTGGTTGTTAAAAGTTCAAATGGATTGTGTTGTGTTATGTTCTGTAATTGCTGTTAGTAAATCTGTCAGAAAAAAAAAAATGCTAAAATTTCACCTTTAGGGGTACAACAGCCTGGCAGCCTTTTACAAAAATTAACCATGGTTTTATTACAGTAACAACAGTTTACCACAGTATTTGTAGTAAAACTGCAGTAACCACAAATTTACCATGGTAATAATAATACATTTTAGTTCCATGTTTAAATTTCATGAGGTACCCTCAAAGGTGCACCTTTGTAACTTATCTACACTTAAAGCATGCAGACTTGTATGGTACTAATATGCTCCCTTTTAGGAGTATAGTTGCACCTTTGAGGTTACTGCCCCTGTAAAGGGCTAAAATACAATTATACTATATTTTATTTCTGACAGTGTAAACAAACAAACAAACAAACAAACAAAAAAGACTATGAAATGTTAAAAATACATTGCTTTAAAATCTAATATTAAGTGAGTATAATTACTGATTATATTCTTTTAATAATTTAAAAGATCAGTTTAGTTTAGAGGTATCAGTATCGGTATCGATATCGGCGATACTGGGCTTGAAAATATCGGTATCGGATCGAAAATAAAATAAGAGGTATTGCCCAAGGTATCGCGCAATTCCTTTTGCATTTGAATTTCCGATGTCTGCACTGAAAGCTGTCAATCAATGTGAGGGGGCGGGACTAAACTAGGGGGCGTGTTTGTTTTGGGAGGTGACGTCACTCACAGACGACCGTGCCGAATGCTTTGATCAATGGAGGTAATTGGTGAAGCCTCCGCTAAAGGCAGCTGCCAATCAGTTCGTGCCCGTGTTAACGAACAGACAGTGCAACCTTCTTGGCACAATACATAATTCTGTCTTTTTTACCCCAAATACAGCGATTATCCCCTGATAACAGCGGGGAGTAACAACTGTACGCACAATAGGTCATAATTCACTATTACCCAAACGCTTTTCACCTGTCTCAACATCTCTCACTGTTTCTCTCACTCTGATTGATGCAAGTGAGAAAACAGACGGTGCAATTCTACACTTATTACAGTACATTTTATTCCTTTCTTTTAATCTGTAATAGTACGGAAGTTCTAAGCGGTCATGCATATTATCATTTTTTTTCTTCCTTGTTTTCTCGTGATCATGATTTAATTTAGTCTACTGTTGCTATAGTAACAAATGCAACCTTGACAGGGACATTCTAAAACGCTTAACCTGGCTTAATGTGTTAACTGAGAGTGTTTTTAAAAGACCAAACTCTGTGTAAATGATCAACAGATGACCGTGCGCTCTTCTTGTGGACATTTCAGCAAATGTTGCTTCACTTAGAAATAACGTCTACAATAAATAAAATAAATATAGGCTAATCAAACACTGCTGATTTTGTCCAGAGTTTGGCTACACTAAACAATTTATTTGTGTAATTAACATGTTTAAATGGTCTATAAACAACGCATTCGACACCGCAAGCGCAGGCAGAGCGCCTTCAGAAGAATGCAGAGAAGAACCTATTCTAAAATATCTTAAGCTGCTTGGATTCAACTTACTTTAGTTCAATTTACTCACTTTGTTTAAAATAAAATTATATATAATAATATATTATAATAATTTATTTGTGATTTTTATTAGTCATGTAGGATAGGCTGTGATATCGTGTGCTTTACAAGCTTGGGATGCTGTTATGTGTGTGTGTGTGTGTGTGTGAGTGTGAGTGTGTGTGGTTTAATACAAAGAAATGTAGAAAATACAAAAGATAAGGCTACAACACTGTATAACATCACTGAACTAATGTTTAACATTTATAAATTAATTAAATGTCAATAATAAACTGCATAAACTATAGCGATCACGAAGGTTCTCTGTCCCAAACGTGTACAGTAGGCTATAGTTGGCCCATCAGTAGTTCTATACTGCCACCTGCTGGCGCAGTTGTGTAACTTAGAAAACAACTTTTATGTTGAGATCACGAGAATTATACTTTTGTTGTGATAACGAGAAAGCAACTTTTGTTATGTAGAGATCACGACAAAAATAAAGTATTTTTGGTGACACTTTGGTGCCACGGGTAAGCGTGCTCCATAACAGATTAAAACTGTTGAATAAAATATAAAGTAAGGTGGAAAATGGGTAAATAAATATAAATTGGCACTGTTTTGTTTGCTTACGAATAAAATGTACTGTAATAAGTGTAGAATTGCACCGTCTGTTTTCTCACTTGCATCCATCAGAGTGAGAGAAACAGTGAGAGATGTTGAGACAGGTGAAAAGCGTTTGGGTAATACTGAATTTTGACCTATTGTGCGTACAGTTTGTGGCTCTGTTATCAGGGGATAATCGCTGTATTTGGGGTAAAAAAGACAGAATTATGTATTGTGCCAAGAAGGTTGCACTGTCTGTTCGTTAACACAGGCACAAACTGATTGGCAGCTGCCTTTAGGGGAGGCTTTACCGATTACCTCCATTGATCAAAGCATTCTGCACGGTCGTCTGTGAGTGACGTCACCTCCCAAAACAAACACGCCCCCTAGTTTAGCCCCGCCCCTCACATTGATTGACAGCTTACAGTGCAGACATCGGAAATTCAAATGCAAAAGGAATTGCGATTCAATTTGAGTTTTGGCAGCTTATATGCGCGGCGCAGAGAAAGTGAAAAAGCAAATGTGGTAATTAATATTGCTATTTAAATATGACAGGTTCATAACTCGTAAGACATGGGAAATACAGTTGCAAATAGACTTTGCTTTTTCATTTGAAATGTGGCAGTCACTGTGTGTTCGCGAAAGCGAAAATGCAAACCGTAATGCAAGATTTGCAATTGCATTTGGATTATGTCACAATTTATGGGTCCACATATGGAAAACGCAATTGAAAATAGAATTTGCAATTCTATTTGAAAATAGTCCGGAAAATCATTCCATAGAAGTAGTTTAAGTCTTTGGTTCTTTTAATTGTGATGATTTTGGCTCACATTTAACAAAAACCCACCAATTCACTATCTCAACAAATTAGAATATGGTGACATGCCAATCAGCTAATCAACTAAAAATACCTGCAAAGGTTTCCTGAGCCTTCAAAATGGTCTCTCAGTTTGGTTCACTAGGCTACACAATCATGGGTAAGACTGCTGATCTGACAGTTGTTCAGAAGACAATCATTGACACCCTTCACAAGGAGGGTAAGCCACAAACATTCATTGCCAAAGAAGCTGGCTGTTCACAGAGTGCTGTATCCAAGCATGTTAACAGAAAGTTGAATGGAAGGAAAAAGTGTGGAAGAAAAAGATGCACAACCAACCGAGAGAACAGCAGCCTTATGAGGATTGTCAAGCAAAATCCATTCAAGAATTTAGGTGAACTTCACAAGGAATGGACTGAGGCTGGGGTCAAGGCATCAAGAGCCACCACACACAGATGTGTCAAGGAATTTGGCTACAGTTGTCGTATTCCTCTTGTTAAGCCACTCCTGAACCACAGACAATGTCAGAGGCGTCTTACCTGGGCTAAGGAGAAGAAGAACTGGACTGTTGCCCAGTGGTCCAAAGTCCTCTTTTCAGATGAGAGCAAGTTTTGTATTTCATTTGGAAACCAAGGTCCTAGAGTTTGGAGGAAGGGTGGAGAAGCTCATAGCCCAAGTTGCTTGAAGTCCAGTGTTAAGTTTCCACAGTCTGTGATGATTTGGGGTGCAATGTCATCTGCTGGTGTTGGTCCATTGTGTTTTTTGAAAACCAAAGTCACTGCACTCGTTTACCAAGAAATTTTGGAGCACTTCATGCTTCCTTCTGCTGACCAGCTTTTTAAAGATGCTGATTTCATTTTCCAGCAGGATTTGGCACCTGCCCACACTGCCAAAAGCACCAAAAGTTGGTTAAATGACCATGGTGTTGGTGTGCTTGACTGGCCAGCAAACTCACCAGATCTGAACCCCATAGAGAATCTATGGGGTATTGTCAAGAGGAAAATGGGAAACAAGAGACTAAAAAATGCAGATGAGCTGTAGGCCACTGTCAAAGAAAGTGACCACCTCATATCACCTCAGCAGTGCCACAAACTGATCACCTCCATGCCACGCCAAATTGAGGCAGTAATTAAAGCAAAAGGAGCCCCTACCAAGTATTGACTACATATACAGTAAATTAACATACTTTCCAGAAGGCCAACAATTCACTAAAAATGTTTTTTTTTTTTTTAATTGGTCTTATGAAGTATTCTAATTTGTTGAGATAGTGAATTGGTGGGTTTTTGTTAAATGTGAGCCAAAATCATCACAATTAAAAGAACTAAAGACTTAAGCTACTTCAGTCTGTGTGCATTGAATTTATTTAATACACGAGTTTCACAATTTGAGTTGAATTACTGAAATAAATGAACTTTTCCACGACATTCTAATTTATTGAGATGCACCTGTACACACACACACACACACACACACACACACACACACACACACACACACACACACATATATATATATATATATATGCATGTATAATGTGACATTTATTGTGTTGTACTATATAATATGTATTGCATATATATTATTTGATATATTTATTGTGTTGTATTAACCCCTCTTCTCTTCAGCTGCAGATTTGAGCTACTTCATGACCGTGTGGAGTCTGACATCTTTGTTATGGACATACCTGCACGGATCGGCACTCTGTTGGACTACAGTCAGGGTCGGCTGTTCTTCTTCAATGCTCAGAACGGGCGACTCTTGGGCACTTTTCGGCACACCTTCACTCAGCCTTGCCACCCTG
This sequence comes from Spinibarbus caldwelli, assembly GCA_039654775.1. Taxonomy (NCBI): domain Eukaryota; kingdom Metazoa; phylum Chordata; class Actinopteri; order Cypriniformes; family Cyprinidae; genus Spinibarbus; species Spinibarbus caldwelli. Next base: position 20,304,705 of record CM077223.1, on the reverse strand, counting down.
TGTTTGTCCTGGAGCAGCCGGGTAACCTAGAACTAAAAATGACCATGGAGGTGCCAGAGTTTGTTAAGCACTGCTAGTTTACATGACTGAAGTCTCAAAGCTCTGGGCTTGCTTGTGTGACAGGATATGAATCAAGTGATTCTTTCTTAATAGTAATAAAATGAAACCATATTGTGCTGTCACCAGAAGAATTGCTCAGTTGTATGGTGTGACTGAAGAGATTATGAGAAATATTTAGTCAGGGTGACCATATGTCCTCGTTTTCCTGGACACGTCCTGGACAGGATTTCTAAATTACCAAAAATGTCTTGGTTTGGGCTTTGTTGTTTGGTATTGTTTTCATACTTGCTGAAGGTAATGACCAATAGCTTGCAGGCAGTATACATATTCGACCAATCATGGCATGCGTGAAGGTGGAACGATCAAAGCAATGCAAATACGCATACATATAATGTACGAAGACCGCAGAGAGCACGTCCAAAGTAAAACAAAAACAAAACCAAAACCCAGACATTTTAGGCAATTTAGAAATCCCGGCAAGGACATGTCCAGGAAAAAGGACATATGGTCACCCTAATTTGGTTTTGTGAAAGGAAGGATTGTTTTTGAAGCTGTGCTTTTAAATCCCTCCAGAAACTAGTTTTTTGGAGCTGTTGCGTTGTTTTTGTATATATGAAACAGAAAGTGCATGCGACCAGTTTTGTTGCTTATCATACAGTATGTGACGATCCCCTGGATCACATGATGTGCAGACATTCACATTCAGAGTCAGTGTATTTATTTTGGAAGCTACAGGCTTCCAATTTGTTTGAATAAAACATGTTGGCACTGCTAATAATGCTTTCATAGCTAAATGGATACACGTGTTTTGAGATGATGGGCAGGGCATCACAAATGAGTGATGAAAATATTTATTTTTCTGTGGTTTACTGTATTTACATGATTTGGTAGGAAAAGTTATTTCACCATTTCCATTTAAAATTGTTGGTTGTCTGGATCTCACTTAATCACAAACTAAGCAAAGGGAAATGAACAGTTGAGATTTTAGTTTTCACTTCCAATGGATCACATGCATTTTTTTCTTTTCTGCTCTGAAAGCTTCACTGTATGACAGTCAAAATCAGTTATAGTCACTTGCTTAATTTATTGTCTAATAGCCACATACTGTAGGGATAGCACTTTCAAGTTGTTTGGTGTCTGTTTTGTTAAATTATTTTTTTGAATGTTTCTGTTGTCTAATCGTTTAGTAGTGGTATAAATTAGTCTACTTGTATATTTATTTGTATTTCTGGAAACAACTGGACTGAATTAAAATGTTAACAAAGCTTCTGAATATTTTTTTTTTGTGTGTCAATTAGATGTTTTGAAATGTTTTTAAGCTCATATATGAATTAAGATGTTAATTATTCATCATAGATGGTGGTAAAGACCAGGGAAAAATAACCAGCAAAACAAAGGAGGATAAAAAATCTCCTGTCCTTTCCATTTTGTTGAGGGAATGTGAATATTTGGGGAGTGGTGAGTTGTAATATCTTCCATGTGACATCCAAACAGCAGCCCTACAGCTGTCTCTCTATTACTGCCACATTTAAATGATGAATGAATGGAAAGTTGTGCGATATGTTAGTATTGTTCATTCAAAGAGCATAAATAAGTTGTCACGATTTAGCTACAGTACTTTCCACTGTATAAATAAAAAAAAAAAAATGTAGAGGGTTTTTAATTTGTTGTAAACAACTAAATGTATCAATATAAGTTGAACATGTTAAATGGTTTTCTTCCCCATTTATTTGAGAAAAGTCTATTTTCAAAGAACTTCACTTTATTGTATATATGTACATATATTTGAACATTGCTATACACTGATATATTTTGAAATATACAATTTCTTGAAACAATGAATGACCTATTACATTAAAAATACAGTCAGGTGTGATGGCATAGCACAGCACTGGACTTTTAAGGCATTCCTTGCATGTATAAAACCTCCAGAGGAATATGAAGAACAATAAATGTATACACAGTACACAAAATCAGATGTCAAGATCCGTTTGCACCAAAAGTCAAGAATGTGGAAAGTTACACAATCAAGTGAAATCAATGGAAAGATTAAATCAAATAAGAGAGAAGTATGTTGTAATGAAGCACAATGTGGACTCTACATGCTTATTACAGTATGTGATAGTTAACCTGCCATGTGCGCTAAAACAAAAACTCTTATGCACCTTAATGTGTAGAAATTTAAACTCCTAATTTGATTATTATAAACAACTCTATAATGAAACCATTGAATAAAAGCTGAACACGTAGTATATAAACCATAAAGCTTATAATGTACCTGTAACTGTGTTGGGACAGGATTGAAAAAATAAAAACATCATAAAGCACACAAAACCTTTTGCATTTGGAAAGCCAGCTTGTGTATTCAAAGTTTCATATACAATAATGATTGAAAAGCCAATGACCGCTAGGAAAACTGATCAAGGAAAATGCAACTCAACTGGAACGCACTTCTCTTTATATAAAGCATTTGTATCTTAAGTCATTAATTGTCAGTTCACTGTATTATGCTACTTAAAACCATTTCCCTTTTTATACCTAGTTGCCACATGTGCTAATGATTCTTAAATAGGCTACAACAGATGAAGAATGCCCATTTAACAAGCCCTTTATGTTGTTGTTGGTTTGAGTGTTAGATTTTATAACACTTTTCAACAACTTCATCATGAAAAGCCAGTATGAATTTATGATGACTGCATAAGTATGATAACTTAGAAATATCATTTGGAAATATTTCAATTTCAATTTCCATTTCAATGGAAAATAAATAAATTATGGTAAAGTCAGTGCTTAGATAGAAGGGGTTTATCAGGCAGGGTTCGAGCTCCTTTCGCCGGCCAGGGCCAAGGGTTTGGTCTCACGTCTGTGCGGTCTGTGCTGTGGACTGCTGCGAAGATTGTCATCCATCTGTGGTATAAACATACATGACGATAAGACCCACAGGACAAGTGTTCATTCCAAAAGATGTGTAAGAAGACCTTATGAGAGACACTACATAGCCAAAAGCATGTGGACACCCCCTTCGTGTGTCTGTTTCAGCAGGTTCATAAAATCCAGCATACAATCAGGCATACACTGGTTAAAATACCTTGGAAATTTACAATAAAAAAATGTAAAATGTAAAAAAAAAAAAGTAGCTGTGGTTGCCAGAACGTTAAAAATATGGTAACATAAGTTATAAACTTATAAAATAAGTTTTTGAGTTTATATCTCACAATACTGAGAAGTCGTCATAATTGTGAGATAAAAAGTAGCAGTATTTATTTATTTATTGGTTAATATTTGTCACAATTCACAATTTGGGATAACTATCCCTCTCACAATATCACAATTTGAAATTATATCTCACAATTCAGACTTTTCTCTCAGAATTGAGAGGCAACATCTCAATTTGTAAGCAATTATGATTGTCTTCTTTAAAAAGTGAGAATTGTGAAATATAAATTCAGAACTGCAAGAAAAAAGTGAGAATTGTGAGATATAAACTCAGAATTACGAGAAAAAAGTGAGATATAAACTAATAGTCAGAATAAGCTTCCATATAAAACCCTTAATTATTTAAATGAAAAACCATCAAATGTGTGCTGTCCCTGAGAATTCTGGGAATGTCAATTCACGGAATGCCAATTCAGATTTTTTTTTTTTTTTTTTTTAATCGTAGCATTTTTAGTCTTTTATTGTCAAAATTACAATAATTTTTACAGCATCTCCTTATGACAAATATTTTCAGCACAATACTTGATGACTTTTCCAGAAAAATAAATGATTTATTGACTCGTTCTTGACTGGCCTGGACTAGTCCAGACCTGAACCCCCCTTGAACACTGAACAACCCCACTGAATGAACTGGGACATTGACTGCAAGCCAGATTCCTTCACCCAATCTCTGTGTCTGTCTGACCTCACTGATGCTGCTGTGTAATTCTGAATAGGAGCAAATACTTGTTTCAATATATTCTTCAATACATAGTGAAAAACAGTGTCCACATACTTTTAACCAAGTAATTGTAATTTCTAGTGACATTAAATTCAGAATTGAATGAGCAGATCTTGCCAAGACCTTTTCAATAAGGTTGGACTCTTTGTTAACAAGTTGTGTCAGTTTCTGGAGGTTTGCATCGACAGGATCATGGGTAGCCAACGGTAAGCCTAGCGAGAGGGCATAGACAGAGAAAAGAAAGACGACAGGACACTGATTCTGAAGAAAAGCAGTCATTTTTACGCACATGGGAGAAAGGTTAGAGCAGATACAGAGTGCAGCCAAAGAGACATAGCAAATCACTTAAAACAGCCATGAGGCCCAAGACCATGCTGTTATTAAACTGTCTTTTATCATCTGCTATGAGCCAAATGTCTAGAGTTGAAAGCAATGGAAAGGTAATGAATCATGAATGTCTGGTTAAATGATTTATTTCTATGATTCAGCAGCAAACAAATGGAGGTTGAGATAAACTAATAAAAAAAAGAAAGAGAGCAGAGCAGGACCAATACTATGTTTTTTGTGGTTTTATTAACATAGTACTATAGGACAGGCTGTGACAGAGGTCTTACTACTTACAGTCCATCCTCTTCTCAGCAGAAGCATTGGTAAAGTAGTTTTTAAGGATGGTGTTGCAGAACTGGCAGAGGTTATCAAGTTGGTACAGGTGCTTCTGAAGCTGCCCACTGGGCAGAGGGGCTTTAATTAGAGGGGCGATATGGCCAAAGACAAAGGCATCCAGGCTTGTAGGCCTGGCAGATAGAAAACATGGTGAACTTCAGGCTGATACACAAAGATGATTACATTTAAAGGGATAGTTCACCCAAAAATGAAAATGGTGTCATCATTTATTCACCCTCAATTTGTTCCAACCCTGTATGACTGTCTTTCTTCTGCTAAACAACAAAAGACGACATTTTGAAGAAGGTGGGTAACCAAACAGTTGACGGTAGCCATTGAATTCCATTTGTGAATCCACAGCTATTGTGTTCAACGGCTGAAAGAAATTCAATTTTAAATAAATGAGTAAATGATGGCAAAATTTTCATACACTAGCGTTCAAAAGTTTGGAGTTGGTAAGATTTTGTAATGTTTTAAAAGAAGTCTCTCACCAAGACTGCATTTATTTGATCAAAAACACAATAAAACAGTAATATTGTGAAATGTTATTACAATGTAAAATAACGGTTTTCTGTTTTAAAATATAATTTATTCCTGGTGATGTCAAGGATGAATTTCCAACAGCAACATTGAGTAAATTACATTTTAAAATATATTCAAATAAAAATAAAAACATAAAAATAAAATAAAAAACGCTGGGAACTAAACAACTTTGAAACCCACTGACATTTCACAAAATATCTTTTGTATGCTCCACAAAAGCATGAAAGAAAGTCATACAGTTTGGAACGACATGAGAGTGAATAAATGATAACAGACCTTTTATTTGGAGGTGAACCGTCCCTTTAAAGAGCTGATCAATATATGCGACAAAAGAATAAAAAAACTCACGTGTCTCCAAAGAAGAAGTGGAAGTTCCCAAGTCTGTGGGAGAGCAAATTCAGGCACTCTTTGGCTTCACTGTAGATCTAAAAGAAATTCTATTACTAACCATACAACATTTATAATTCATTATTATGAGGAATAGCATAACTACAATAGCACATTTGTTGTGTAACATATTTCATGATCCTCTGGTTCCTACACTCCACCTCAGGCAGATTTGCTCATGAGGAGAGACAATTTTCCTGAGACAAACTATTTTCCATCTCATAATGTAGAACCGCAGACATTTCCATTTCACCATGGCATTGAAAAAGAATAGATGAATTCAAGACAGTTAATGTCTCAGTAACTGAGGTAAACGTTATGACCGTACATGATTGTGGATCTGTTTTCTCATACCTTTCCCTCTACTTCTGTAATGTTCAGCAATGGCGACTCTGCTTTGGTCAGTAAGATGCGGGACAGAGCCAAGCTGGCCTGTCGACCCGGTACAAAGAAGTTAAGGGGGAATGGCGAATGTGACGTAAACCAGGGTCGGGTCAGGTTAGCGTAGTTCTCTGCGTCCACCCAGAATGTGTGCAGCTACACATGAACAGCACAGACGTACACTTAATTCATAACATAATCATTATGAGGATCAGAAACATGACTTCAATCAGTAAGTGAATTGCAGATGGACCCACCAGTGCTGGCCGCAGCTTTTCCTCCAGGAGGGCGATATAAGCCATTGTATCTGCACCTTGCTTAGCTGTCAACTCAAAGTCGGCATTGAATCTCTGTGTGGATTAACCAACACATCATGTTCTATTGACATTTTAATATACAATCCAGGGAGCATAATCACTCTTTCTCAAGCACATCATATGAATTTATTTGGTAAAGTAATAAACTCACCCAACCACTTTACACAAAAACGAGAAAATCTGTGAATTTCTACCTGCTTTCGTAGGAAGTTGAGAATTTGTGTTGGTTCTGTGACTGTGGATCCCTCATAGTGTAGTTGTGGCACAGATGCTGTGGAGGCAGAAACATGACAGCTGCAACTTAATCATCAAAGAACTGCTTATCCCCTCTCATGCACTTCAGCAATGTTTGGTATACACAATGTTACATTTGGAAAATGACATGGATGCTTGTGGCTACATCCCAGACTTTCACTACATTTAACAAGCTCTAACACCAATATTATTAATAAAAACAATCCTGACCTGTAATAGTCCTCCATGTCCAGTCAATAGACTTTACAGCAAGCTTTGCACCTGAAAATTTCGCATATGCCTATAAGAGAACATTAAAAACATATAAAGGTGAACAAATGATTGATTAAGGGATAAGTAAATATTAATAATCAGCACTAAAGCGCTATACTGTAACTAGGACTTTTATTATGCATTTTTACAAAAGGTTATCAGAACGCATGTTTTCAGGCAGCTGCAAAAAAAAAAAAAATAATAAATAAATAAAAAAACTACACTCCAGCACAAAACACAAGCACCTTTGTATTATCTATAATCTAGGTGAAAAGCGTGTAAAAAAATAGCCCATACCCTTCAGATCCTATCAGCATTATTCCTCTGACCTTCAAGAAATAAAAACCGGAGCTGTGCGACACATATCAGCTTACTATTATCAACCAGTCAAACCAATGCAATGCAATTCAGTCGAGCTGCTTTTTGCATGACAGCTACGGTAACAGGAGGCATCAGCTGACAACTGAACTGGCGCATAAATAGTGTACAGAGACTTTCATTTATCAAAGTGACTCTGAACACTGCTATCCGGATCACAGGACACGTCCCTCCAAAAATGCATCGATTAAATATTACACTGTGAATATGCATACAGCACAAGCGTTAAAATAAGCCGTGTAGTTACCAGCACGATGAGGGAGTCAGTGTGCACGGACGGCAGATCCCAGTCGCCTCCCCAGCAGAGCAGCTCCATGGGTTCCGCCATGTTTGCGTGCACGACTGAGACACATGAACAGAAACCTGCACTGAGTCCAGCAGCAGCATCCCAGTGCCCCAGGAGACAGAAACCTGAGTCCAGCAGCATCCCAGTGCCCCAGGAGACAGAAACCTGAGTCCAGCAGCATCCCAGTGCCCCAGGAGAGAACTCTCACCCAGTCAGGGTGTGTTGAAACACATATATGGAGGCAAGAAACCAAAAAAAGAAACCGAAACGTTCATTTTTACTTAATAAAAAAAATACATCAATAAAAAAATAGTCAAATTCTGCAAATAAATAAATAAATATTAATAAATTTAAATAAAAATACATTTAAATATTTCATTATATATATATATATATATATATATATATATATATATATATATATATATTTATTTTTTTTTTTTAAGAATTAAATCTGTTTTCAGCTTTATTTGAGAGTTTGGAGGATACAATATACAGGCAGTTGTAGAGTTAATGTGAACATTCATATGAAGCTTAAGGTTTAATTGATTTTCCATAACTCATCTGTCATAACACTCAAACGGGCAAGATTCAGCAGGGACATCTCGTCAGATCATTCCTGTAAACGTGTTGTTTCTGTCTGTCTGTCTGTCTTTCTGTTTCTTTCTTTCTTTGGCAGATTGTTTGGTTAAGTGCAGTCGGATTGTTAAGCCATTATTATTTCTGTGTGAAAATCCTCAGTTGCAACTTTCAAGTAAAGTTTAAATGAAAATTATAAACAAAATAATTCCTTTTAGGTTTGCTTTCAAAAGCAGTAGTTTAATTAGACAATTTAAAACAGAATATTCATTGTAACCTTTAACTAGCTGGCATTGGTTCCAACCAAAATCCAAAGCATATCCTCCCATCATTTAACATCATTAACAAAGAGCTCTTTTAGAAGGTTTTGATCTGACCTGCTCACAGCAATATGTGACTGGTAAAAGCACAGAAGCATTCTGGAGGAGGTGCTTGGTCACACCTTATATAGAGAGAGACATGAAAAGCATAAATCACTGGAGCACCAGTCTGGTTCTCGTTCATCCGCAGGGCTACAGGAAACAGGCAGTTCTGTTTCGACGGCTACTGATCAAGACTGAATCAGGGGTCAGAGCAGAAACTAATTTTTTCCAGGAATAAGGGTGGAACACTTTAACTGGATTTGTGACATAAAATAAATCCACAATGGGTACTTGGACAAGAATAATATTCAGTTTACACTTAATTTTACAACTCTTTGGTACAGTGAAAACCCAAGGAATTGGTAAGTCCTTAAACATTATAATATAGTTCAATATTTAATACTTAAGAAATTACTTTTTTTAGTGAATGTTAAGATTCTTGCATTTTTTAATTATTTGCATTATTTGCATATATTTACAAAACTGTTTAAGAATAAAAGTGCGCATGCCTTAATTTACAGTTAAAATGTGAAATAAAAGAAAACCAGCTCATTTCTGATAAAATATAATATCAATATTAGCAAAAATGAACTGGTTTTCTTGTGTTAGGCAGGTCATTTATCACTCCATAAATGTCATAAATTATCTGGAAATCCCCCAGCATGCAGTGGGATTAACAAATATGGAACTGAAGACTCATTAGCTGAGGACAAATCTGCCAATGTCCTCATTGGTTGCTTTTTTATAATGTGTCCTGGACAAAAGAGCAGCCGAATAACATGTATTACACAAATGCATAAAAAAACCTTCAGTATCCAATGCAAATCTATTGACAAAAATGCTAATTTTGCAGTTTATGATCTTCTGGTGTCACCGGAGTGCTTACCTGACCTTCTGCAAGGAGGAATACAGGCAAAGAACATGGACAATGTTTTTATCCTTGCAAGCCTGCAGCTGCAGAGCAAAGCTCTGACTCGGGTCTTCCGCATCTTCAATGCCCAAGACAACACAGATTATTTTGATTTCACCGTTCAGGGGAAACTCAACAAAGGTTTGTGTGATCAGAGCTCACTGATGAGCTTTATGTTCAGTGGCTCAGTAGATACTTGATATGTACCCTAAATACTTTTTCTGTTCACAGTCATTTTGAAATATCTGAAAAGCAATGGAAAGGTTGCAACAACCAATTTCGCTAAAGTGCCACTGACAGATGGTCAACAACACCATATACTGCTCCACTTCAGCGGGCTGCAGCAGGGCACCCCCACCACGGCCCTCTATGTGGACTGCAGGCTGGTGGAGAGAATGGAGGACGTGCCGCTGGCCTTCAAAACACTGCCACAGGGCCCAAAACAAGTCACACTCAAGACTCTGCCAACCTCTTCGCAGGTAATCCTAGAAGGTTGAACAAATAATATCATTATTCTGTTTATGCATACAGTAAACTGTAAAAAAAATTCCCGTTAAATCTACAGTAAAAAAAAAAAAAGCTCTGGGTGTCAGAAATACTAAAGGTACTATACTACAGGTTTTACAGGATACTGTTAATATAACTACCAAACTGCCAAAATCTGCCTTTTTACCTTAAAATATACTGATAACCACCCTAATATACCTGGTGGCACAATAAAAAAAGAGTTAATTGCAAGTGACTTGTCCATAAATAACAGCCACTACTTGTGTGTGTGTGTGTGTGTGTGTGTGTGTGTGTGTGTTGTGTGTGTGTGTGTGTGTGTGTGTGTAAATAACAGAAAATGTTACACAAAGCATCCTAATGTACATCACTGATAACAATAATAAGATGACACAAAATTATTTGTACAAAATATAATCATATGTGATGTGTCTTGCAGGGACTTCTGGATATGTGCCTTTACAATTTTTTATTATGGTATTTCAAAGTTTTTACTTGCAAAAACCATAAATTTGACTGTATTTTACTGTAAAATTACATATAATGTGGTGTTTTTTGTGGTGTTTACAGTTTTTCACTGTATAAGGTATAAGATATTCACTGTAAAAGGTAACTTACACTTAATCAATTAGCATGTTTTACTGTAGCATTTAACAGTGTTTTTCTGTCAAATTACTAGCATTTTTTACAGTGTGTGAATATGTACCTGTGTTACAGGATAAGTTGACAGATCTCAGACTCGTGCTTGATGAGTCTATTGAAAATGTGGTAGAGCTTCAGGACTGCAGTGCTCCAGAGCAGAGGGAAACACTGCAACTACTAGGTGAGGCTGTTGTTTCTCTGTCGTCTGTGTCTTATTCAGCTATAGTTTTGTTAATGATTGATTATTTGTTTTGTTCTAATACTGAAAATATCATTATGTTAAATTTCTGCAGGAACAACTTCAAAAATGGAAACTGGCCCAATGTTTGAGCTCATGCGAATGATCCAAGAGTTGAAACAGAAAGTCGATCAGCAGGTAACTTGAAATTGAGAGGGAAAACAGTTCCTTAAAGGGGTGGTTCAACCAAAAAGTACAGTTCTTTTGAGTTTTTCAGAAACAAATCATTATTTTCACTAAATCATTTGACAGAACCAGTCTGAATGAACTCACTGGTTCAGTTATGGGGGGAAGATTATTAATGATTATCAACTTAAATTTCTCAAAAACTAAAGAAGCATATGGACTACTTTTATGATAAATATGTTGTTTTGGTTATTTAAAGCTTGAAAATCCCCCATTCGTTTTAGAAACATTGACTAGAAATTTTCTTAAAAATCTTCCACAAAAGTTATTCAGGTTTGTAACAATGTAATGAGAGTAAATAAACGATGACAGACTTTTCATTTTTGGGTGAACTATCCCTACAGTTTCTTCAGAACTTCAGCATAATAACAATCTGTTTTCATACTAGACCAAAGAAACCGCTGACCTGAGAAAGACTATCATGGAGTGTGTTCAATGCAATGGTAAGACTTTAGTTAAAAAAGTTAAGAAACGGCTATAAAGAGAAAACATTTTGCAGTTTTTGTAAAAGTCGTGTCTGTGCTCAGTCAAGTCAGTTATTAGAGGCTTATAATGAGGATGCTGAAGGTGTCATACAGGTGAACTCAAGTGTTCTGTTACCATTTAGATCCATTTGGACGTGACAAAGCAGGACTACAGAATAAAAAGCAGACCAAGTGCGGGCCAGGGGTCTGTTTTAAGCCGGACATGTGTATCGAAACAGCTGAAGGTGTGGAATGTGCTCCCTGTCCTGAGGGCTACACTGGAGATGGAGTCCAATGTGATGATGTAGATGAGGTTAGACTTAAGATGCTGATTTTTTTGTTCATCATATACAAGCCAGAACCTAAACAAAACTTTTATGCTATGTTTAATATTATTATGCATGTACTATTCTTTATGTCTTTCTGTGGTTCGAATCAAGTTTTGCTGTTTATGTTGTTCATCTAGCCACTTGTTACCTGTTTACGTCTCTTGTAGTTGCGTAATTAGGAAAGAACAAGAACACTCATGAAAACGTTTTATTTTATTATAATTTTTTTTTTTCCATTACTCACTGCAGCATCTCTACAGCTCAGACTGTTCAGCACGTCTGACATTGTGTTCTACTTACATGATGAACAATAAAACTCAGGAACACATAATGATTTATTAACATATCATCATGTTTCAGTATGGGTTTTATTAGACTAATAATCATTTAAACCGTTACGTAGGTTCTAAGGTAATTTTCCTGTGGTTTTTATAGAACTTTTCACAGATCGCAGTGTGACTTGTGACTTAATCGTCCATAAACTACAGAGCATTGTTTGTTGAACATCATAAATCCAGCTAACCTTATAAACTGTACAATTTTAGTGCCAGTTCAACCCATGTTTCTCTGGTGTACGGTGTATTAACACTGCACCAGGGTTCAGATGTGAGAAGTGTCCACGAGGCTTCATTGGTCCAGAGATCCAGGGTGTGGGCGTTCACTATGCTCAGACAAACAAACAAGTATGTATTGGAACAATGCTTAATTTAAAATTTTAAATTAAATGAACCAGTGTGTATATATATATATATATATATATGTATGTGTATATATATTACGTAATATGACATTTTGAAGCACTCTCTAACGTATATCAGGATACAGAATGATTATATACCATGATATTTAAACGGTACTTCAATTACATAAAACCAAAAAACAGAATATTACCATGATACACATGGTAAAAAAATAGTATTGTTTGTGATTTTAGTACCATACTGTGATTAACACCTTATTTATCATTTTTTTATCAGATATGTAATGATATTGATGAGTGCCAGGTGGATAACGGTGGCTGCACACCCAATTCATACTGCCATAACACAGTGGTAAGATTACAACTATCCTTGATTACCCATTATACTAATGTGGCCAGTGGAAGGTACATCAAATATAGTTTATATGTCAAACTTGCTTTCTTTTAGGGTGCGTTTCACTGTGGGATCTGCAAGACTGGATTCACGGGTGAGCAGAATAGCGGCTGCATAAGTACTGGCCTGGACCCTGCTCCTCTAACTGACAGGCTGTGTGGGAACGGCCAGCCAAATCCATGTGACATCAATGCAGAGTGTGCTGTGGAGAGAGATGGGAGCCTCAGCTGTGCGGTGAGACGTCAAGCATTCACACAGATGTTTTGGTTACTACTGTTGTTTTTAAGGGATAAAGTCAAAATTTGTGCTGGTGATTTCCTATGGCATGCTTTTTAGCCACGATGCAACTTTCTCAGCTGACATCTTTCAATATTTTGTTGCTTTTAGTGCAAAATTGGCTGGGCAGGAAATGGCTACGTCTGTGGAAAGGACACAGACATTGACGCTTATCCAGATAAGAAACTTCAGTGCAGAGATGGATCCTGCAAGAAGGTGATGTTCATGTGACCTGTTATTTTTGTTAGAAGTTATGTTTATTAGCATTAGTTAACACATTAGATATCATAAACTGACAATGAACAATTTTCAGTTCATTTATCAGTGGAGGTCATTTTAAAAATATACACTGCCACAAAAGTTTGGGTTCAGTTGGATTTTTTGTAAGTCTTCATAATACAATAAAAACAGCAATATTGTTAAACATTACAATTCTTTACAATTACATTACAAATCTTACTGACCCCAAACCTTTGAATGATAGTGTTTATTTTCATGTTCATTCATAAATTATTAACATTTACACAACTTGAAATTATTAGTATTATCATTTTCATTATCATTATCATTAATATTATCAATTATCAACTTAACATTAATCAAAATTAAATGGTTAGTTCACCCAAAAATGAAAATTCTGTCATTAATTACTCACCCTCATGTCGTTCTAAACCCGTAAGACTTTCATTCATTTTCGCAACACAAATTAAGATATTTTTGATGAAATCCGAGAGCTTTCTGACCCTCCATAGAAAGTAATGTAACTGAAATATTCCCAGACCCGGAAATGTAGAAAGGACATCGTTAAATAGTCAATGTCAGTCACATCAGTGGTTCAACCACAAAAATACTTTTTGCGCACAAAGAAAACAAAAATAACGACTTAATTGAACAATCTCTTCTCCAAGTTACCATCTTCTGCCACAAAAAGTATTCTCGTAGCCTCGTAAAATTATGGTTGAACCACTGATGCCACATGGACTATTTTAAAGATCTCCTTACTACATTTCTGGGTCTGGGATCATTTCAGTTACATTGTTCTCTTCAGATTTCATCGAAAATATCTTAATTTGTGTTCCGAAGATGAATGAAGGTCTTACGGGTTTGGAACGACATGAGGGTGAGTAATTAATGACATCATTTTCATTTTTGGGTTAACTAACCCTTTCAGAAATAATGAAAAATTGTAGTCTTTGCTGTTGTATTAAGTAATGTTAACAAACTGAATCTTATTGTAAAGTGTTACCAGATTATTTTACTTTTCATTTTCAGGATAACTGCATGTTTGTTCCAAACTCTGGCCAAGAAGATGCAGACAGAGATGGGAAAGGAGATGCCTGTGATGAGGATGCAGACAGTGATGGCATCTTCAATGATCAGGTACGGATTAATCAACATTAGATCATGATTTGATGAACTGAGAATGTCAGTGCTTGCATGACTGTATTCCTTCAGGACAACTGCTGGTTGGTTCCCAACATAGACCAGAAGAACGGTGATAAAGATCTCCATGGTGATGCTTGTGATAATTGCATAAATGTGGAGAACCCGGACCAGCGGGACACAGACAAGGACGGACTGGGAGATGCCTGTGATGACGACATTGACGGGGATGGTAATTTAATTCAGGTCTTATTTTGTCAAAGATTAACTTCTCCACACTTTTTGCTCACATTTTCCCAATCTCTGCTAGCATTCCATCTGCTATCCGACTGCTGTGTATTTTATTTAGTCGCAGAAATGGGGTGTTATGTTTTAAATATCCTTTTCACCCTTTGGGCCTGTTTTTTATCAGGATTTTCCTGTGCTTAGGTCATTTTTATGAGGAAAAACAGAAGCTTCTGTGCTTTTAAAGCTCAAATTAGAGCGCTCTTTAGCCTGCACGGGTCATGTAAAGCTGAAGTGACCTGTAGAGATATTAACAGCGTCTACGGCACCACACTGATCATTTTCTTTCAAATTGACAATTATTTGTTCCAGTCTGAAAAGTGTTAAATCAAGTCCAGGCAGCGCTTGACATTTACGATCTGTTCATCAAGGCAGAAATCCAGACACTTGACTTGATACTTTAGAGCTTGGTCATGTCTCCTTTGAGCAACCACATTTCCACCAAGAATTCGCGCCAAGAGCTGCTGACGCGTGGAAACCAGCGTTGCCAACTAATTTTCAGGGGAAGATGCTAAAGGAAGGTCAATTTGTTGCTAAAAGTTGCTAAATGATGTTGTGATGTAAATATAATATAAATGCATAGCATAATATTAAAACATAAATACCTGTATTTTAAACACAACATTGACTTATTTGAACAATTAAAATTTAAGTTTTTGTTTTTAATAGCTTGTAAACTAGTAAAACTACAAATTCTGAACAATTATAGTTTTAAGCAGTGTATTAGTAGTTAGCATGCTACACTCTGTAAAAGTCTGTAAAAATAGGGCACGATCTACTATGTTAATATGAAGGAATTTTCCAAATTGATTTTCCCACAGGTTTTTTACCTGCATTTTTAATTACGCATTGCATTTTGTGTTTTCAGGTTACAGGGTTAAAATGGATAACAGATAATGTCCAATTTTCTAGATATTTTTCTTATAGTGTACTAACTGATCAACAATCACAGGTACAAGCTACTAACAAGGTGTATCATAAATGAACAATTATTCAATTATTGTTAAATTGGACAACTGCAAATAGCAGCTAACTTAATTCATGTGATGTGTGTACTTCTAGGCATCTTTGGTTTCCTCTTTTTGTATAATTTAGATGGAAAAATGTGTTAAACGTTGCTAAACGTTGCCAAATAAAATTTTAAAAATAGCTAAATTTGTTGCTAGGTGCTTTTGGAAGAAAAAGTTGTTAGGATAGTCTGAAAAGTTGCTAAATATAGCAACAAAATTGCTAAGTTGGCAACACTGGTGGAAACTATTCCACAGAAGTTTTTCCAAAATACTGCCACCTTGTGACATAACTCAACAAACTGCACACAGAGACATCACTGTATATTCTATAACACTGCAGTGCATTTCTCCTGATGGAGTTTGCTCCATTCAGTGACATTTTAGAAAGTATAACTCATTTATACCACTGGAGCTCTGGCTCTCAAATCACCGAATGCATCCATGTACATTCTCTACTTCTGATAGGTTTGAAGAACATCCTGGATAACTGTCAGAGGGTTCCCAACCCTGACCAGAAGGACAAAGATAATGATGGTGTTGGTGATGCATGTGACAGCTGCCCTGAGGTGCCAAACCCCAACCAGGTGCCAAACAACTTTATTACTGCCTGTTTCTGAATTCTATTCTGTTCTGTTCTATTCTATTCTGTTGTCATCTAATTTCACCTAACTTTCTTGAAGGTTTCTTGAAAACTGCTTTCCTACCTCTGTTTTAGGGAGTCCAATTATTTATGCTTTTTATTTAACTGTTCATCTCAAAATTAGTAGTTATACATGTTTCAAACAAGGGTTATTATAGTTAACTGAAACTAAAACCTCAAAAAAAAAGTTTTCTCATTTTTATTTAGTTTAACTTGATGTAAAAAAGATGGAAATTAATAATAAAAAAAACTATATAGATATATTTAAAAAATAATAATAAAAATGACAAAATAATAATTAAAAATACAAAAACACAACAAAATTATTAAAACTTTACTGAAGAAATTAATATAAAAATAAAAACTAATTAAAAAAAATTAATAAAATCTATAATCTGTAGTTAAAACTGTAATAGTATCTCAATAATACGAAAACTTTTTCATACTACCTAACATCACAACAGTTTTTAGTGAGATTTATTTATTTATTTAGACAAAATAGCATCTTATCATACTGACAGAATCTCTCTTATCACTGTACATATCCAAAAACCATCAAACCGTCAAACAAAGCTGACCAAGCTTGTTAAACAATATTAAATGAGCAAGAGTACTGCTGTTCCTAACTATAAATGGCTGATTGCTTGCTGATATTCACAAAACAACACGATTATGACTTGCTTTGATTCTGAGAACAGTTCAGTGAATAAACAATTCACAAAAAGTTAATATACATAGTATCGCCAGCTATTTTCTCTGTTTTTGCTTAACCAACGAAAATAGTTAGAGAAAACAAATCCAAAGCAGAAATAACCTCTTCGTGACTCTGAGCAACACACAGGATTGGGTCAGTGAATTATTCAATGATTCACTTATCCAGTGTGGAATGATCAACTTTTTTGAGTGAAACCGTTGAATGAAAGATTCAATCACAAAACAGACACTTGCTGCCACCTACTGGTGCAAATACAAAGAAAGGATGCTATACAAACAATGTAAAGTCCTGTGCTGTTAGGGTCCTATATCAGCACTCTTTTAAGGCCTCTTGTCCAGATTCAAGGAAATGATTTTTTGTATAATGTGTATTTAGTAGGCTATATTTTGTATGTTAAATATGTCCTTTTTTTAACCTGTCTTCTATTTTCTTTCAATCAGTCTGATGTTGACGATGATCTTGTTGGAGACACTTGTGACACAAACATTGACAGGTAGAATTTTTTTACCTTTCTCTTTAACGGTCAATATAAAAGAAGTTTATAACTGAGGTCTTTTGTTCCAGTGATGGAGATGGTCATCAGAACACCAAAGACAACTGCCCCAACGTCATCAACAGCTCACAGCTGGACACTGATAAGGACGGGCTTGGAGACGAGTGTGATGATGACGACGATAATGATGGCATCTTGGATGACAAAGATAATTGTAGACTGGTGCCAAACCCAGACCAAAAGGATACAAACAGTACGCACCACAACATTTGCTTAGTAGGATGTCACAAGTTGTTTAATTAATCAAGACAAATGTTTTAGTTTGCATTTTTTTAAATGATAATACAAGGACATTTGTGTTTTTAAGTGTGACTTAAGTGTCCAAATATTGTATCATAATGTGCTTTACGAATCTATACTGGACTCTATCAAAAATCAGATCACTGATAAAAAGAGAAATAAGCTAAATGTTTTTTTTGTTGTTGTTTTTTTTTTTTCGCTCTTCTTCTTTGTCAGATGATGGGGTGGGTGATGAATGCACTGGAGACTTTGACAAAGATCATGTGATAGACAGAATCGACACCTGCCCTGAGAATGCAGAGATCACTTTGACTGACTTCAGAGCCTATCAGACCGTGGTTCTGGATCCAGAGGGAGAGGCTCAGATCGACCCCAACTGGGTTGTTCTTAATCAGGGGATGGAGATTATCCAAACCATGAACAGTGACCCAGGACTAGCTGTGGGTATGTTTACTGGCCTTAATTGGTCTTTTAAGTAAAGTTATGTTGTTTTCTCTTAAAGGGATATTTCACCCAAAAATGAAAATTCTGTCATTAATTACTTACCCTCATGTTGTTCCAAACCCGTAAGACCTTCATTCATCTTCGGAACGCCAATTAAGATGTTTTGTATGAAATAACGACTTTATTCATGATATTGTCATGAATGCACATGAATGCACAAGTCGTTATTTTTGTTTTCTTTGTGCGCAAGAAATATTCTCGTAGCTTCATAAAATTAAGATTGAACCACTGATATCATATGGACTGTTTTAACGATGTGCTTATTACATCTCTGGGCTTTGAACGTGTCAGTTCCTTTGCTGTCTATGGAGGGTCTGAAAGCTCTCAGATTTCATCAAAAATAATTTGTGTTCCGAAGATGAACGAAGGTCTTACGGGTTTGGAACGACATGAGGGTGAGTAATTAATGACAGAATTTTCATTTTTGGGTGAACTATCCCTTTAAAGTGTACTCCATTTAAAAATTCTAATTCCCTCATCAATTGACCCTCATGTTGTACCAGATTTATATGACTTTCTTTCTTCTGTGAAACACAAATTTCTGTAATTTCTGCAAATTTCTGCAACTTTAAAGTTTAAAAAAGTTTAAATTATATTACTATTTTTCTCTCACACACACCTATTGTTTTGCTTCAGAAGACATTCAGTTATCAACTGCAGTCATATGGGTTACTGTTGTGTTTGTTTTGCATGTTTTTGAAGCGTCAGCTTTTGGTTTACTGTCCACTTGTATTATATGGACTCTCAGAGATGTAATATCTCCATTTTCACACAAGCAAGAAAGTCAAATATATCTAGGATGGCATGAGAGTGAGAAAACGATGAGAGAATTTAATTTTTTTGATTTTCTCTTTAACTAAAGAATAAACAACCATTTCTCTATTAGTTTTGTTTAAATCATGGTTGAAACATGAGCTTTAGTATTTTGTTGTAAATGAATATCCGGTCAGAATGTGACACAATCTTGCCGCCACAAACAGGATACACAGCATTCAGTGGCGTGGACTTTGAGGGCACCTTCCATGTGAATACAGTGACCGACGACGACTACGCAGGCTTCATCTTCGGCTACCAGGATTCCTCCAGCTTCTATGTGGTGATGTGGAAGCAGACGGAGCAGACGTACTGGCAGGCCGTGCCCTTCAGAGCCGTGGCTGAGCCTGGCATTCAGCTTAAGGTCCCGGCGCTCTTCATCTCTATTACTGTCTGAACATGCAGTTTGTGCTTTTATCATTACTGCTGCTCCGCGGAGCCCTCTGCGAATCTAGAAAAGTGGATTTGGCTAAACTCTGAAGCGTGCAAAAACACTTAACCAATGTTAAAGCTGTAGCCAAATAGTTATTTTGCACTTCAAGTATGTCACAGTTATATTTGATTATTTAGTTAAAATCATAAACACACAGACATGAATCAATATATTTGCATTTCTAGGCTGTGAAGTCTAAAACCGGCCCAGGGGAGTTCCTGAGGAATTCACTGTGGCACACTGGAGACACAAACGATCAAGTGCGCTTGCTGTGGAAAGACCCTCGTAATGTAGGCTGGAAGGACAAGGTGTCCTACCGCTGGAATCTGAAGCACAGACCCCAAGTGGGATACATCAGGTCAGACGCCGTAAATACTAGACAATTCAGACTTTACTGGATTTGGATGTCAGAAACAGTGCATTGTAGCAAAGCAACTTGTTTGTGATGTTTTGGCACAGAGTAAAGTTCTATGAAGGTACCGACTTGGTTGCAGACACTGGAGTTGTTATTGACACCAGTATGAGAGGAGGCCGTCTTGGAGTGTTCTGCTTTTCACAGGAAAACATCATCTGGTCCAACCTGAGATACCGCTGCAATGGTGAGTGCAGTGCATGAACAATGTTAGAAGAACAATGCATTCTTATTCATTTCAGTGTGTATCTTAATGTACATTTTTTTTACATTTACAGACACAATCCCTGAATACTATACAGAACAAGCCCAGCAGTAATGAAACTAAGCTGAAATGAAACTGGAGAGCACTATTAGTGATGTGACTGATGTTTTGGATACTCATATTTCCAGTAAAACATGGACTATTTACTGACTTTTGCATTCAAGACAAATACAGTTTTATAGTTATGCTGAATTTGCACTTCTGTAATGTTCACTGCACAAAAATGCAATTCAGCCAGAAAGAGCAAAGCCTGTGTGCTACTAAACACTCACTAAAGTTTTTAATATTAATAAAGTGTATAAATACATTTAAATTGTCAGGATTTGTGCTTGGACTTGGTGGAGAATGTCACAGACTTGTAATCTTAAAGTGATAGTTTACCAAAAAAATATCAAATAATAATAATAAAATAAAAAAAATAAAGTTTGGGGTCAGTAGAAGTGTTTTCAACACTGACAACAAATGTTTCTTGAGCAGCATATCAGCTGAAGACTGGAATAATGGCTACTGAAATTCAGCATTCCCATCAGAGGAATAAATTGCATTTTAAAATATTTTCAAATAGAAATAACTTCACAGTATTACAGTTTTTACTGTATTTTTTGATCAAATGAATGCAGCCTTGGTGAGAGACTTCTTTCAAAAACTTTAAACTACAATAAGAAAAATAAATCAAAAATAGAAAAACAAACATTAAAATGGTCTGTACAACATATATATTGTATATTGGAAGTTTTCTGTGAGGCTTTGTGTGAGAAAGTGACTGATATTTAACATTGACTGGTTTTATTTTGTAAGCCCCATGAAGGTTGTTTCACCATAAATTACACCTCTAATGGTATACACAATTAATTTGTCTCATTTTCATATAGTATATGTATTATGTATATTTATAGCTGTTTACTTTCTGTCCACAACAACATATTACAAAACTTGCATATATAAAACACTAAATAATGTAATAAACTACACAATTTTATCCATTTATCTTTTTTATTGAAAGAACTGGCAATATCAATAAAAACACTAAAAAGAATATTGATCCTGCAACAGTTAAACTCATATGACCCTTCATGGAACATATTGAAATGATGGGGAAAAGTAAAATAATAATACTAAAGAAAAATCAAGACATATAAATGAGGACAAGAGTTATTTGTAAACTTACTGTACATATTTTTGGATTATAATATCTTCATGCAAAATTAGTGAGAACAACACAAAGCGCAAGAATACATTTTTTGCAATATGAGTACATCTAGTGGTCATCTTTACAATGGACTATTTACATAAAGCACATATTGCAATCAAATAACTCCTTTATATTCAGCATATTTGTAAATAAAGGAAAGCATAATGTTTCATCCAGACAAACACTTTTAAACCAAATGCTGAGCATCAAATTTTTTAGAGGTTACATAAAAGAGTATGCTTATAGCTGAATGCAGTTGTAGCATGTAGTGTTTAAGGCAATCATTAACTAATTTTGATTTATATAAAGGCCAACAACATCACCAGACAGATTCTTCAGGGCTTTTAAGAGAAGTTCTACAAACAGGAAGTAAAGACATGTCAGCTCCAATTCTAATAAAAGAGATTTTGGTTTGTCAAAACATGAAGGACAGCTACAACTGCTACACAGGAAATAACCAAAAAATGTCAAATAATTCCAGTTCTAGATTGTATTTCCTTCATCGACAACACTTTAACACATTTTTTCTACCAGGGAGCATCAGGAATGCTGCATTACGTCTAATATGGGCAGCTTCTGTAAACTGTAAACTGAACACCACAAACAGGAAATACTGACATGCACTTATAGCAACAAAAACCTCTGAAAGATTAAACAGAATAGCTGTAACAATGCTTTTTAAGTATAAAAGATCGTACAAATTCGTTCTTTGACAAATGACATGCTTGCAAGTCTAGTGCATGAGCTGGAATAAAATATTACAGGACATCCATGGTCTAAAGCACCATTTAAATTATAACAAAATCAAAAAAATAAGAAAGAAAAATCTATAGCTTCAGTGTTGCTGTTGGCCGTATAACAATCTGTGTGGCAGTTTGGGTTTTTGGGGCATAACGATGTGGCCTTGGCTTTGCCCGTCCATTCCAAATCATCATAAAAACATTTACTGGGAATGGCAGTCGCATGCTTTCCTTAGAATGGTATGATTCACTGGAAACAGCATGTAGAATTCATCACTACCTGAGATTTAAGATGAAGCCGAAAGATAGGAAATTTTAGGAATGTTTAGGACTTATTTGGAAATATTGTTTTGGTGTGGTTTTATAAGGAGGTTATAAGGATGCTTCAATAAATAAAGTAACATGACATCTCATAATGAGTACATTTATTCACATATATGTACAGGGATAATCTTGCACAGTAATTTCTTAGCTGGTTTTGATCATGTTTCCATGAGTGCAACTGGTGGTATAGTATGATGGTTTTGCAAGGCGAGAAATATTTCGATTAAATAAATATATACATTTACTCAAACAGGAAGTCTTGTTACCTTAGTGAAACACCCTTAACACCCTTGAAGTGAAATACAACTATTTGAATGAATGAAATTCACAGATGGTTTGTTGATTTGCATAGAATTCTTCAGCTACCAAAAGAAAAGCGTAACAAGCAAGACACTTACAGGTATGTGTGAGCCTGAGCAATGCTTTGTTTTTATACCTTCGTGTTATGAGGAAAACAAGAGCCCTACATCAGCATGGGAGTAACTGTAACATGATTTCTGTAACACATTTCCACGAAATTTAAATGCATTAAAAAACGTAAGCAGCTTTTGAGAAATCAAAAGCCATTACTATACTAAAACTAATAAAACAAACAAACAAAAAAAACATTAAAAACAAACAAAACTCTCTCTCTCACAAACTCACACACAGTAGTTGTAACTGGACAGTGGTGATACTGGATCATGTGTGAAGGGTTTCTAGGCTTGGAATCTCTTTGGGAAGAGCATGGGGACCACTAGGGTCCACATGTACAGAAATAAACAGACCCAACAGGATGCCATCTTGATCCAGAACACTGACCAGCTCCCATCCAGCAGCCTCTCGATCTTTGCGTTCTCATAACTGCAGAGAGACAAGATCATATGCATATTACACTTAAAGGGATAGTGCACCCAAAAATGAAAATTCTGTCATTAATTACTCACCCTCATGTTGTTCCAAACCTGTAAGACCTTCGTTCATCTTCAGAACACAATTTAAGATATTTTTGATGAAATCCGAGAGATTTCTGACTCTCCATAGACAGTAAGGGTACTACCACATTCAAGGCCCAGAAAGGTAGTAAGGATATCGTTAAAATAGTCCATGTGACATAAGTGGCTCAACTTTAATTTTATGAAGCTATGAGAATACTTTTTGTGTGTTGTGGTACTCTCATGAACACGTGTCATTATAAAGTCATTATTTTTGTTTTCTTTGCACACAAAAAGTACTCTCGTAGCTTCGTAAAATTACAGTTGAACCACTGATGTCAAATGGGCCATTTTAACAATGTCCTTACTATTTTTCTGGGCCTTGAACGTGTCAGTTGCATTACTGTCTATATAGGGTCAGAAAGCGCTCGATTTCATCACAAATATCTTAATTTGTGTTCCGAAGATGAACAAAAGGGTTTGGAATGACATGAGGGTGAGTAATTAATGACATAATTTTCATTTTTGGGTGAAATATACGGTGGCCAAAAGAGCTCAACGCGCTGCAAATAGAAAAAACACCTGCAAATTAAGAAAACAACTTCATCAATTTGACAACACACACACTGCAAATGCTCACAACATAACCGAATAAAGAAACGCACTGCAAATACTCACAACACAACCAAAGAAAGAAACATGCTGCAAATAAAATTCTTTATTTGGTTGTGTTGTGAGCATTTGCAGCGCGTTTCTTTATTTGTTTGCGTTATGAGAATTTGCAGTACCTGCTGTCAAACTGATGAAGATGTTTTCATGATTGGCTGGTGCTTTTTCTATTTGCGTGTGTTTTCTGAAGTTGCAGCGCATTGAGCTCTCTCGGCCACCGTAGAAATATCCCTTTAATGCACGGCGACCTCTGAGATTCTGATGTTAACAATAACAGTCTCCTGGGTTTGATTTGGTCAGAGGAGAAAATAAAAAAAAGTTTGTGTTTAGGAATGTTGTTTTTGTTATATACTTACTGAAACCAGTTGGTTACAGTCATCATGACGTAGAGGGAGCCGAGAAAGAAAACAAAATGGAAATAGCAGTAGCTGTAGATTGTGCCGTCTCTCTCATCATACTTCACATTCTGCCCTCCAGCAGTCTTCTCATCATCATAGTCCTCTGGAAAATTAAAAAAACACCTGTTTTAAGAAACCTATAATACTCCTTCATGACCACCAGGAGGCTCTATCTACCCTTTTCCAGTGTCTGAATCCAAATTAATGTCAATAATATCTTATTCCTCTAACATTTAAGCTGTGAAATCTTCAGGTGATGTCCCAAAATACTAGAAGAGGTGTTGGTTGAAATAAGTGTGTCGTACTTACCTGTATCGTCAACAAAGCAGAAGCAGCAGCGTGCTCTCTGAAAAGAAAGAAGAAGAAGTGTGATTCATGATATAGTTTGATGTAATGTTGTGCTAAACACAGGAGAGAGAACAAAGCAAATGTTCACCTCATTTTCAGGCATATCGTTCCTGTACACCTGCAATGCTGTTGTGCTCCTCTTGGTGGTGGAGATCAAACTGAAGGAAGAGTATTTTTAAGTTAACTCAAAAGGCATCAGACACATGGAGGCAGTTTTCTTTTTTTAACCATCAAATGTAAAAGCAGAACATTCCCTAAAACTCTTCAAAATGCCACCAGATGAAAAAATAAGTCACTTTTTCTGCTTTCAAGCTTTGTTTTGCCTCATGAAAACTAGAAATATGGCAAAAACATTTCGATGAGAAACACAACAATAAATCACCGATCTGACAACTAACGCATATCACTGTGAATCACATTTGTGTGTAAATATGGCTTTGGTGGAGAGGAGCGGCTCTAAAGAGAGAGCTTCAGCAGACATGTCTGCAGTTAATGAGAAACACATGTGAGTTCACGTCTTCACAGCATGAGAGCTTCTAATCTTCACTCCTTTCCTACCAAACTACCTGCTTTTAAATCTAAATGAACATCTTGTCATAACCAGATAATTACACGTTTCCACTCCTCCTAGGATCGCTTTTGGGATCACCCATTTAAATAATATGTTATGGGGACTTGCATCCAGGCCAAGAATATCCGAGCTTGTTTAAAGTGATAGTTCACCAAAAAATCAACATGTACCTTCATGCCTTTGCAAACTGTATTATGCTTTTCTTCAGTGGAATAAAATAAATGGCTTACACAAATGAACAATACTTTTGAAGTTTTTTTTTTTTTTTTCCCGCAAATTATGGCAGAAGGGATGGTTTCCAGAAAATTACAACATAAAGGAATAGTTCACCCAAAAAAAAAAAAAAAGAATAAATAATTTAAAAAATATAGCATTAAATATTAGGGTGCTGTCAGTATTAGAGTTCAAACAGCTGATAAAAGTTGCATTTTTATAAGAAACAAATCCATCATTAAGATGTTTTTCACTTTAAAACATGAATCCTCTGTCTATAATATTTCTTACTTCAGTGAAAAAGTTGTCTTGTCCAAATCAGGAGAGAAATATGCACAGATTAAGCACCACTTACAAGCAAAAACAGTCCAAAACAGTTCTAAACAAATATGTCAGTGGATTTTGATTTGAGAGGACAACGGGGGGTGTTTTTTTTTTTACTGAAGGAATTACGGATTATGAACCCGCAGCTTTTAGCTTTTTGTGGATTACTTGTGGAATATTGTGATGTTTTTATCAGCTTTTTGGACTCTCATGTTGACGGCACACATTCACTGCAATGGATCCATTGGTGAGTAAGTGATGTAATGCTAAATTTCTCCAAATCTTTTTTAATGAAGAAACAAACTCATCTACATTTTGGATGGCCTGAGGGTGATTTTCAACAATTTTTCATTTTTGGGCAAACTATTCCTTTAAATTTTGGTCTGTTTTTCACAAAAAACTATTATATGACTTGAAAAATCTTGGAATGCACAAATCGAACAATCATAACTTTCATGAGATCATGGTGTTTTTATAAAGCAGTTTAAATTGGGCCAGTGCAATACACAATTTTCATTGCTCATACCAAGAGTAGAGTATACAGCCGAACAGTATGGCCGTTCCAACACCTGTCACTATGTTAGTGTCGCTCTGCAGGCCTGAATTGTAGGGAAAGACGCAGACAGTGACATTTTTTCCATTTTGCTCCACCACTGAAAGAGAAAGAGCAAAGGACAGATTTTAATAAGGGTGTGGGAAATAACTTCGGAAGTCTGGTGGGTTGAAATGCATTATTGGGGCTACTGTAGCCTCAGTTTACAGCTCTGTCCACACACAAGCTACAGTAGGAGACACTAGGGAAACCACAGACCACACTGTAAGACACACCCAGGACAGACTAAGAGAGACTGCTGTTTGAGCGTGAAAGTGAGAGACACACTCACTTTCAACAGGTTTGCTGGCGAGTGCTGAGAAGGTGAGGTACATGACGTAGACGGAGATGATCGCAGACTGCAGCAGACCTGAGGTGGGCTGGACTGTGTGGAGAACACAGCAAAACATCAGATGTGTTAGTAAAAAGCAGCACATAAAGATTTTTATTGATCTGACCATGTCTGTTTGAGAGTTTATGCTTCATACATCATGCTTCTTTATTAAATTACCTATGTACACTACCGTTCAAAAGTTAGAGGTCGGTATGATTGTTTAACAATAGTCTCTTTTGCTCACCAAGGCTGCATTTGTTTGCTCAAAAATACAGTAAAAACAGTAATATTGTGTTTTTTTTACTATTTAAATAATCTTTTCTATTCTAATATATTTTATAATGTAACTTATTATTGTAAAGGCAAAACTGAATTTTCAGCATCCATTATTCTAGTCTTCAGTGTCACATCATATATGCTGATTTGGTGCTCAAGAAACATTTTCTATTATTATCAGTGTTGAAAACAGTTGGACTGCTTAACTGTGAACTCCAGAAAGATAAAAAGAATAAAATTTATCTTACTTAAATTACTTACTAAAACAATTTCACCTCAAACTTTGTTCTGTATAGTGAGAATCCATGATAAAACTCTAGTTCTCAACTCTCCGGCTTGCACACACATGGGAAAAGCTTCAGGCACTATGAATAAATTTGTTTGCTTGACATCAAACAAACATCTGTTTGTTATAGTATAAAATGTAGGTCAGTGAAGTCTCTGTAAACTCACAGGTCTGAATGCAGGGAGAGATAGCCAGCAGAGACACGACGAAGCACAGGCCGCCGTTAACACCCAGGAAGAGCTTGTTAAGGTTGCAGGCCTCTGGGTCCGTGTAGAAAATGATCATAAACACCAAGGCTCCCACTGCCACGGAGAACAGCACCAGTGTGACCAAAGCCAGCGCTGCATACCATATTTTATTATACTTGACTCCTGAGCTCCTGTGGAGGGACACAGTGGAGACGGTTCAAAGGAATGCTCTGGGTTCAATACAACTTCAGCTTTTGTGGCATGATGACAGTTACCGCAGGAAATCATTTCATCCCTCTGTCCACACAAAAATACAGTTGCAAGAAAACGCTTAAACACTCAAGGGGATAGGAAATGAATACAAAAAAAAAAAATTAAAAAAAAAAAAAACATAATAAATATTATAATTATGCTTCTAAACATAAAGATTAGAATGGCCTAATGACTTTGTTATATGAAAATTTTCAACTTCATTGTCACAATAATATAAACCTAGAGCCCTATGATTGCGGAATCTAGTCATAAAAATGGAATGTACTGTATGACGCGGAATGTCATGGAATTTGCCAAATTTTGGATGAATAAATCAAAAGTAGGTCAGAACACTTAAATCAAAAATGGACTAGTGTCTGTCAATATTAAGCCGCAAAAAGACTATTTAAATATGAATCGTGTGTTCTGCGTGTCTCTGTGTGAATGAATGGCGCAGACGCGCAGTTTTGTTTACTACACACATATTGAAGCGCACGTAACACTCACAGAATGTATAAATTAAGATTTATACATTATCTGAAAGCTGAATAAATAAGCTTTCCATTGATGTATGGTTTGTGTGTGTTAGGATAGGATAATATTTGGCCGAGACACAACTATTTGAAAATCTGGAATCTGAGGATGCAATAAAATCTAAATATTGAGAAAATCGTCTTTAAAGTTGTCCTAATGAAATTCCTAGCAATGCATATTACTAATCAAAAATTAAGTTTTGATATATTTACGGTAGGAAATTTACAAAATATATTCATGGAACATGATCTTTACTTAATATCCTAATGATTTTTGGCATAAAAGAAAAATGTATAATTTTGGATAATTTTGTAATTTGTAATTTTGTATAATTAATTATTTTTGGCTTTTGCTACAAATATACCCGTGCTACTTATGACTGGTTTTGTGGTCCAAGGTCACATATGAGCACATGAATACATAAACATCATCTCTAGAACTGCTCTTAGAGTCACTTCATGAGCATTTTACAGTTTCTTTTGAGAAAAACTATGGTCATACCATATACAAACAGAAACCTAAAGGTCTTCACAGCAACCAGTCAAAATAAAAGTTTGGTTTAACTTGAAGAAACCGTGACAGAAACATCTTTCTTAATGTAATGATAGTACTACTACTAATAATAAAATGATTATTAAAACATTATTTTTAAGGAATATTTACAAGAAAAATTATTTACCAGAATTTATTTACCAGAAAAATGTAAACACAATACAGATAATTTTTTTGATAAATTTTTAATAAATTGTTGTTAAATTGTATATGTTTCATGATTTCAATTAATTAGAAATGCTTTTTTTTAACCCTTACAACAGAGTCTAGAAAAATTAAAATGAAAAAAAATAATAATAATAAAATAAATAAATAAATAAAATAGAATTTGGGAAAAAATAAAATAGAATTTGGGAAAATTTCACATTTTCAAATTCACAGGGCCCTATAAACCTTATAAATAATAATAAAAGCAACATGCAAGGACTCCAGAGAGAGATGTGACTTAACTATCTGTAAAACACTTTATATAGAGAAAACTCCACTCAGAAGAATTACCGTGCAAACACATAACCAGAGGTTCAACCACCTAGATAATTTAAACAACTTAACATAATGAACAGTAATTCATATGCTTAACTTATTGGTAGACTTCCACTTTCCAGTTTGTTAACATTAGTTAACACAATAAGTATCACCAACTAACAATGAACAATTATTTTTACTGCATTTATTAATTTAGGTTAATGTTCATTCATAAATATATTATTGTTCACTGTTAATTCATGTTTGTTCATAATACTTTACAAAAAGTAAAACAGTAATATTGTGAAATACAATTACAATTTAAAATAACTGATTTTAATATATTTTAAAATGCTATTTATTCCTGTGATGGTAAAGCTGAAATTGTTAAGAAGTCCTCCAGAAATTATTTTAATGTGCTGATTTGGTTGTCAAGAAATCTTTCTTTTTATTGTGTTGAAAACAGGTGGGCTGCTTAATATTTTTTGTGAGAACTATTTTTTTTTTTTCAGGATTCTTTAATGAATAAAACTTTTTTTAAACAGCATTTTAATTTAAAGCTATTGCATTAACTGTTGAGTTAGCCTTGTATTCAACCCAGAACATTCCTTTCATGAGACAAAAGCTCTTCATTCATTGCAGACATTCTATCAGATCTACATCTCAAATCTGGGTAGGGGTAGTCACACATAGAGAGTTTTGACTATCAACGTAACGTCTAGTCTACAATCCGACCCAGCCTTCGGGCCTTCCTGCCAACAGGTAACACAAACAACCACAAACTTTATTTATGGTTGAGTAAATCTGAAATCAGTTAATACCAACACCACACTGCGATTTACAGGTGTGCTTAAAAATATATATGCTTAAAAATGCTTTTGAAAGAAATCTCTTAAATATACATAAAAATAGTAATATTGTGCAATATTATTACAATTTAAAATAAAGCTTTTTTATTTTAATACATTATATTATATTATATAACATATAAATAAGTTGAATTTTCAGCAGCCATTACTCCAGTCTTCAGTGTCACGACACTTGAATTAGCATTTTTTTTTTAAATAAAAACCTTTTGTAACATTATAAATGTCTTTACTGTCACTTTTGATCAATTTAATGCATCCTTGCTGAAAAAAAGTATTAATTACTTAAAGTCTTATTGAACCCAAAATTTTGAATGGTATTGTTTATTGCTACTAGGTATCTTGGTGGTCCGTTGTTGTGCTATCTGAGAGGAGTTAGGAGTGACCAGTGACCAATTAGACATCCTGATGTTTTAATTAAAGGCCTATTACTCTTGTGTTCCTCCGCCTGCTTACAGGCTGTTAAACCCAGATTGCCTGTCACTGTAATTAATCAGCTGTAACCCACTTGGAAAAAAGAGCTTCTGTTAAATGTCAAGTTAGTCTCAGTGGTAGACTGCTCTTATCATAAATGTACCATATCAGTGCATGATTACCATGACTGAATGAGCAGTGAAGAGTTGTGAAGGTGTGGGGCGAGGGAATGTTTCAGTAAGGCACATGAGAAGTGCTGACAGCAGTGACTTCTAGCCCTCCAGCCTCTGCTTCATTTCAATGAGGACATACTGTGTGTTCTTCTATGTTTTATATATATATATATATATATATATATATATATATATTTCTACAGACTAAACTTTTTTGATTTTCAGAACTTAAAATGAATTGAAATTTTGAGGTAACTAAATATTTATATATATATATATATATATATATATATATATATATATATATATATATATATATATACACATACATATACCATCATTTGAAAATTTGGAGTCAGAAAATCTTTCTTCTTTCTTTCTTTCCTTTCTTTACAAAATTAATACTTTTATTCAGCAAAGATGCAATAAACTGATCCAAAGTGACAGTAAAGATAGATGCCATAGAATGGAAAACTGTATTTACCTTGGCATAGTTGAATAATAAGAGTTCTGTACATGGAAAGGACATACCATGAGCATCAAACACCATTGTTTCCTTCTTCTTATGTAAATAAGAATAAAAAAAGACCACTGAAAAATAGGCAAATCAGAACATAACACCGAATGTGATGTAACAGTCGGGATCACTAATAGTTACGCCCCCAACATTTGCTTATACCCGCCCATGTTCTAAGCCAGCTGAACCATCAGAAGTTCTGAAGGTATTTATTGTGAAGAAACAAGCGAGGACAACAGCGAAAATGGCAGATCATGGAAATAAATGTTATGTTCCAGGCCGTGCAGGGGATGTGAAGTGCAGGGATGGGTTGGTGTCTGTATTCAGAAAGGCACGGAAAGCAAATAACGTGTTCTAATAAAATAACGCGAGCCACTAAAGAGACATGGTTAGCTTGCTAGCGGTAGCCTGTTACATTACAGTACATAAGATTTCACTTACCATATAAACAGAGTAAGGAGAGGTGACTGAGGATGATGTCGAATGATTTACAGATCCTGAGCACCACTGACAAGCATCTGATCTTGTAAAATGTGTGGTAAGTACTGCCGCTCCATAGTATAAACAGAGTTCGTGCGATCGCGAATCTCGAAAGCGAAAGTAAAAAGCGACCGTGCATTTGAAAGCAGTTTCAGTGCCTCGCACATTAATAGCGGCTCCCTGATGCCTGCATTTTATATTTAATACCCAACGATATAACTGCGAGAGAAAGTATTAAAATGTATATTTTCCTCCCTGTGTTTCCTTCCTGCTGTGAGCTACTGAAATGAGCCCACTGTGAAACAGCCAATCAGAGCAGAGCCGCACTGTGAAACAGCCAATCAGAGCAGAGCCGCACTGTGAAACAGCCAATCAGAGCAGAGCTCAACATTATTATTCATGACCCTTCCAAATAAGCCAATAACAGACCATTTCATTCTGGGGAGAAATCCTAGGGCTGTAAATGCACATGTAAAACCGTTTCTGGAGATTTTTTGCTCTTACCTAAGTCACATACCTTCTATGTAGATATCAGAGAACAATTTAAAATATTGTATCAATGCATTCTATGGCACCTTTAAAACATTATATTCATTAAAGAATCCTGAAAAATGTATGACAGTTTCCAAGTATTAAGCTGCACAATCTATTATCTTAGATACAATTTTTTACTACTTACTTTGTATAAAAAAATAAGTATGTGCACTAAAATGGTCAATAACTGACCCAATGAGCATTTCGCTGCCCAATGGTCGTGCCTTAACTTTTCAAATTCTATTATTGCATTAGTATTGCATCCTTCTCATGGGCAATTAATAATTTTTGACTTTTAGTCTGAGTTAAATCTCTTTTTTTGGCTCATTTTATCTGTAAAAGAAAACCTGCCTAATAATTCGGCACACCTGAATATGAGGAGTTTTTGACTTCCAGCCTTCATGGACAATTATATAATCAATAGTAGTAATATATATATTATATATATATATATATATATTTTTTTTTTCCCCCCAGAGTAAACAAATAAAAAAACAAAAACAAAAAAAAAACATTTTATTTAAATTACCACTACAATTACATTACATTAATACTGAATAATAAAAAGTGTCTGAAAAGGGAGGTCAAATTCAGGTTACTTAAGACATTTTTGTCCCCAGTATTTCATGTATTACAAAATTCCCTGTGACAGTGCTGGATGTTTCTGCTCTTTTGTGCTGAGGTTTCCATTTGTTGACAGAAAGCAGAGAGGAAACTATGATGCACGTCGAGCTCTGCCATGGGTTTCCTGTCCACAGACTGGAGAGCAGCCAAGAACCTCTTACTTTTTCTCTTTCTCCTCTCTATAATGTCAACAGCACAAAACAAGGCTATACTCTACCACCACAACACACATTATTTATGAACCCACCCCTGAGAAAACCGTGCTTAAAAAAAAAAAAAATCTGTGCTCTACTTTTCTTCTTCAGTGTGACTGTCTTACAGTTAAAATGTTTCATGTATTGAAAACTCCAACTGAAATAAAACACTCTGGTTCTTGCAATTACAACGCTAAAAATGCTTTCACTGGTAATCAGGCACGTGCACACATAGACATCAAAGGGGGCTTGAGCACCTGCCCTTTTTCCTCCTCGAGAGAAAGTGCCCTTTTGGGGAGTGTTTTTTTTTTAATTTTTTTTTTTAATAAATTAATATATTTATATATGTGCATGTGTGTGTTTCTGTTTGCACACAGCTTTCCCTGTCAAACAAATAAAAAAGCAAAATATCAGGTCAGGTCGGGAAATGTTGAGACTCTGTTGAGTTCCGATGCCTTTCTCCCATCCGCGTCTCTCCGCAGCACAACAGTGATCAGCACATACACATCACAGACAGAGAGCCGCAGAAGTGAAGCCCTCCCTCCCTTTCCAGTTGTGTTTGTCTTGGTGTGGAGGTGAGTGGTGATGAACAAAAGACTAAGCTACCTGTGCCTCGAATTTACAACTAATTATCCAAAAGACAAAAGGCAAATATAGTTAATTTGTCTTGCTAACATTCATGACTCATGAGGGAGCTACTATGTAAGTTAGCTAAAGTTTAGCTAAGGCAATAGGAAGTCTAGTAGGTTAGACCAGTGCGTGTTCTTTCACTGCATGATTCAGTTTATTAAAATGCATTTAGAATGATCACAAAATTCAAGATATGGGGGCAGAAATGTGTATATTTATATCATTTCATATAGTTAATCAGTATCACGCGAAGACTGACGTTTTTTCCACCAAAAAGCAGCATGATTACAAACGTGCTATTGATTTTATACAGCTGTTCATCTTGTTAATAAACAAGAATTAAATATTAAGACACTTACTGTACGTTTTAGACACAATATTGACTGTTTTTGCTCTATTTCGCCAACAAATAATATTCCAGTTTGTGTCTCTGAGCAACATGACGCTGTTTTGTTCCTGAGTGAATCAACCGTTTAAATGATTCGGTTCAATCGCAATGACTCACTTATTAACAGTGACTTGCTGCCACCAACTGGCAGTTTTAATTTCACGTTTAATGTATCTTTTCATTTTTTAAAAATAATTTCAAATATCAGTATTCAACGTTTTATGTTTAAAATATCAAAACAGCATTGCATTTGTAACTGCATGTTAAATACATTCATGTCCTGCATTAAACAGTGTGTAAATGCATCTAAATGCCCCTTCTAATGCAGCTTCTGTGTTTTCTCTGCATTGCAAAGATTAATTTTGTCAATACTGATTTCATTTGCTTGGTAACGAGTTATTATTCTGACTGATTCAATTTAAGAATTTGACTCAAAAGATGATGCACACTTTTAGAAAAAATGGCTTTATAAAGGTAAAAATGCCCATAAAAGGTAAAAATCAATTGAAACTTATTGGAAAAGATTAATTTCTATCACTGCTGTGAACTGATCACCACACAAAATATGAAGAATATCAAAAACTTTAGGAGTCAGCTGTCCACGCTAGTCCTTAAGATATCAGCACAATAACACAATCAGCAAAATATCATCTAATTATCGTTATCGATAAAATCCTAGAAAATAATGAGATATTTTTTTTGTCAATATCACACACCCCTAATATATTTAACGTTTGGTTTAGAAAGAAATTAAAATAAATAGGAGAAGTGCCCTTTTTTCCACTTGAGCCCCTGCCCCTCAAAATGTCTGTGCACGTCCCTTCTGGTAATGCCATGAAACCTGCTCTGCTTGTTGTTGAAACTGGAGGCTGTGGGAGTATCCATCTATTCTCACTATCCATGTGATTTGTATCTCACACCTTGTCTGCCACAGCGCCAGTGACTAAAATAAGTAGCAAGTGCACTAAAACTTTCCCCAAATCTTTCAACCCAGTGTTAAAAAGTCCCCTTCTGCTATAGCAGCACAATGTTAAGACCACCCTGGCTGGCAACTATGCAACCTATCTGACAGTGGAAATTAAACACCGCCAGATTACACTATAGTCTCCATTCCCAGACCTAATGATTTCCAGTTGCGGGGATTCAAATTGCATACCAAGCAACAGTTGGATACAATGATGGAAAGTACTAGAGAATTCTCCAAGAGCCTAATACGTTTTCCACATGGTGAATGAAAAGAGGCAAGAAAGGAAAAACAGACATTTATTTGGACAGCGCTAAACTTCAGCTCACCAGTTTTGATTCCATCTGTGGGCAAACTGAACGAGAAGCATCAACTGGATGATGATGAAGAGAAAACCTCCAGAAGCCCCCACATAACGCCAGACTGAAAAAGAGAAAGAGAGAGAGATGAGTCAAAGGTTTTTCCGTCTGGCTGCTTTCTGCTAAAAGACTGCTTTCTGCTAAAAGCCAGGAACTGAAAACACATCAGGAAGCACACATCATTTAAAGAGACACCAAAGAGCGATAATCGCTTGGACCTGAGCTAATATAAAAGTCTATATGAACTTTTCTGGCACACAGAGCACAACTAATTAAATACTTGATTTATGACACCAAACACAAACATGGAACTGTCGTAGTACCATTTATCTTGAGCAGCATTTGAGGTAATGTGTTACAAATAACACATGAAAAGAATTCAATGATTTAACACGTTGTTTTTAAATGTGACATATATGAAACATTTGATAAGGGTTATTATAGTTAACTAAAACTAAAACCATTAAACTTATATAATAATTATTAAGTGATATAAAATAAAATATATAAAAACTCGTATTTCAGCCAATTGCCAAAGAAAAAATTCTCAATTTCATTTAGTTTAACTTGATGTACCAAAATAATTAAAAGTGAAATGAAAACGAATAAAAACTACATACACATACCAAAAAAAAAACAAACACAACAACCTAATAATAATGCCAAAAACACAACTATATTACTAAAACTTTTGAATTAAAATGAAAAAATAAATAAATAAATAAATAAATTCAAAATATTAATAATAATATTAATTAATATTAGTATCTCAATAATATTAAAATAACACTATGGAACTGTTGCAGTATGTTTATGAAAAGAGTTGCGATATACTTCCAATTAAAAGAAGTGTGCTAATTCAAGGACATCTCTCAGAGGATAACATCCTTTCTATGAACATTACTTTCATAACAATTAGGGTATAATCTGAAGTATGACACTGAGGATCTTGTGCAACATTCCTCTAAATATGTGTGTAGTCATGAGGTCATTGATACAGGCAGCGGAAGACTCTGTTTGAGTTACTGGAATTGATAAATCACAGAGAGATGCTCACAGTAGATCAACTCTGTTGCTTTTGGACATTTAAGGGGAGATATCCCAACACCACAGCAGGCTCAAAGTAGAAATAATAAAAACTTTCCAGGAATATCTCAATAATAAAATGTTTAAATGAAATTTTACAAGCCTCTTTAGAGTGCATGAAAACAACAGCAGCAAAAGTAATAAAAAAGAACAAGCATGTGAAAACTGAGCATACTAAACCTTCTAGAAACTTTTCTTGATTTGGGAGAAAAAATCCGCCTGCACAGCAGGCCAGCAAAGCCACAAACTTAAAGAACCAAAACCTGCAACGAAACACAAGAAACTGTTGATTTAAGACATAATGAATAAGGAAAACATTTCTCAAGCTGGCAGTCTGGTTTTACAATATAACAATATAACAATATAACACATGGGTTTTCAAAGTTTGAAAATAATAGTAAGAGAATAAAGTAAGTTTAAAAAAGAATTCATTGAACTAAAGTTTAAAAGAAATTATTAAAATGATCTGGAAAATAATATTAATTCAAAATAATTATAATACATTGATTTTTCACAACAGATATTGATCCAAAGCAATTGTGTTTCAACTTCTACACTTTTTTTTTCTCTATACAGAACCCAGTTTAAAAATACACCACTGTACAAAACTTTTGGGTCAGTAAGATTTTTTTTTTTTTTTAAAGGAATTAATACTTTTATTGAGGAATGATGCTTTAAATCGATCAGTAAATTTGCTTATAATGTTACAAATGATTTCTATTTCAAATACACATTGTTCTTTTGAACTTTCTATTCATGACAGAATCCTAAAAAAAAATATGTATCACGGTTTCCACAAAAATACTAAGCAGCACAACTGTTTTCAACATTGATAACAATAAGAAAAGTTTCTTGAGCAGAAATCAGCATATTAGAATTATTTCTGAAGGATCATGTGATATAAAAGACTGGAGTAATGATGCTGAAAATTCAGCTTTGCCATCACAGGAATAAAATCTGTTTGATTTATGTAATACTATTCAATAATATTACTGTTTTAGTGTATTTTTGATCAAATAAATGCAGCCTTAGTTAGCATAAGAGACATCTTTCAAACTAAATTAAAAATCCTACCACCCCAAATATTTACCATGACACTTTTCCTACAGTATGCCATTCTGAGATTTTGACTGCTTGCTATCTAGTATAGGACTTCCTGTTTATCCATGTTAGTATGTCATCATAGGGTAGTTTCAGGAAGATCTAAATGAGGTTTTTATTGAGGGATTTGGGCCTGTTTTTTTTCTAAAGGCTTGTATGAACGTGCAGAGCAAGATGGAGCTGCATACAACACTGAGTTCAGTCATATACTTCCTTACCCTGCATTTGCATACAACACAAAGATCCAATTATTGCGACATGAAGTGCTCTCATGTGGGGCTAAACCATCCCATTCATATGGGTAAAGCTCGTCTCCAAGCGCCATTTCCTCTGGACAGAGCTTTAAATTAATACCTCTATTCAGGGCTTTGGTTGTGGGTGAATAATGGAGCATTAGGAGGGGCGTACAGATGGAGGCAGCAGGCCAAACAATACACGGTGGTCCCTATAGGTCATGTGAACCTGGGCCCAGAGGGGCCACGGAGCAAAGCAGAGGAGGAACAAGCACTGCTTCCAGTGTAAATACCACATCAAAAGTGTCTGGGTCAAGCGCTTACCCGTTGTGAACAGCTGCCCGGCATCCTGTGCTGGTTTGCACACGAATGGTGAACACAGAGAATAAGAAGAAAAAGCAGGCCATGCCGAAACAGACTTTATACACGGCTGAATAGCCCACTAGAG
Organism: Spinibarbus caldwelli; assembly: GCA_039654775.1. Classification (NCBI taxonomy): domain Eukaryota; kingdom Metazoa; phylum Chordata; class Actinopteri; order Cypriniformes; family Cyprinidae; genus Spinibarbus; species Spinibarbus caldwelli. The sequence goes on along the minus strand of CM077223.1, from coordinate 20,266,226 downwards.
TACTGCAGTTCTCCCCCGCATTCAGCTTATTACACATTTCGGTGTAGAAGGGAATCTGGGGAGAGCACAAAACAAAAGAGGAATAAAATTACATTTTGAGTAACAGAATAGTTACAGTCGCTTCAGAGCAAGGCTAAAGTTAAACTGAATCCAAACTGTGAACACACCCTTTCCTGCTGGGTGCCAAAAGAGAAACTTAAACTCAAGAAACACCTTATAAACACACACACCTTAAACAGACACTGAATAATTCAAAAATAATTCTTAATACTGTGTTGTTACCTGAATGATCCACAGCTGTGTTTTTTTGTTTAGTGATAGTTGTTCATGAGTTAAACTGCCTGCTGTTCTTCAGAAAAATCCTTTAGGTCCCATAAATTCTTTGGTTTTTCAGCATTTCTGTGTATTTGAACCCTTTCCAACAATGACTGTATGATTCTGAGATCCATCTTTTCACACTGAGGACAACTGAGGAACTCGTATGCAACTACTACAGAAGATTGAAGCGCTCACTGATGCTCCAGAAGGAAAAACCATGCATTAAGAGCAGGGAGGTGAAAACTGAATGAGACCACCAGGAGATTTGAAATTTGAAACAACTATTTGTGAAAAACCTTCAACAGCTGTAAATCTTTGTGTCTTGGGCACCTGAGTGACAGTTCTATTGTCCCTATACGGGAGGCAGCATTTTTATAATTATGCTTGTCTTTTTTAGTGTCTGGGATATTTATACTCATGACATTTACTCAGTAAGCACTCATTGTGGTGCAGAGAGCAAAAAAGAGCTTGAGCTCACGTTACACACCCAGAGCCTTTAAGTGCATTTCAGCTGCATTCAGTTTTTGTATAGTTACAGAAAAACAAAACGCGGCTTCACTGAAAGAGTTATTATACAGTGTGTAACAATTCCCGTGTTAGATGTTATGATGGAGCATTCATACTCTGTCTTACATTCCTGCAATGCTTTGAAGCAGAAGAGTCGTGTAGCTCTTCTTAGTGTTTGTCTGAATAACATGGGCTAGGTGCCTGCAAATAAACCCTTGAACCTTCTATTGATCTTTTCTTTAATGAATGAATGAATGAATGCATAAATTCTGTCTTTACAAATGTTTCAAATGTCCCTATGCTTTTAAAAAGATCTGTCCAGGTAGTTGAGCACATAATGTTCTTCTGTTAAGTAACGAAGCATTAATTTATTGAGAAATAAAATAATAAAATCAAAATAAAATAAAATAAAATAAAAATACTGAAGAATGGACTTTAGAATGGTGGCCTAGTCTTTAGCAGTCGGTCTTGCAATACAAAAGTCTGAGGTTTGAATACAGATTTACTTTTTATTTTAAAAATATATTACAAAAAAAACAGCAAATGTGTCTCTTTAAATTACATGTCTTATGAACAATCACTCAATTGATACTACTCTGGTTTCACAAACCTCAAGTACACAAAACTTGCTTCACTTCAAGAAATGTATATATTATATATTTTAATGTATATATTATGAAAACCAAATGTGTCTCTTTAACTTGAGTTCTGTAGGTGAGTCAAATGGTGATTCAGTCTTTTCTGATTCAATCTTTTCTGATCTTTTCAATCTTTTCCTATAAAGTTTCAGACTGATTCAAACCAATCAATTCTGAGTGTTAAGCCTTTCTGAAAGATTTATTTGAACAAAAATGGCTGATAAAAGCAGTGCTATTATCATTAACTAAAGCTATTAAAAACATTTATGTTAATTAAACTGAAACTTTTTTAAAAAAAAATAAACAAAGAAAACATAAAAGAAACATAAAAGTACTAAATGAAGTACTAAATGTACTGAAACTAACAAAAAATTAATAAAACTATATAGATTTTATATCACATATACAACCAAAAACTAATAAAAATGACAAAAACACAACAAAATTAATGAAAAAAAAAACATTAAAATTAAAATGGAAAATATATTCAAATGTACTTAAATATTAACAAAAACTACAATAGTAATGGTATTAAAATAACACTTCATAAAAGTAATTTGCTTGTGAATCTGACTCTACTGGTCATGGCATGTAAGTGTCTAAAACAAGATATGTTTTTTGCCATTATTCCACAACAAAATTCAAACTGCAAAATTATAAAATTATATTTATCAAAATAACAATTCTTTTCCCGCCTCTAACACACGGCATCAGTTGAGACAGAAGTTGACATGTCAGGCCCACACAGAATCTGCACCCACAGACCTAAAAATACCACAGATTTCCACGTTTTCAATGTCTCTCATTCACAAAGTTAGAAACACATTACCTGGCCCATTTTGTGTTCATTTATTAATATTCTGGCTTATATGCTTTCAGTTAGCAATAAAAGTGTAGTAATCTCAACTCTGATTAACCCATTTAAATCTGTACTAGTGTTCTGCATATTTATGCCCCGAAACAGCACAGACAATATGAAAGTGTGCTGAACTAATGGGTGTGTTTGACTTGAGCTGGAACTTTATTTGCAGGAAGGCAGATGCCCTGCAGCAGGTGATGTAACAAAGTACTGCTGACCTGAGGCCAGATTTAATGGTCTTTGTAAATTAGGGAACCTGATACTAAAAAATGCAAATGAAGAAGCTCTGAACAAACTCACATGTTCTCGCATTGCTGTCTCCACAGTGGGGGACATCATGATAACACAGGTCACCGTGACCAACATGAAGAAGAGGGCGTACATGAAGCGTGTGGAGGTGGACTGTTTGATCTTGGGACAGCAGCCGCAGCACAGGGAGCAGGCTGCCGATCCACAGCAGCAGGCCAGCTGCAGAAAAACAGCACATGAGTGAGCGGGACACATGCAAGTGCTTAACAATAACAGTTCACAAACCATTACAATGATTTACATTACAAATGGATTTTAAAGCACATCTGCACATTTAAAAGTATCAAATAAGCCAATTAAAGTGTTACTGTAAACCAAGGGCAAAGACAACACAATCTTTTTAAGATTAAGCATTGTATACATTTCAGCTGAATTAAACCAATACAAAAACTGAACAAATGCATTGGGGGTGGGGGGGGGGGGGGGGGGGACAGTGAACATCTTATTGGTCGTCATCCCCTTTAGCAACACAAATGGCTCATTCCTATTGGCTGTAAGCAATAGTACAGCAGGGCTGTTACTATGAGGCAACTTGATTCACATGCCGCAAGGCACAGACATAACATAAGGCTCTGAGATCAGACTGAGTAGATACGGTATCAGTACAAATGTTTCTAGACATTTCAGAAAATCCCTTAATCTTGTCTTCTAATGTTTGTAGACAAGATTATGCAACCAGAGAAGAAAAGAAAAAGGAATGGTTAATTATCATATTTTTATATTTCAAGGATGTTGTAAATACGTTACAAAACTAATACAAGTTTAAAATGTTCTTAGAATATATATTTAGATTATTAATTAAACAGTTCACATCATTACCAATATGTAAGCTACATCTTAAACAACTTAGTTAACAAATGTATAATCTATTTATCGTTTATATTCTAAATTATAAACATATTTATATCAGACTGAGTTATCATACAATACAATATATTTATTATTATTATTATTATTATCATTATTATTATTATTATAGGTTTTGGAAGTCTCATTCTGTTGCTATTATCCTATCTGATGCACAATTATTTGAACTGACCAATAATGATTACATTATGTGATATAAGTATATTATATAAGTACAAAATCATCTAGCTATAGGTTAGCAATTTTTTAAAGGTTTTAATGATAGCATTTGATTAAATTTGTTGAAATTAATCTTCAATAGAAGGAGTTAATGTGTTTTGTTTTCCAAAAACACATACTAATTTATATACTTTTACATACTTATAAATGGATAGCTTACCCAGAAATGAATATTCTGTCATTTACTCACCTTCATGTTGTTCCAAACCTGTATGAATTTCTTTCTTCTGTTGAACATAAAAAGATATTTTGAACAATGCTGGTAACTAAACAATTGATGGACCCCTCTGACCTACATAAAAATACTATGGAAGTCAATGGGGCCATCATTTTGATGCACACATTCTAAAATATCTTCTTTTGTGTTCAGCAAAACAAAGAAATTCATACAGGTTTGGAACAACTTGAAGGTGAGTAAATGATGACAATTTTCATTTTTGGGTCAACTATCCCTTTGATGGGATCATTAATTTCAACAACCTAAAAAATAAGAAATCATGACAATAATGCTGATGATCCTATGATTATCTTCTAGAAGCTTAAATGTTCATGAATTTGACAGTAAACAGCACATCAGAACTATGTAACAAGACACAGAGAATTCAGGAGGACACGTCCCCCTCTTCAAACAACAGGTGGTCAGCATGTACGATCCCAACCCATCACAGCCCCATTCCTCCACAGCACCATGGAGTCCCACTCGCTGGTCAACACTGGTCGAGTGGGACAGCACTCTACACCCTCTCGCAAACAAACCATCCCCCATCTCCTGCCCCAGAGACAGTTCTCAACCCCCTACAAAGAGCCCTTCTCTAACCCTCTCCCACAACCAGCAGGGGTCTGGGTGAAAGGTGACAGACTATAAGTAAGGACAATAACCTGCTCCTCAGAAGTGTGTGGAGAAGCTCTTTGAAACTACATCTAAAAGTTGGAAGGGCGTTGTTGTGTTGTAGCAAACAGATTCTGTAGTTCCTCTATGTTTACACCCAGCAGAAAAGTCAACCATAACCACAAAATAAGGATCTTAAAGATATCACAGAACTGCTGGGTGCTAAAAACAGTAACTTTTACTTCCTTTAATGAAAAACAATAATAAGCCAGTGAAAGCTGCACAATAAGTTTGGACTGCAGTGACTCAGTACGGAGGAAAAATGCTAACTTAAGAACTGGTTAGATTCCAAAATTAGCAGTAAAACATAGAATTTCACATTTTGGAAGAAATAAGTCCAGAAAAAAAAATCTACCATAACTGCCAAAAAATGCTGGTTCTGTAGTTTCATAAATTGTCAAATAAAATGAGCATGCATGGAACACTTTCCCGTTTGGAAAGTATGTTTTCTAATTAAATTCATTAGATTTGCTTTTTTAATTAATTAAATTAAATTAATGGAATAATCAGTAAAATTCTGAATTTTATAGAATGTTACATTTTCAAATAATAATAATAAAAAAAATCCATAACATGGCTATTTTAGTTCTCTGCTGTAGTTTCACTAATTGTCAAATAAAATGATGAACACAGAACCATTTTCCTGTAGAGTATATTTTATGAATTAAACTTATTAGATATGCTTTTTAATTAATACAATTTAATTAATGGAATTGCCAGTAAAATTCAGAATTTCATAGAATTTACATTTTCAAAAAGAATAAAAAAAAATCCATCATAATGCTACCCTGGTTCTTTGTTGTAATTTTATTTATTGTCAAATAAAATAAGCATGTAAACATTTCCGTTTTAAAGTTTTAGGAATTCAACCGATTAGACATGTGTTTTAATTACTAAAATTTAATAATTAAATAATTACACCATTAAAACAGACCCCAGATGTTAAAACAAAATGACTTGAAAAGACACTTGGCAGCCAAACAAATAATTTAACAGTTTAAACAGATCTCTGGTGTATGTTACAAATGGCAAAGAACATTAATAGACAAAGCTATCTGATATATTTCACTGAGCTCAAGTACGATTGCTGTTGAAATTCAGCAGACAATAAATCTACAGTCTCAGGGCTCGCAAAATCGCTAGCCCGACGTCCCGGGGCTATTGTGTTTTCCAGTCGGGCTACCAAAATGTATCACCGCCCTGCCCGACGGGCTACCTTAAATACAGGGCTCCCGCGGGTCCTTAAAAACTCTTCAATTTAGTTGTAATCAAACTTAAGGCCATAAAAAGTTTTAAATACGTTAAATGGTATAATAAATGTCTTAACTATAATTTCAAAAGGTCTTACAGTTGGGACGGAAAGACAAGAATGGCGATACAGCTGGATTAAACTTCAAAAGGCAATTATGTAATTGACCTATCGGTAAGCCCCGCCCCCCCTTAGTTACTGTTGCTCCCTCGGACAAACAGAGTTGCTCACTGTTTTACAATGACAGCTGCAGCGTGAAAATCTTGTCCGAAGATGTTTTAGCACAATTTTGGACACAGAAGGCCACCAAATGGGAATTAAATATTCCATGGAGGGATTTATAAAATATTTAAAAATAAATACGGTGGGTAACTCGAAGTGAAGGTTTAGAGATCACAATGCAAGCGGGAGAAGTCTCATCACGATCTCGGATGACAACATGCAGGATCAACACTGTTCATGTATCGCAGGGTACGATTAAATTAATGTACATTTAACCAGTTTAATATGGAGAGGCACTGAAATGTAGACCTTCGTTTGTGTTTTTGACCTACACTGTACAAGACGCGAGAACAGTCCGCTATTTAGTTTTGTACGTTAGCATGGACTCACAAACTTTAACGTTAGCTAGTTTTAGCCAGAGATACCTTGCTAAAGCACAAGATAACATTAACGTTCTGCTTGAGCAGATGAAAATTGTAACTTATTGAGTGTATGACAACCAGAAAATGAACGTTTTTGTCTTCATTTGTATCGGGGTTGAATACTTAGGGACATTTTGTTCTGTTTTGTTTGGATTCAGGAAATGTAATAAAATAAATTATATTGCCCATCCTCTCAGGATACCTGGAATCAGTGTTACAAGTACCCCAGGCACATCGTTTTTCCATTTTTGTAGCATAAACCCCATAAAACCGATGCGAGCTTCGGATCTTCCGATGTTTCTTTATGGTGCTGAAACCTAAAGATGTCCGAGTTCCGCTCCCCGTGCAACTGATACTCGACTGCCATTGGCTAGTCTGTGTTTGAGGGGAGGGGCTTACCGATAGGTCAATTGAATAAATATGAGCGCTGCGCGTTTCAAGTCAAGACGCGGCGCAGATGTCTTTATGTGAATGTGTCTCTGAAGGGAACAGACTGTCCTCGGAAATGTTGTCGGCATTTTTATTTCATCTTACCTATAATGTCTGATAAAGCAGCGTTTATGAGCACGGACGGTGCTGCTTTGTGTACAGCCGCTAACGGAATTATTTCCCTGAGGGAAACCGCTATATTAAGCCGCTCCTAAAGTGCCACCTCGTGGCAGAGAATGAATTTGCATTTCCAATAAGCCTTTCTTGCCGTTTATGGTCAGATCAATGCAAATATTGACCCATGTTTTTACGCAGCAAACACAGAGTTGTAAATGAGAAAGAAGTTATTGTGCCTTCTAAAAATCTAAACAATCAAGACAGTAATATTTATTCGTTTTAAATTAATATAATAATTTATATGCTTGATGTTACCATAGACATTGTCCAACCCCGCTCATACCATTCATTTTACTTGTGCAGCTCTTAAAATGTGTCATAAATTGCCTTAAATTAATTTTTTTAAATTCTGCAGATACCTTGTAAATAGTGAAAGAAAATTCCTTCCTTCATATTTGTTGATATAAATTCCTTCCTTCATATTTGTTGATATTTGTGTATTGAAAATATTTTTGATTGACATTTAGACTCCTATCTGATTTTCTATATTTAAAAAAGAAAAAAAAAAAAGGTCTCTTTTTTTTTTTTATTATTTGGGCAAGTTAAATAAATTTTCGGGCTACCAAAATCTGAAGAGTACCTGCCCGAAGGGCTACCAGGGATTTTGAAATTTTGCGAGCCCTGAGTCTCCATGTCACGAATAGCTGCTTTGTGGATCTGCTAGCCAGGCAATTGTACAGCTGAGGCAAAAATGTAGGCCTATTACTTCACTGTTTGAAGTGTACACAAAAAAGTGCTCTTTTGTCCAGTGTGAAGAGTACCCATAGTAACACTGAAGAGTCAAACCTTCCTGCTAGAATCACACTGCACAACATTGATGGATGGATGGCGATTGCTTGACAGCTTTTTCAGTTGCAAATACAGAGTAATCCAAAGGCTCATGGGAAAAAAGTAAACACCCTCTACGATGGTGAAATGGAGGAAGTCAGAGAGAGAAAGAGATGTGTAAAGTCTGTGTGAAATTCACAAGGGTGAGAATGCCTCACTTTCTACCCACAAAGTCAACACAGATAGTCCTGCCACAAATGCCTCATTTCAGTTTGCTAGAAGAAAAAAAACTCACTAGCTGAGATTTGAGGAACTTGGAAAAGTCTACAAAAAGCCCACAGGATAATGGGATGTGGGGTACACACACGTGGTGATGTCTTCTTCAGCCGTTTTCATATTTCATGCCGATTCATCAGTCAAAACACACTAGTAGCACACTGGAGACGCTACACGTTTTTGCAGTTTTCACACGGGTGTTTAGACAAATAAGACCTTACAAACAAAGTTATCTCAAGGCTTGATCAAGAACAGTGTGCCATTGAATTTATTACTATCAGATAATGAAAGATAATGAACACCCTTCCTGTATTAACAGATCTGCAACAGTAACTTGGAATTCAGACATAAATGTTTTCACAGTGAAATGTTACCAGGCAATAAAACCACCTTTTTTACAGAATGCATCATCACGGATGATTCATAGGACAGTCATATATGACTCAAGCCCAGACATCTGATGGAGATATCACAGTTAGATTTCCATAATGTTTCCCAGTAGGACAAGACTAAAAAGTCCAATTTGCAAGAGCTGAGAACCTTTTCACACACTTGAACACAAAACATGCCACAAAACAAGATATTATGCTTTACATCTTGACAATAATTAGAAGGCTTTTCCAAACTGCGGCTCGAAGTCTCAAAGGGATACTCCACCCAAATATGAAAATTCTCTCTTCATTTACTCACCCTCATGGTATTCTAGATGTATATGACTTTAGATAAACACAAAACAGATTTTTCAAAAAAATAACCCATCCCTGCGAGTCCTTATAATGCAAATGGATAATTACCCAAAACTTGACACTTCAGCCCATAGGACAATAATAAAATTTTAGAAAAATACTAATACTTCAAACATTTAAGACTATAAAAAAATGGGTAACACTTTATTTTAAAGGTGTCCTTGTTACACGTTACATGTTATTACAATAACAATAAATTAACAAGGACACTGTAACAAGGACACCTTAAAATACAGTGTAACCAAAAATTGTTTATGGCCAAATGTCATACACATGCTCATGAGAGTGCCGTGAAGCATTACATCTTCATTTTACGAAGTATGTCAAGCGTGTTTTTGAAGTGTCAACTTTTGGGTTACTATCCACTTTCATTAATTTGAAATTGATACGGTAACATTTTATTTTAGTGTTCTTGTTACGGTACACATACTTACTATATAGTAATAACAGTAAATTATACATAATTACATGCAATAACCCTAAACCAAAACATAACCCTATATAGTAAGTAGGATAACATGTTAATTAATATTACTCAGTACTTACAGTATATGTACAGTTAAAAAGTGACAGGGACACTGTAAAATAAAGTGTAACCATGGATTTTTCTTTTCTAAAAAGCTTAATTTGTGTTAATTAATTAGTTATAAACATAACATAACTATCACATTTTAACATTCTTTCTAATTCTACGAGAATAGGGAAGTCGCAGCTATAACGATAATGACGCAGAGTGCTATAATAAACAGTAACTTGGAATTTTTGTTGGAATCACTTTCTGAACTTTTTTTTTTTTTTTTTTCCCCCAGCTGATGATCGATAAAAACACTGAATCCAGCTGACTTCAAAGAGCTCCAACATTTAAAGCGGCAGACAACAGAACTGCAGCTTAGTGTGGACATGTTGTTGTGGCCAATGTTGTTTTGGACCCATTTACAATCACCACTTTGACAAAAAACAGTCAAAACACTCTTCAAAATATCTTCTTATGTGTTCTGAAATGAAAATCAGTTATACAAATTTATAAATACATAAGGGGAAGTAAATGATTACAGAGTTTTATTTATTTTTTTGTGAGTGATCTATCCCTTCAAATTATATGCCAATGGACAACACAGCTAAATTTGACGGTCCTACCTGTGTTATGCCAATTTAATTGCTTTGATATTAGAACAGTACAAGCGTTGGTTGCTTATTTGGATACAGAACCTACAAATTTTAATAAATGCTACTGTCGCTGGCGTAAAGAGGGAATCAATTACCGGCAAAGCAGAATCAACAGTTAAACAAAGCGGGTTGTCTAATGATAGCAATTAGTTAACAAACACTGAGACTACGCAATGCCAATCCTCCACACATTTGTGGGGCCACTGGCTCCTGACAAGCTTAGCACTAATGAGACAACACTATTGACGCTGAACACTGACTGCAAGCTCTCTCTTTCCACTGCTAATCTTATGCAAATAAGCAGCCACATGTATCCAACCAGGAAATGAAAAGACCACCCGCGGACCCCACCACGTACAAAGGGGCTACAAGACGAGTTGGCCCTCAGAGAAATTAGCAGACTGAGAATGTGAAGGAGACAATACACTGTCCCTCATTTATCACATCTAGCCCTGAAGTGTTTCTGGTGGGGTGTCCTGTATTGTCTGTTTTATTTAATCAAATTTGATTAATTTGGAAAGAAGAACAGATATGGATATATTTGTCCTGACCGGAATGAAATGATGACAGAAGATGAAACATGGTCGGTCATAGTGATGACATAATTTCCTGACCATTGGGGCAAAACGGCTAAAACAGTAAGTCTGACACCACAGTTGATGGAAAAATACTGTCCTGTAAAGTCAGCAGAAAGCACTTGCCTCCTGATAAAAGACAACTTAAACCAGCCTAAGATGGTTTGCTGGTCTTAGGAGGTGTATGCTGGTCTCTCAGCCAATCCAAACTGGATTCAGGTTGAAAAAAAACATCCCAAACCCCTCTAAAACTAGCAAACAGTTTGACCAGGCTGAGACACCATCAAAACATCTTGGGCTGGTTTTAGATTTTTTATTTATTTATTTTTTTAACAGTATATTGTCTGATGTCTTTGGGTTTTAAATGAACAAATAGCTAGTTTTGTTAAATAAAAATTAATTTTCGCGGATATGGTTTACTATATTCATTAAATGATTATGCACAGCGCATTTAAGGAGAACTCACAGCTGTTAACGCACGCTAAAAACTGCTTTTATACTTGAAACTGATAGATACTTATTAACAAATACAACAACCATACACCTTAAAAGAACGGAACTTGTATTATTAAACTTTTTCTAAAGCATCAGCATAAAACGCCACATAAAAACATTTAAAATAGGAGAAACCGAGTGGTCCGTGCGGTTCACGAGTCATTATGATAAATTAAGATGTTTCAACAGTCAATGCATCACTCACCTGAGACAAACAACACGGTGTGCACATGCTGACAGCGAGGCAAATCCTCTTTCACACACACACACACACACAAACACACACTGATCCACTTCAAATATTCAGCTTGTAAGATACTAAATAAGTATCGCTCTCGCGCTCTCCCGCGATCTGTCCTCTGCGCGCGAGCCGCTGCTGCTGCGTCGCGTTTGAGCTTTCCGGAAGTCTGCGAGAAGATGGCCTAACGTTATATAAATCAGAAATCACAAAGCCGTGTTGGGTTACAGTGGCGCTTTGTTGTTTGTTCACATTCAATAATGATCTCGCGTCTAAATCAAATAAAATCATCAACGCACATCACTTCCGCTATCGTCATAATGTGATGGTTTTGAATTCCCTGGACCACAACAACAACGAAAAACATGATTATAGCTCTGTTACAGCCACACCGCACCAATCTCACCAGCAGACAGGAGCGGGTTATATTATATACCTGTTACTCCAATTCGGATATCTTTGTTTCAGTTCATGCCAAAAATGTGGTTCTGCTTGTTTTGTTTACATGTGTCCTGGTTAGTGGGTTTGGGTTTGGGTTTGGGTTGAATTTGCTCATACAGTTGTTCTCCAGTTGGCTGACACTGACAGCATTCCCTCTGTGCTTGACACATCTGTGAAGTATGCAAGCTGCAGAAAACATCAGTTTTCAACTGTAAGCGATGACTAGGTTGAATAAACTATCTATATGTCGAGACAGAAAGTATTTATGTAATGCTAATGAGGATTAAATGGTCTCCGTTTATTGAAATTCTGTCCGTAAACATTACACTCTCAGTATATCTTAAAGTGTTAACTTTACTGTAAGAGAGCTGTGACTACAGCACCTCCTTCTGGACTACAGATGCGATTTCAAACAAATCAAACTGCCTTAGATGCTTCATGAAGATGATGATAATAATAATAACAATAATTAATAAATAAAGTTTGGAAATAAAGATTAACCAGGATTTCAGGAAATTAACCACACAAAATCTTTACAAGCATTACTTATTAAAATATAACATTACTTATTAAAAAATATTATTTTTTAACTATTATTAAAATCATTTTAGAACCCCATAGAGATGGCAAAGCATTTATTTATTGGATATGACTTGTAAATAAAAAAAAAAAATGTACTGAATATGCTAGTGACCAATGTGGGTGATGTGCATAATTAAAACAGACACAACTACATTATTCTATAATTTAATTTCTTGAAGTACATAAAAAAATAATTGAAAAAATAATTCAACTAATGACACATAAATATGTTAATTCCACATTTGCCATTCATGCAGGACCACAGCAGCACCAGTGGAAGAAAACAGCATCCAAATCACATCTAGAACACCAGTTTCTTTTTAAGGGTACCTGGGAAATGAAATAGGAAAAATCATTTAGATTTCAAACGTCAATACCACTTCCTTTACTGGTTATCCTTATATTATCCTTATCTATTACACATTGGTGTAATCTACTTGACAGCTTTCATTAATCACACAAAAACACCACTGAAAATGTTAAAGACCCCCTGTGGTGAAAATCAATCAAGATTTTAATGTTTACATATTCATCTGGTGATATGCTTCAAACCATGTGCAAATTCATCAGTCAACACCATTGCTGAGCATTAAACAACACTGATAGCTATCGAATGCATTTATCTAGTGTTTTTGCATGTTTTCTTCACCCTGTTCAATACTGTCACGTTTTCTCTTGACTCCAATCAACAGGTTTTCTTTCTCCTTCAGGGCTTCTGTTGAGGAGTTTGGTCTGGGAAGCTGAGGTCCTGGGGTTGGCCCTGGTCTATTGCTGAAATACCTCATCTTCAAAGCCTAAAATGAGAATATCCATTCATTCAAACACTCTCTAATGTAAATTAGCTTTAAGCATTAAGATGAAGTTGAATAAACTGCAACCCAGTTACTGGCACCTGTGAAGCTGTAGTGCGTGTGCAGGGGTTAAAGGTGAATAATCCCTTCAGGAGCTCCAGGAGGTCATCGCCAGCTGCGCTGAAGATGTGCTCCAACGGAGTGCCAGGAAATAGCTTAAATGACACATAGTCTGGAAGACTGGACATCCCCTTAAACAACAAACAGCACAAATCACTAATTCTACCTCATATACACACAAAGATTTCTTAAAGCCTCAAAAATGAAGGCTTTGAGAAATACGCAAATGAAGCTAAAGTAAAACTCTCTCAATTGCAAATAAGTTTAGAAGATAACTACAACTCACAGGCCATGTCTCCTCTGTTGGTGTTCCCAAAGCTTCAAATATCTTTGTCAGCTGGTCTAAGTCTGAATCTCCAGCTAAGAATGGCACCTGGCACAAGAACAAAATGGCACAAGAACAAACAATTTTTAAAATACTTGTTAATGGTTTAATCAATATGAAAACTTGTTTGTGCAAGGGAATAAAAATAAAATAAAAAGATGATTGCTAGTTAACACTGCTGTGTGAGTTTGTCAAATACAACAGGTGAAGCAGTGATAGCAAATTTGACATCTTTCTCTCTTCTGACCAAAATAATCAATCTCTTGGTATTTTTTCCCTCTTTTATAAAGTTTTTTCTTTTGCTATTGGGGTAAATGGGAACACAAAAATTGTATTTGTTGTTTCTGTTCACCACTATAGAAGTTTAACCAACTATGACAGCTTTCCCTTCTGAGAACCCAGAAATGTGAAAAGGGTCTAAAGGTATTCAGAGGAGCCATATGGTTTTACAAACACTGGATAAAGTCAGTGTTTACTCACTCGGAGTAAAAGCTCAGCAAGAATGCAGCCAACTGCCCACATGTCCACACCTACACCGTACATCCTGGCACCGAAGAGCAGCTCTGGTGCACGATACCATCTGAGAGGTACCCACACAACATGAAAAATGAAACAACAGCATAGTAAAGAAGATCCAAGTACTATTGTAAAAGGTCATCATAGAATTATCAGAGACTTCTACAAACCTTGTAACAACTTGATGTGTGTACACTCGGTTCGGGCTTCCAAATGCTTTGGCTAAGCCAAAATCAGCCAGCTTCAGGACTCCATTTTCATCCAGTAGCAAATTATTGGGTTTCAGATCCTAAAAAAAGAAACAATAATGATGACTGGTAGTGGCAGTTTTCATCAGGAATTTTTTGGGAATAAGTCAAGTACTTATTTTACATATATTTTAAAACGTTATTTATTCCGATGATGGCAAAACAGAATTTTATCAGCCATTACTCCAGTCTTCAGTGTCACATGATCCTTCAGAAACCATTCTAATATGATGATTTGGTGCTTAATAAACATTTCATATCATTATCAATGTTGAAAAAAAAAAACAGTTGTGTTGCTTAATATTTTTTTGGAAACCGTACGTTTTGAGGGTTCTTTGGCTAATAAAAAGTTCAAAAGAACAGCATTCATTTGAAACAGAAATCATCTGTAACATGTAAATGACTTTTGATCAATTTAATGCATCCTTGCTGAATAAAATTATTTAAAAAAATAATAATAATTAAATAAATAAATAAATAAATAAATAAATAACTTTTGAACAGTAATTTACATAATTAAAACACATGGAGCCTCACCCTGTGCAGAATCCAGTGATTGTGCATGTATTCCAAACCCTGTAACGTCATTAGGATGTATGCCTTTATATGGGCTGGTGTCAATACAAGACTGGTGTCCTTTATAATCACCTGAAACAGACCATAATACAACTACTTCTATAAATTGTTTTAAGAGCAATGACCAAACAGTTAGGAGGGATAAACATCATGCTTATATTACGTTGATGTGGGCTTTTATTGTTTGATCTACTGTAGCTCTTAATGGTTTTGCTCTGTGATAGGTTTGTTGTTGAAGTTGCTAAGATAAACAATAAATGTCCAAGTGGACTGTCGTCACCTCGAGATCTGTCTCCATGAAGTCAAAGACCAGACTGATGTTGGATTTGTGTCCAAAAGCATCCAGAAGCTGAGACAGAAAACAGGTTCACTGATGTCAGTAGTAGCACATAATCAACATCAGTGCATCAAAGTTTTATATGAATATAGACATGGCTTACACCAATAATGTTCGGGTGACTGAGCTCTTGCAACAGCTTAATCTCTCGAAGTGCTGTTCTGTTGATGCCTGGATAGAACAGAGTATATAGTGCAAGACTCAAATTAAACAGATTACTCAAAAAAGTTATAATCAAAGATTAAGACAGATTCAATGCATACCATCTTTGGCTTCTGTTCTGTGCCCCACTTTTATCTGAAAACAAGAAATTCACCTTTTAACATGAAGGTACTTAGGAATTATATTCTACTACCCAATGCAAAACACTAAAACAAGCGAATTTGATCAAAAGTGATGGTTTTCAATAAGTGTCTTACCTTTTTGATAGCAACAATAGTGTTTGTGGTTTTGTCTCTTGCCTTATACACAGTTGCAAACTGCAAAATAATAGTACAATGCATTAAAGGCACTATACATCAAATTTACGATTATTATGCACCTGCAAGAGCTGCTGCAGCCACACACTAAAAATTACGAGCTGCTCCTTTAAACCGAACAACAACAGCTCAGAAATAGCAAAGTTATGTCGTTTACCTGTCCTTCACCAAGAAAGTCTAGCTTTTCATAGCGCTTCGCTCTGGACTTCACATCTAATGCCATGATATCAACTGTAAAACTGTTCTTTGAGAAGTCACACTTCCTTCTGTATTAAAGAGCATTTATACTTCCGGCTCAAATAAAAGTCCCATAAGTGGAAACAGACTTAAAACGTATATATTATTAAATTGCATGGGAATTGATGTTACACGGATCGTTCATCATATTTTAATGATATAATGTTATTTTAAAATTATTCAATAATGTGGAAACCATTTTATCGTTTTTTAATCATTTGATAATTTAGTTTTTTTAAATCATCGAACAAATAAATAAAATGTTAGCCTTTTTTTATAATGCAGCTTTGTGACTAACATTAAAAAAAAAATGGTGATAACAAGACAAGGATTTTAGAGTCGTGCCTAAAACATTTACTAGCTGTGAGCTGCAGTGAAAAATATCTGTGCGAGCTCAGACGTGCATGTAAAATTATTCTAAAATATTTAAGAAATATTACATTGCAGGAGATTTAGCATTTTAATGAAATTTATATATTGTAGTTTATTTTAAATAATTAAAGGCATTTTGCAGCTCCTTTGGAAGATTATTGAGGGCCCCGACCCTTAATTATTAGAATCACTGACGAATTGTTTCATAAGTAAATCCTTAATTATAAATCACATTTTCTTGCTTGACTTCGTGATTCATTTTAAACAGCTGCTTTCATCATTTAATCACAAATCGATGTCGCGCCATATTAACATTAAAAGATCAATCTATCAATCGATTCCTGCAGAGGGCGCTGTTGTCAATGAAAAATAAAAACTCCAGCTTGTCTTTTATTTTGCACTACATGCATTTTCATAAACAGCTCTAGTTACTAAATGCTAACAAATTGGTATCCAGTTTAAAACATAATATAACCTTAGTTATGTCCATTATGGGAGAATATCAAGTCAAATGAAGTCATGTTTCCCCTTTCTTTGTATTATTTTTGTTCTCACAATGTATATGTAGAAAGGGGAAAAATTACATATCAGAAACAATTTCTGCTGATTCTCAATATATATATATATATATATATATTGTATAAAGGGCAGTTTATAAATCAGAAAAAAATACTGTTGATTCTAATGAGGATATGCACTTCTATACTTCAATAAAATGTTATCTCTTTAAAACTAAGACAAAGACAGACTCAAAATTGTGGAAAACATTTAGATTTTAGTTCACATTGAATATTCAACCAGCATGTGACTGCATTGCTATTCTTTTATTGACACAATCATATGGATCACACCATGTGTTTTTATTTTTTTATTTTTTTTGGTATCTTGATCATACAAGTGTGTGTCAGTATTTAAGTTCAACAGACTGTGTTAAGGTGTAATTATTACACAGTTGTTCTTCAAAAACATGATCCCCCTTAGATACCTTTTTGTTTGACTTGTTTACTGTACGCCTTCTATCGCCATCAGAAGTTTCCCATCTCAACAGGAAGTGGTTAGCACTAGCTCTGTTCTTATGAAGACGCCCACTTCCTCTGACTTTGATAAACACATTTGTGGTTTTGTGCACTAACCCCATCAGATAAATTTTCTTAACTGTTGCTAAACCCAATGTCCCCAAATTACAGAATGATTTCTGGCGGGCTTATAATGAAAATAGCATCCAATATAGTGAAGAATACAGTGAGTTTTTGATCAGTGGGAAGTAAATCTTATAGTGTTAAGTAGTAATGTTTTTAAATTATAGTCAGTAATTTGCTTGAGAAACATCAGTGACTCATTTCGTATCAGTTGTATCAGACTGGCCTCATTTGAAATGAGAGATGCAGCACATTTGTTTGATTTAGTGCACTGAAACAAAATATCTGCAACAAAACAAAACAAAAAAATAATTGGAATCAAACAAGTTTTTGCACACATTTATTTAAATTTACACACATTTATTGAAAGCAGCAATGAACAAAATACTCAGGAGGATCTTGGGCTTAAACTGCATTTGGATTTTCATTCCTAAACTTGAACTACATTTGGGTTTAAACTAAACTTTGGATTTTAATTCAGTGGGCTTATTTTTAATACTGTTTAAAGTTGTACTTGTTCTGTTTTAAGCCAGTTTTCCAATTTCAATTTTATCTTCCTCTTAATTTTTTATTTATGCTCTATGGACTTCTTAATTTGCTTTTTCAAACTTGATTTTTAAAAAATGTTTTTGTTTGACAGAAAGATCTTAACACTTGCTGGTCTCAAAAACAAATGTTTTTGCCAGTCTGAGAACGCCTAGGTCAAGTGTCCATTGTCAACACAGTGTCATGTTTCAGTAAGCGTCTTATCTGTGCAGCGTATGATTTTTCATTTCACAACTTTACTAGTGAGCAGTCAGAAACTATAATGGTGTTGAGTAAATAGGAGAGCTAGAATCCTCATTCTCAGTCTGAACAGTCATTCTGAAGAACAGGTGAGCGAGATAATTGTGAAACTGTAAATGAAACCTTTAAAAGGTTTTTAATTTGTATTGTCATGAGCTGATATTGAGGTATTTTTGCTATTCAAATGTAGTTAGCGAAACTATCTTTAACAAGTCAATTCTGAAAATGAAATTTTGTGAACTGGTTTACGCCCAAGCTCTCCAAGAAATATACTTAGAAACTTCTAAGAAGGTTAAAAATAAACAGTTCTCAAAAGTATAAAAAAAGCTGGTAACTTCCTTACAATGATATGAAGATTTAAGTCTTTCAGATATGTTATACATCAACATTTCAGCAAAGTAAAGCCACAATTGTGGCAATGAATTCTGCAACCGACAGCTGTTGCTTTTTGAGACTCTGCATGTAACATGTCTGCTCAAGTGCTGCGGTAAAACTTATACTAAAACCACATATTAGTGTGAGAAACAAACAGCACATCAAAACCTCTCACCTATCAGCCCCTTCACAGATCTGAGAAATGTAACTCAACATTCGCTCTCACTTACTGTCTTTACATTATATACTCTTTCTAAATGTTCCAGGCCTGAGACAGGCATATTTCTAGGTCACAATATAATTTCCATGATCTGTTATTAAACTCAGTAGTCCATGCACATCCCACAAACCTCTAAACTCTTTACATCTGGTATCCATGGCAACTTTTTTCCCACTAGAAAAATCATTGAACCTCTTTGAATAACCGGCAGCATCATTGATTTTCAAGGTTGCCCAATGAGAACTATTTACTAACACAGTCGAGACATTGATTGGCCGTCAAGGGAGCAGATGCTGACCTCTATATTGAAGAGGTCTGAGAGTGTCATTACATTCTCTCTCAATCAATACACAGCTCAGATATCAGCACCCATCCTGTCTAAAGGCCAAACGAGGTGAATAATGTGCTGTGCATTCTTTAAATCAAATAAAGTCTGAGTATTTGCTACTATTTGCATTTTTTATGTGCGTTAACAAGCTGTTCGCAAAACCATGCCAAATAATGCACCCAAACCATGCCAAATAAAAAGAATATATATCAGTCTGCCAGACTGATAGTCACTTTGAGAGAGAAGAATAAAGTAAAAGGGTGTGTGAGCTGCTTTATCCATATCAATTTGGACTGTATGATATATAATGATTTTCCTGTCTGATTATAAAGATGAATAAGTTATAATGTACTAAATGGATGGATATTGAAAATCAATAAAGTCTTTGCTTAAACATAATGAAATCATCAATGAAGATGTCAAGGACAAATGCAGGTTTATGTGATAGAATAGTGCAGGCAGGGCCGCATTAACACTGTAAGGGGCCCCTGGGCTTTACCTCTTGTGGGGCCCTTCATCAATGAGAACTACAGTCTACATTCACTCAATCTAATTTTGCAGTATTAAATGTCATTAACAAAACATCCAAACCTAAAGTTCTGTCATTTAAAATACACACAAATATCACTGCATGAACTACACATATGCACGTAGTTGGACATATTTTACACAGATATCTAAAAATGTGTAGCATTTAATTGTACGTGTTAACATTGGTTAAATTCATTATGAACTAATATTAAGTTAGGAACAGTGTAGGAAGGTAAATTAGAGAAGGTAAATGTACACCTTCACAAAACGGTCTGTGCACTTCTGATTTACCTTCACAAATATGTCTTTCTGCTTGTGGATCTTTGCAGTTTTTTTTAAAATCACTAACTTACCTTAATAATAGTGAAATAATTTATTAACATCAACCAAAAGAAATAGGAGATGTAAAATATTGTTGCTCATATTATAATCATAATCATAATATTCTTGACATCTAATGCAATAACTAGGCTAATATTAATGAGTGAAACCTTTGTAACATGCTACAGTAGCTAAGTTTTTAAGTGTTTATCATCAAAGTTGTATTTTAGCCTTTTTCAGTTACAATTAAGGCCAGCGGCTGGACAATAAGGACTGCCTGATGGCCTGGGGCCAGTGTGAAAGACACTCAGGACAGTTGACGGATTTGCCACGAAAGTTGATCATTTGCACGTGTTTTAAGCCTTGCCGACTTAAACATTCAAGAGAATTTGAAGCATTCAAGGGCAAGAAGACACGAAAGGAAGGTCCATTGTGTTCTGTGCTCACTCAGAGCCCTGTCCCCAAATTGCCTTTCTTTTCGCAACAACTTGCGCTTGAACAGAAAAATACATACAAGAGTAGGCAATGCAATGTTATTTTACATTTTATTATTCAGTTTCTGTACATGAACATCTACAAACTCCAAAACCTAAAGCATTGTTTAATTTTTATCTTTGTTCTGTTTATTTATTTGTGCTATTCCTTATAATTCCTTCATTTGTTTTTACTGACTGTTCACTTGTCTTCAGTTGGAGTCGAGAATTGTATAATTGAATTGGTATCTATAATTTTGGTATCAAAAACAATAATAACAAAACTATTTTATTTTTTTGTGGCAGGGCAAGTACTAATTTAAACCACAGTTGAACCGTTATGGCCAAATCACATATGTGAATCATCAGTTGCCTCACGATTTGATTTAATTAGGATAATGATGCATCACAATGCATATTTTCCTCCAATTATTTAATTACCATAGTAAATGAATAATCAAAATAAAGCTCTTTTTGTTATTTTACCTTTGTTATTAAAAATAAAAACAAAGATGCAAATTAAAAGAACAGTAGAGCAAATACAAAATAGGCCTATCAAAAAATTGAATTGACAGTGCTTTACTTTTTTCATTTTACATCTAATTTACAGAAGCATTTAAGTAAGAATAATACAGAAATTGAATAGTCAAATGTAAATATAATCATTGCATAGTTACAATTAATAAAGCTACAAAAGTTATTCAGTCAAGAGCAGTGAGTAATTCCCTCTTTTCTT
The DNA here is from genome assembly GCA_039654775.1 of Spinibarbus caldwelli. Taxonomy (NCBI): domain Eukaryota; kingdom Metazoa; phylum Chordata; class Actinopteri; order Cypriniformes; family Cyprinidae; genus Spinibarbus; species Spinibarbus caldwelli. The sequence goes on along the minus strand of CM077223.1, from coordinate 20,244,923 downwards.
TCATTGTTTGAGGTGTATTATATAAGATCAATAAATCACGAATCTAATCTAATATGTTACACATCAGATTTTTCCACAACTGTTTACGTTCACTTACCAGTCAATGTTTATGCGAATAGCCAACTCCAAAAACAGACACTTTTTAAAAGTAATTTATTGTTTGAGAGAGGGTTGGTCAGTCAGCGCAAGTAACGCATTGAGATCTTTGTGGCTTAGCCTATTGCGCTTAAAATATCGTTTTAACATCAGTCAGGTCCCGCAGTATTTTCCTCATTCATGCATATTCTTTTTGTAAAAAAAAAAATGTGCCCAAATATCTTGCTTAAAGAGAAGTTTATTATCTGGTAGAGGTTGTCTGGAAATATCAGACGCTTAAGTGATTTGCTTCCAAAGGCATGCACAACTTTTTTTTTTTTTTTTTTATTAATATAGCCTATAACAAGTGTTCTTTCTTATAATAAAACAGTACATTAATATATAATATTGGACTATTTAATTACATTTATGCAGAATCGTCCACATCAGCATCGCAGCTGTAGTGTGTAGTGGCTAACAACTGCGAGCTCAGCTATGTTAAGATGGAAAAGTAGTTAATTATTTGAGTAATTATAGTCTACTGTATCTAACTACTGATAGCATATGACCTACCTGCCATGATTTGCATCAAAGACTATGTCAGGGTTCGTACACATTTTTACCAATAAATTTCCATGACTTTTCCATGACTTATATTCATGACCTAATGTTCCATTATTTTACAATAAGAATAAAAATTTGTTCAAATTATCATAACATATGTTAACTAAAATTAATGACTATTAATGCTATTGTTTGCTTTCTTGTTTTAGTAATAAATACAAGCTGCAACTGCGCCAGACGTGAAAGTCCTTGCACACGGAATCCGAAATTTTCGTATGCGTTTTTTCTTTTTTTTTTTTTTTTTTTTGTATTCGTCATCCTTTCCTATCAAAATGCATGCTACGGATGTGAAAACGCAGAAAATCGAACCTGATCCGAATTTTTTTTTATGACAAACGAAAGTTTCGGAGTCAGTGTGTAAACGTGATTGACAACGTTTTTTTTTTTTTCTCTCCATTCTGTCACCGATGGAGTTTTGGTTCCTTGCCGCTGTGGCCTCTGGCTTGTTTAGTTGGGGACACTTAATTTCCAGAGATATCGTCGACTTGATTGCACAGACACTAATTAAACTGAACTGAGCTGGATGATGACATCACTGAATTCAATAATGAAATGCCTTCAACTGAAAATTGAGTGTTTAATCTTATCATTTTACATTGACACAATATTTTCCTATTTTGATATCGGAAAGTTGCTTTGACACAATCTGTATTATATATAAATAAAGGTGACTTGACAACGTGAGGCATATTTATTTATTTATTTATTTATTTATTTTTACCGTGCGAAAATTTCGGACCAGTGTGCAATGAACTTTACTCCACACAGAGAACATATCGCATCACTGAATATTATCATTTATTTAACTCCGTTAAATGCAGGACCTGAATTTCGTTTTGGATACTTTTCTCTTTCGCAACTGTTTACATTCACTTAAGAAAAAAACAACAATGCTTATGAGGATGCTCATTTTAACGTCATTTTGTGTGTATTTTTGCGGCTGAAACGCAACAAGCAGCGCAAATTAAACTTATGAAAAAATGCAAGTGATCGCTCTGGCGACTCCCAAGTCCTGCAGAGCACGCTTTAGCTTCTACTCTCGCACAAACGATTGGATACGCGCCTAGCACAAACATAAACTAACATTGTGATATGCTTTTTTAAGTATTTTATATATAGATTTTATTTTAGTCAAGTGGTGCTGATTTTAAAAGGCTAAATTGATCAAACATATAGGCTAACTCACTGTCTGCAGCTGGCCACTTGGTCGTTATACTTTAAAAAACAAAAACTTGATTTAACAAACAAAAAAATGTTCCAAACATATTTCTAAATTAACTTAAAGAAACGAAAATAAATATAACCACTTTGCCATTAAAAACGAAACTGAACAATTTTAATGGCTCCAACAGCAGCTGTGTAGGCTAATTGGGAAGAGAAAGAGAGAAAAAAGACACGGGCTCCAGTCTGACTCGGGCCAATAATTCTGATAAGCTGTTGGACAAGGGCCTGACTGGGTCATATGTTTGAGGTCCGTACAGGGTTCTACTGAGCTTGTTTGGTACCAAACTCAATCTGGTACTCGCAAGGCGGCTTTATACGAGCGCCCTTTGGACGTGACTGAGCGCACAGGAAACCGCCTCTGGAGCGAGCGAGGACTAAATGGCTTTAAAAGACGTGCAAATAAATAATACATTTTTGTGACGATGCAACAATGACCCGATTAGGCAAGTGACAATTCTGTCAACTGTACCAAAACACGAGCGAAAGTCTTGTATCGCACTCTTTAGTGCAGACGAGATGCTCTGATGTGAAGCCGTTTTAAGATAAAGTCAAAGAGAGAAGACGCGGTACAGCTGAATCACTCACGCTGTTTTCAAATGACTGATCTGATATTCTGTGTGGATTTATTTACTCATCAAACCTACATGCTATAGGCTATTGAATAAATGTGTGAATATCCATTTTAAAGTCGAAAGCTGCGGGAATGAGTAAAACTATGCGATATATGCGCAATCCCGCACCTGATTAAACATAATTAGATTATACAGAGATTTGTGAAATAGATTTCCATGACTTTTCCAAAACTTTCTGGGTTAATTTATTTTTCCGAAACTTTTCCAGGCCTGGAAATTGCTGTTTTAAAATTCCATGACTTTTCCAGGTTTTTCATGACCGTACGAACCCTGCTATGTCTGCATCGGCATCTTCTCCTTGCCCCGCGTTAATATGCCGTGAGCTTTGGAATTTTTGGCAATTTTTCTCTTTTCTGACTGGCTGACACTTCTCGCGCAGGACTTGCAACGCCCGCACGTGCATTTAAAGCAAACCGATAAAATGCAATTTTAAGGGAACAGTCAACTCATTATAAAATGCGATTACAATATTTTCCGGCATCACCGGGGCCCCCCCTCAGCCCGGGGCCCTGGGCTTAAGCCCAGGTAAGCCCGTGCATTAATGCGGCCCTGAGTGCAGGGGTCGGCAACCTATGGCACGCGTGCCAACAGTGGGATAATGCAGAGGGATAATCGCTGGCAGGCGAGCAACTGCATACTGACGTACATTTTGATGTAATAACTTCTCATAGTCACACAGCCTGGGAGGAGCTATAAATACTATTAAAGTGTGAGAATTAACTTGCGCTAGTCTACGGATGCGCGAGCGACCGCTGCACATACTAGGTGCTCCAGATCAAAGCCTCGAAGGTCTAACAGAGCTCCTCAATGTCAAAATGACTGAGACGGCCAATCAAATCAAAGTAGGCGAGGTTTACTGTTCACAGATGCTGAGCGCGAAGCGTCAGTTTAACAATGAAAGAGAGCGAGGTAAGATGAACCTGCGAGTCATTTCATATTAGTCAACTGTTTTATGATAGAAATGTTAAATGACTGACAGCTATATCCAGTGATGCAAACTACTTGAATTTTTTTCTTCTTCTCAAATATGGCCATTTTGAGAGAGAGAGAGAGAGAGAGAGAGAGAGAGAGAGAGAGAGAGAGAGAAAGAGAGAGAGAGAGAGAAAGAATTGTCTGCGTCTGTCTCTACAAACAATGAAGCTGAGTTTAGTTACTTAAAAAACATTGATTTTACCCCTGTCGTTGCTGAGAAATATAATGTAGCGATTCAGTACCGATTAATAAAAGTCGCGTGGCAGCGCTGATAAGAAGTTTATGAGCTTCTGAATGTTATTTTTTGCACAGCGCGATCTCCGATCTCTGTGTGCGAGTGGTGTGTGTGTGTGTGTGTGTGCGCGCGCATTGACACAGTGGTTCACCAGAAAAATTAAAAATGGCACGTCATACCGAAAAGGTTGCCGACCCCTGGTATAGTGGATATAAAATACTGACTTAACAGAAAAATGTAAATTAAAAAAAATCAGGACATTATGTGTGAAATAAGTAAATCTCTCTCTCTCTCTCTCTCTCTCTCTCTCTCTCTAAATAAATAAATAAATAAATAATGTTTTGCACTACAACTAAATCAATTGTTCAAAAAACAAACAAACAAACAAACAATAAATAAATAAATAAATATTTTACGGTACACGCAAAAAGAAAAATACATGTATATACCATAAACTGTAAAAAAAGATGGACAACGCGTCTCCACTTCCTTCCACTGTAGGAAATTGAAGCCAATTCATCTCAGTATGGCCGTTGCCATCTTGAGAAAATGACGTCATTTGGAGCCCGAGTCTGCGCAGTAGAGACTAAGAGTATACTCTTTGGTAGAGATTCGTTTGGAGCCAGAGTCTGCGCAGTAGAGACAAAGAGTATAGTCTTTGGTAGAGATTCGTTTGGAGCCCGAGTCTGCGCAGTAGAGACAAAGAGTATACTCTTTGGTAGAGATTCGTTTGGAGCCAGAGTCTGCGCAGTAGAGACAAAGAGTATACTCTTTGGTAGAGATTCGTTTGGAGCCCGAGTCTGCGCAGTAGAGACAAAGAGTATACTCTTTGGTAGAGATTCGTTTGGAGCCCCTAGTCTGCGCAGTAGAGACAAAGAGTATAGTCTTTGGTAGAGATTCGTTTGGAGCCCGAGTCAGCGCAGTAGAGACAAAGAGTATACTCTTTGGTAGAGATTCGTTTGGAGCCCGAGTCTGCGCAGTAGAGACAAAGAGTATACTCTTTGGTAGAGATTCGTTTGGAGCCCGAGTCTGCGCAGTAGAGACAAAGAGGATAGTCTTTGGAAGAGATTCGTTTGGAGCCAGAGTCTGCGCAGTAGAGACAAAGAGTATACTCTTTGGTAGAGATTCGTTTGGAGCCCGAGTCTGCGCAGTAGAGACAAAGAGTATACTCTTTGGTAGAGATTCGTTTGGAGCCAGAGTCTGCGCAGTAGAGACAAAGAGTATACTCTTTGGTAGAGATTCGTTTGGAGCCAGAGTCTGCGCAGTAGAGACAAAGAGTATACTCTTTGGTAGAGATTCGTTTGGAGCCCGAGTCTGCGCAGTAGAGACAAAGAGTATACTCTTTGGTAGAGATTCGTTTGGAGCCCGAGTCTGCGCAGTAGAGACAAAGAGTATACTCTTTGGTAGAGATTCGTTTGGAGCCCGAGTCTGCGCAGTAGAGACAAAGAGTATACTCTTTGGTAGAGATTCGTTTGGAGCCAGAGTCTGCGCAGTAGAGACAAAGAGTATACTCTTTGGTAGAGATTCGTTTGGAGCCCGAGTCTGCGCAGTAGAGACAAAGAGTATACTCTTTGGTAGAGATTCGTTTGGAGCCAGAGTCTGCGCAGTAGAGACAAAGAGTATAGTCTTTGGTAGAGTTTCGTTTGGAGCCAGAGTCTGCGCAGTAGAGACAAAGAGTATACTCTTTGGTAGAGATTCGTTTGGAGCCCGAGTCTGCGCAGTAGAGACAAAGAGCATACTCTTCGGTAGAGATTCGTTTGGAGCCCGAGTCTGCGCAGTAGAGACAAAGAGGATAGTCTTTGGAAGAGATTCGTTTGGAGCCAGAGTCTGCGCAGTAGAGACAAAGAGTATACTCTTTGGTAGAGATTCGTTTGGAGCCCGAGTCTGCGCAGTAGAGACAAAGAGTATACTCTTTGGTAGAGATTCGTTTGGAGCCCGAGTCTGCGTAGTAGAGACAAAGAGTATACTCTTTGGTAGAGATTCGTTTGGAGCCCGAGTCTGCGCAGTAGAGACAAAGAGTATACTCTTTGGTAGAGATTCGTTTGGAGCCCGAGTCTGCGTAGTAGAGACAAAGAGTATACTCTTTGGTAGAGATTCGTTTGGAGCCAGAGTCTGCGCAGTAGAGACAAAGAGTATAGTCTTTGGAAGAGATTCATTTGGAGCCAGAGTCTGTGCAGTAGTGTCGTGAGGTGGAGCCGCGGAAATTACTAGCTAAAATCAAACTTATCACAAAAATGAGCAATTGAACATATATCAGCATGATAACAACTACCTTAAATGACCAAAACCATATTTCGGAAAATTGTATTGGAAGTTATTTTTTTATTTTGAATCAAGTCCCATTCGTTTACATGGAGAGGGCGGGGTTTATGGCCGGTACTGCAGGCAGCCACCAGGGGGCGATCAAAGAGCCCGCAGCTTCACTTTTTAGGACCTGTGAGGCACACCCGGAATATATACATTTTTAACTACAAGAAAACAGAAAAAGATAAATAATTATTAAACTTGTTGCGCTACGAATAAATAAAATAGCTGACTAAAGTATTTTTGCACTACAAGCAAACAGATAAAAAACAAATGAATAAATGTTTTGCGCTACATGCAAGCATAAAAAATAAATAATTAAATATACATATTTTGAGTCAATAGACAAAACAATTCATACATTTTTGCACTACAAATAAATAAATATTTTGTGCTACAAGCAAACAGACAAACAAAAACAAAAAATAAATAAATAAACAATCATAAATATTTTGAGCTACAAGCAAAAAATACAAAATAATTAAAAAAAAATTCTATTAATTAACCAAATAAATAAATAAATATTTTACGGTACACTCAAAAAGAACAATTAAATGAATATGCACATTATGAGCTACAAAAAGAAAACTGAACAAAGTATTTTTGCACTACAAGCAAACAGATAAAAAACAAATGAATAAATGTTTTGCGCGACAGGCAAACATAAAAAAAAATATATACATATTTTGAACCAACACACAAAATAATTACTACATTTCTGCACTACAAATAAATAAATATTTTACACTACAAAAAAAACAAACAGACAAACAAACAAATAAATAAATACACAAATATACATATTTTGAGCTACAAGCAACAACAGGAAAATAATTTGAAAAATAATAATAATAATTAACAAATAAACTTGTTTGCAACAAATAAACAAACTAAATGAACAAATATATTTTTTTAAACTACAGGTAAATAAATAAATGCTGTGTGCTACAGGTAGGGGGCGCTGGAGAGCAATCGGCAGGGCAGTCTGAGCATTTGCTGAGAGCAGATCTCACCGATCATTATCAAAAACTACTGCGGGACTCCAGCAAGAGTCACATCACACTCGCTGAAGTCCGATCAAACACGTCCAGAAACGGGAACACGCCAGAGTCTGCATATCCCTGGATATCCGCCCTGCACGAGCGCTAGGCTCGGCTCGGCTCCGGTGTGCCATCTAACGCAGGACTTCGGATATGATCAAGGAGCGCAAGAGCAGGTTTGTTTTGTCCGCAGTGGGAAGGCTCGATCCACCCCCGAGTCTGATGATTTGAGAGGGAAGCAGTGCACACCAGATCCCTGCTTCAGTCCACAGCTCATCTGAATCCGCAGACGCTCTCCACTCATCGATCGCAAACCCACCGCTCTTCATTTATCTTTTTTCAGAAGAAATCTCACCCGAGATTGCAACTGACGCCATTTTAAAGCGATAAAAACGCCGTTTGCTTGAGTTTGAGGGATTGTAAAGTGCTTGTCATAATCTAGTGGATGGATTTACTCTCGTAGACTTCAGCAGCAGCAGCAGCAGCTTCAGAAATGGGTGAGTTTTTACCTCTGCGCTCCTTTAAACACCATTTCAACATGCCGTTTTCATCATATTACCATGTGTTTATCTTCCCGCTGGAAGTGTCCTGAAATGAGTAAACTGAAAGGGTTGTTGTGGATTAGTGAAGCACTTACAAACTGCAGATCTCCATTTTAACCACAAGAAAAAAGTGGACTACCGCCAGACTGCCTTATTTATACGAAATACTCTTGAATGTTTGACCTAAAGCAGCAAAATCTACATATCTATAAATACTTATGGCAGTTATTAATGAGGAACGATTTCATAGACTACAAAAGGTGAGTGTTTATCTAACTCACCCTGAAGGACAGCAGCGTTTGCGACCTGCGCTGTATCATCTGATATATATATATATATATATATATATATATATATATATATATATATATATATATATATATATATATATATATATAGTGGTTTATTCAAAGGAAGAGGCATTATTTAGTGTAATTTACTGTAATCGTGGCCATGCATCAGTTTCCCGCTGATAGAGAGAGAGAGAGTAGGCGTGTGTTTGCAGTGTCAAGCGCCTATAGTAGTTTCCACTATAAGCCGCTGTGTAGGCTTGATTTCCATGTCACTTGTGTTCTTACTCATTACAGACTGAATGTGTCACAAAACCTAGCGAGCTGTCTATCTAGACAGCACTTGAACGTCCTGTGCTGCCTAAAATGCTGTCAGGTAGGTGTCTCACTGGGTTTTGAGGCACATCAGCGTTTTGTCTGTGATGATGGGTCGCAATGATGAAACTATTGACATAAGTGTTTGGTTTCATATCTGATCTGTCATGGTCTAGTTAATCTTTGCTGTCATTTACCAAGATCAGATTTTATTCAGAACGAGAATTCCTGTAATTATTCATATTCTCCATAAATAGCCTATCAGATCTTAGATTAGTGTCATGCCCCTTTTTTGATTGGCTGAAATCTAATTGCAGAAAGGGGAGGAGCTATGACAAGGTGATCTGAGTGGTTTTCTCAGCATCTTTGGATTGAAACAGAATGTTCTCAAGGGGAGCCTAAAGCCACCGTAAAATCAAAATTCACAATTCTTATATTTTTAATGGAATACTGCACTGGTTTTTGAAAACAAATATATATTTTTGTTGGATATATGTCTCAATAGGAAAGTAAAGACTATCACAACTTCCATTTCATGCCAACTTTAATTTTGACACATCTTGTCAAACACAACTTCTAGGAGGCAGATACCATTTGAGAATGCGAGACAAGTGATATGATTTGAATATCATACCTTAAAGAGATAAATCACCCAAAAAAACCAATTTTTTGTCTATACAGTGGAAGTCAAAATTGTTTGGTTACCAACATCATTCAAAATATTGTCCACAGAAGAAAGAAGGTCTTACAGGTTTGGAACGTCATGAGAAGGCATGAATGATAACAGAATGGGTGAGCTGTTTGAATTTGATCTGTTCTGTTACAACAACTTTCATAATAATTTATGATGTATTGTTGCTTAAAAGAGGCATACTCTCAATATTTATGCCATGGTTAGCACAAATATTGAAGTTCTGAAGAGGAGAATGAACGCAGATCTGGCATTTAGCCTAATTCGAGTGAAATCAATGCTTTGGTTGCATCAGAGTTTGGTCAGAAGCATTGGTTAAACCTTTATCCTCTCTGAGACCTTATGAAATACTTGATCTGAATTGATGGTGAACAGTCAGAAATGGAGTCTTTATAGAGTTATGGAGTTTTATGGGTTATGGAGTTTTGGGATAATATAAAATCTTGATTTGAGTGCTTTGGTTCTGACTATGACTGAATCACTGTGTAGTTGTTTCAGAATGGAAGAGGAACTGTTAGTAAGTCTTCATCGTTTCATAGAAAGCCAATGGAAAAACCCAGGTCAGATGAGGAGACCGAACATGTTTATCAAAACACAAACGCATCTACTTATGGAGCGCTTGCCCACAAAAAGATTCCAGAAAAGCTATTGTATCCATATGCAGAGTATACGATTACACAAAAGAACCACAGTATTTGAGCAAAGGATAAATCCAAAGTGATGTTTATGTGTATGAATGGAGCTCCCTCTGTTCCTGGCTATGGCTAGTTGCACTGGAGGACAGCCAAGTCCTGACAGGAGACAAAGGAAAGAGGGAGATATGCAAGGACATATCTAATTTTTGGCAGCCATTCCAAACCAAATATCAGAACAAGAACACCTTTTGGCAGCAAGCTACAGGGGGAGGAGGGCCGTTTCATTTTTTTTTTTTTTTGACTACAGCCATTTTGTTTTTGCTGCGGTCGAAATTCCGATCTCTCCTCAGTTTAAAATTTACATTTTGGCAGAAATCCATTTGCTTTTGTCATCGAAGAAAACAAGACAAGGGGAATTCAAGTGGGATTGGCTGCACATTTGGAAACTTTGCTGCAGAAGGATGGTATCAGATGTGTTTTAGTTATTCAGGATGGCCGACACCAGGGATTGTGTTGATGGATAACTCGCCAGTATGGTCAGTAGTCTAATTCAAAGCGTCAATCAGTCAGGCTTTGATTTATGCTTGATCCTTAAATTTGATAAAAAAAACCTGTAAACCTTATCTATTAATATAGTAAGGGAAATGATTATTTGAATATGTTTATCTGTGCATTGATGCAGTTGTGATTTGAACCACACTGTAGTAAACACTAACCTTCAGTTTGCTGTTGCTAAGCAGGTAAAAATCACAAAAGGGCAAAAGATCACGCTTGAACAGCAGCTCTCAGGGTATGAAAAACTGCAGAAACCAATAACATTGAATAACACCTCCAAATTGACCTTTATTGCTGTTCACATGCAGCAAGGTTACACAGCATCCCATAGGAATAAGCAGATCATTTCTGTGAACCATGTGATGTTCAGTAAATTACGCTCATGAATTAATTGGATATCATTCTTATGGAATGAAATGAAGTGCTAAGCATTTTTATCTGCCATCATTTCACCTAAAAATTAGAATTGTCATCATTTTCTCACCATGTCATTCCAAACCTGTATGACTTTAGTTCATCTTTCGAAACACAAATTAAGATATTTCTAAATGAAATCTGAGTGATGCCTCCATTAAAGTCTATTCCACCAAAACTCCGATGCCTCAAAAAGTTCCTAAAGACATTGTAAATGTAATCCATATCTTCTGAAAAGAAATGATTGCTTTATAAGATTAACAGAGTTCATTGATTTTCATGGAGGCTCAAAAAGGAGGAGAGAATACCTTCATGTGTGTTGAAAGTCATAGAGGTTTGGAACAACATAAGGGTGAGTAAATGATGACATAACTTTCATTTTTAGTTGAACTGTCCCTTTAAATAAATTTTTAAATTTCAGAGTAACATAATTAGAAACTGTAGACACTGCAAATCAGAATCGAGGCAGACACTTCTCAGAGTCACCTGATAACATAAAAGCTTCATTTGAAAGTTAACAATATTGTTCCTAACATTTATACATGAAGTGAACCGTTTCACTATGGTACTGTGAACCCTTCAGTTAACTAATATCACCTCCACTATGACCTCAGTAAATAATTCCATTAAATTTCATCTACAACTACAACACACAGATTCTCATAGACTTACATTAGAAAGGTGCAAACTGGCGAAAATGGTGAATGTCAGCAGTTGCTAATGTAGGACTGTTTTGTCGTGTTTAAGGCGGTGGTCACTTGAGTCGTGTTTTGCCCACAGTCTCCTGCCAATAAAAATAGTGCTCTGTGTAGTAACTAACAACAAAGAGTGCAAGTATACAGTATATTTTAAAGTGTTTTTGTTTAATTAACTTTCTTGTGGCTTAGTAATTAAACAAGGCAGCTGTGATTTCAGTTCAGTTTATTTTGCAGGCCTACTTGTATCTGTTGTTTCTTTTTGAGGTGATTGGATTGTAAAGATCATTTCTGCCATGCCCCTCATGTCACTTTAGCACCTTTTCTCATTAATGTTGTCTGTTGTGACAGCTCAGCCATTCAAGAAACTGGATTTCCTCACTGACCTTGAAATTAAGATCATGGTCAGCTTGTTTCACTGTGTGACTGCATCAGGTCAAGGCACTGGAAAAGAAAGCAGGGTTTTTAGACAGCAGACACATTTGGTTTAATTCTGTTTCAATCCTGGCAACCTTATGCGACTGAGGAGTGTTTATTTACGTCACACCACTGTTGTAGAATATACTTTGCGTAGCCGCCCAAAGCTACGGCACATAGAGTGTGTAATTCAGCCGTGTCATGACAATTGATGTCTTGAACAAATGTGGCCGGGATTGTGAAGTTTCCTTTCATTTGTAGAACTGCAGGGCATGTGTCAACCGTGCCACTTCTGAGGGGCCTATTGATGTTAGCCAAAGTAGACGCCTTATTTGATTTAACACAAACGAAAATCAGCCTGTGAGGGAGAAGTACAGTCCGTTCAATATGGTGTGCTGCTGTGTACATGGCTGTTCGTTTGTTCAAGCTGACAAAACACTGAAAATATGCCTTGCCAAAAAAATTCCAGTTGACAGAAATTACGCTGAACGGACTGTCCTTCTGTCCCTCACAGTCCCCCATAGCACCATGGGAAATATAACTGACAAGTGTTTCTTGCCAGTACAGTTAGGCTGAGAGGTATATCCGGTATTTACGATATATATAGCAACACTGTAAATATTGCAATGATTTTACTGCGCTTTTTATTTGGTCATTAAAGTTGCAATGAAAAGGAAGTAGTGATAGATATTTTCTTCCTTATTTTGATGTGAGTGTGAGATGATGAGTGTAACGGATTATCAAAAAAGAAAAAATGAAAGAAGTCGATTGTAAAGGGAAAGTTCTCCCAAGAATGATAATTCTGTCATTATTTACTCACCCTCAAGTTGTTCCAGACCTCTGTGAGTTTCTTTCTTCTGTTGAACACAAAAGAAGGTATTTTGAAGAATGTTGGTAACTAAACAGTTGAAGGTAGCCATTGGCTTCCATATAGCATGGGAAAAAATTAATGTGGAAGTCAATGGCTACCATCAACTGTTTGGTTACATTCTTCAAAATATCTTCTTTTGTGTTCAACAGAAGAAACAAACTCATACAGGTTTGGAACAAGTAGAGGGTGAGAAACTCATGTTTAAAATTTAGGCTACTTTTTTGGTGAACTATCCCTTTAAGCAGACTAAATGTTTGGAAAATTCAGCATAAGTCACCGCAGAGAAGTCTGATGCGTTCACCACAACATACATTTATGACATTTTGATTAAAAAATTACAAGGTGACTTACATGTATAAAGGAATTCACAGTAAAATCTTCCTTTTAATGGACACAAATACATGCTTAATATGGAATAAGTTTGAAGACCGTTTTTGTGGCTGTAGAAAATAGAAAACTTATGGAACAATTATTGCAAACAATTTAGAATTACAGTATGTTTATTGTTTCAAAGGAGTTTAAATCGTAAGCATCTCTTTGGTATTTTATCAAAAAGATGATGAGAATTTCCTCTGTGTTTACCACAGGATCTCAACAAATTGTTAGCACGGTTGTTTGGCAAGGCTATTTGTGAGTCTACCTCAAGCCTGCTCACTGTTCATGGCCTTAAAAGGGACTGGGACAGAGAGGAATCCTCTCACCACAGCAGACAGTCTTGACACCCGACTACAGATTGTGTCAGTTCAAAAAAAAGTCCTTGGAGCACAGGCTTTGAAAGAAGCCCAGAACATACATCTCACTTCTTAACAACATATACAGGTGCATCTCAATAAATCAGAATGTCGTGGAAAAGTTAATTTATTTCAGTAAATCAACTCAAATTGTGAAACTCGTGTATTAAATAAATTCAGTGCACACAGACTGAAGTAGTTTAAGTCTTTGGTTCTTTTAATTGTGATGATTTTGGCTCACATTTAACAAAAACCTACCAATTCACTATCTCAACAAATTAGAATATGGTGACATGCCAATCAGCTAATCAACTCAAAACACCTGCAAAGGTTTCCTGAGCCTTCAAAATGGTCTCTCAGTTTGGTTCACTAGGCTACACTATGGGGAAGACTGCTGATCTGACTGTTGTCCAGAAGACAATCATTGACACCCTTCACAAGGAGGGTAAGACACAAACATTCATTGCCAAAGAAGCTGGCTGTTCACAGAGTGCTGTATCCAAGCATGTTAACAGAAAGTTGAGTGGAAGGAAAAAGTGTGGAAGAAAAAGATGCATGACATTCTAATTTATTGAGATGCACCTGTACTGTCATATTAAAACCAGGGATAAACAGTAAGGTTTTTTTTTTAGGAGGCATAAAAATGTATGTATGAATTCAGTGACATCAGAGCACTGGCCTGACAGGGCAATTGGCAGTTACATTGAACCAGCCCCAGGTCAGCTGATTACAGTTTCATTGTGAACTTTTCAGTAACTTATTAAAACGCCCGGCATTTGATTGAATTTTTTTACATTATGTCATCATTAACCCAGTTGAACTGGTTTTGTTTAGCTGATCTAGTTGAATTCCTTCAGATAATTGCCCCCTGATGCTCTGATCATCCTAATTGAGATGCATCAGAAAAGAGGGCAGATCAGTATATAAAGCCCCTTGAGTATGAGCGTCTGAATATATCCCCCCCCCCCTTTGAGTGTGCCACAGGCAGCGCTGCTGACACAGAACTGCTTTATGTGTTGTAGTTACCCACGGTCTGCCCGGGGCATATTTGTGAAAATAATAAACCTGATTATGAGCCGACTGTTTTCTTACACAATTAGTATGCAGTTAGCGTGCCCACTCTGCCAGACAGAGCTTTCTGTTACATAAACTGGGTCTTAGGGTTTAGTATTGTGTAAGGGGCATTATGTTTGAGTGTATGGATTACACTTACACAACCAGGAAACGCACTGATTATTGACTGGGCTCTTGAACAACCATAATTACTTGTGGATGTGAATCGTTGTGTGTACATGCAGAAAAAACACTCCTGTTTGTGAACAAAAAACATTAATGTCATCAGTTTAGTCCATATTGTGTAGATATTTTTGACTAAGGTAGTGCTAGTGACTTGTTTTGATTTGTTGTAGGTTGCTAGGTTGTTCTAGGTGGTTTCTTGGTGGTGCTGAGGTGTTCTGATTGGACACTTGCAGTAAAGAAAATTAATAGCACACCACATCTCAACAAACTCAATTTGAGGTATTATTAATGTCAGTAGCGCAAAAGGTGCGTGATGAATTACGCATAGTTTAATATTTAGGGAGTGAATTTGGTTGTCACTACCCAAAATAACTAAAACGATGGATACCCGTTTCTGCTTCCAGAGTAAAAAAATAAAACAAGTAATTGTGAAGTAGCTTAAAGTTTAAAATAAGCACAGTCAAATTGTGACATATTAAGGCGTAGATGTACATTGAGATGTACATTCAAAATTGTAAGAGACTGTATTAATGGTTATTAGGGTCACACTTTATTTTAAGGTCCAGTTCTCACTATTTACAAACCATTAACTATGACTTTTGCTTCAATAAACTTCTAATTTGCTGCTTATTAATAGTTAGTAAGGTAGTTGTTAAGTTTAGGTATTGGGTAGGATTAGGGATGTAGAATATGGTCATGCAGAATATGTGCTTTACAAGTACTAATAAACAGCCAGTATGTTAATAATAGGCATGCTAATAAGCAACTAGTTGAATTGGTCCATATACTAAAGTATTATCATTATTAGAAAGAAAAGTCATAATTATGAGAATTAAAGTCACTATTATGCAAAATGAATTGGCAATTGTGAGAGATGCCTTCATAATTTTAAGGAATAAATTTACAATTAAGTGAAATGTAGTCACAATTACAATAAATATAGTCCCAATTGTAAGATACTGTATAAAGGCATGGTTATGAAAAATAAAGTCATTGTTATGTGAAATAAAGTGACAGTTGTGAAATATGCATTCACAACTGTAAGAAATGAAGTTACAATGAAGTGAAATGTAGTCACAATTACAATAAATATAGTCACAATTGTAAGATACCAATAAAGTCATGGTTATGAAAAATAAAGTCATTATTAGGGCTGTCGCAATAACCGCAATATCGCAATACCGCGCTATTGACGAGCATAACCGCAGAGGAATGCAACAACCGCAGCAACCGCGATATTTACGTTTTCTTTTTTCGTATGGTTATGCCCTTCTCTTTTTACACTTCGTGCATGTGTACTGAATATTAAATAAGTTAGTAATGATAACATAATGTGTACCATGCTGATTTGTACAAAGGCTCAGTAGATTTGCACTTAACAAGCCTAAACAGACTGTGAATGAGAGAGAGATCGACTGAGCGCGTGCGATTACCTGCGTCTGTCCTTTAGGCTGAGTCATGTATATTTGTGAAAACAGGTTGTCATGTCCAAGGAAAGCAAAATCTCTGTCACATTCGAGGATCAGCACTAACTGTTATATAACAATAGCCTAACAATTTTATTGTCAGGTTTATGTTCTGTTATGTGGACCGTTATTTTGTCATTCTCTTCTGTTTACTTCACTTCCTGTTTCAATGCAATTTAATTTCGGTTTCTGAATTCCTTACATCATAACACATACACACACAGATATTATATATATATATATGGCGATAATACCGCATACCGCGCTTTTGAGCCACTCAAAATTACCGCAAGGGAAATTCCTTCACCGCGACAGCCCTAGTCACTATTATGTGAAATAAAGTGACAGTTGTGAAATATGCCTTTACAACTGTAAGAAATAAAGTCACAATTAAATGAAATGTAGTCACAATTACAAGAAACAGTCAAAATTGTAAAATACTGTATAAAGTCATGCTTATGAAAAATAAAGTCACTATTATGTGAAATAAAGTGAGTTGTGAAATATGCATTCACAACTGTAAGAAATGAAGTTACAATGAAGTAATATGTAGTCACAATTACAAAAAAATATAGTCTCAGTTGTACCATACTGTATAAAATCATGTTTATGAAAAATAGTCACTATTATGTGAAATAAATTGACAGTTCTGAAATATGCATTCACAACTATAAGAAATAAAGCTGCAAGTAAGTGAAATGTAGTCACAATTACAAGAAATATAGTCAGATTTGTAAAATACTGTATAAAGACGTTTATGAGAAATAAACTCATAACTACAAGTAATGAAGACACATTTACCCTTTTATATTTCACTTTGAGGCAGTCACGTATTGAACCATGTTTTGTGGAGAACAGAATTAAGCTGTTAAATAAGGAGTGACAACCGTTTTTAGCTGCAGTGTGTATATGGTCACTGTGGCGTTACGTCACTTTTTTTTTGTCTGTTTGCCAAATAGCTAGAACACCCAAGATGCATTGGGACACTATTCAGAGGTAAGATAAGATGTAAACAACTGGGTTTCATTGAGGATTTGTGAATGGGTGTGTTTGAGTCGGCACGGGCTGGAATGAGAATCATGCCATTTTGACTGTCATGATATGATGGATAGATAGAGCTGTTTAGTCTAGCGTGGATCCAGGCTGTCTTGCGATAGCTGCCGTTGTTTTCAGTAGCCTCTCATCTGTCACCTGTCTGGCAGTTGAAAGGGTAAATGACACTGAGCTCTGTCTGACAACAAGCCAACAGCAGACGAGAGCCTGAGCTCAATGCTCCAAACCCTCCATCTATATACATCAATACTGACATCATGCGTCTGACGCTTGGGAAATGGAGAGTTTGTGTTGAACTCCTCTCTGAAATAGAACCTGCTTATTTCAAGGATTAGTGTTAAATTTGCCACTCTCCACTGTTCTGGCTATTGTCAACTTTGTTTTGTCAGGCTTATCTACTGTGTGTGTCTCCAGGCATTGACATAGGTATGACATAACATCCGTAGCATCTTTTTAGAATTATTGTTAGATGGATTTTGTCAGCCATGGTTTGTTTGACTGATATAATTGATATGGTGAATGTTGGTATCCTGAAATAAATTCTGCTAAATTCATTCAATACCCAATTTGATGTTATATGTGTGCTGCTGAGGTGTTATATTCAACCCTAATTGGGCTTTTCCAGGTCTGTGGTCTCTCAGGTTGTGGTCTGTTTGATGTCTGGAAAGTGTTTATCACTGGGCCAGAGGCCTCATTTGTTGACTTTCACACCGTGACTAGGCTTACTCAACTGACCACTAAAGCAAATGAGCTGGTCAGCAATGTAATTATGGTGTCAGGGAGTTTGCCTGGAGCCAGCGGTACAACTGTTTCGGGTTGAAGTCTGTGTGCTTAAACCCCGATGCTGATTAATTGGTGGTTTAACAAAGACACATTTGTCTTGTTCAGTAATTCACCTTGCCCACTTAAATAGGAATTACGGTACTGAGGAAGTATTTAATCACCATACACCGAGTCTGATGTACTGACGTGTTTAAAAGTGATATTTAAATTCAATCAGTAAGCCGTAAACTATTTTCATGTAATGGCCAATAACTGACAAATGGTCAATATATTAAAATTCTATACTACTGCGTCTAAATAAACTTAAAATATAAAAGTAAAAACTAAATTCAGTGGTTTGAATGTGAATTTAGTCATCTCAGCATTATTAAAAATTAATCTTTTTCAGATTTGTTAAAGATTAAAATAAAAAAAGTTTAATTAAATTATGTTTGTTTTAAGTTAAATTCTAAGTGAGTGTTAGATGATAGCAAAAGTAATCTAAATGTAAAAACAGGGTTACAATTTAAAGAGGATAAATAAAACTAAATATCTAATAACAGCCAATATCTGACATGTTACTGGTAAATCTCTAATTAAAAATAAGTAAAAAGACATTTAGTATTGTGTAACACACAGGTGTGTTTACATCCCTGGACCAATGAGATTTGTCTGGGGGCGGGGCTACCCAACACAATGTAACAGAAATAGAAACTAAGTGCTAACAAAACGTCTTGTAACTCATTGCTTGTTGCGGCTGGTTAGGACGAAAAACTCGGATTAATCCTGAAAGAAATGGGGTTTATTGTGTCATGTCTGGTTAGAAAACATGTAAGAGAATGTGATGTGGTTAAACGGCTTTTTCATGTCTTTTTCACGTGTGCTTTGGCGTGTCTGGACCTGTGTCTATAGTTTTAATTAACTAATAATTTGTTCTTTTTGACTCTACTTTCAGTTTCACCTGGGAAAAACTCCACCTTAACGAGATTTATACGATTTCGGGAGCAGTAGAGCCAAAAACCATCACATCCCTCTCTGATTAAACTCAATCACCTGGACCGGTGTCCCTTTGCCCTTTTTGGGTCCCTCTGCTTCCTGATTCTTGGACGAAGCTTCGGGATTGTAAATGGAGCAAAGAGACCTTACTCGAACGGTCCGGCCCAAAGGAAACGAGGAGTTCTTCGCCACTGTTACCACCATCAACAGAGCAGATCTCAGTGAGGTGGGTCTCCTCGCCAGTCCAATCAAGAGCCTCCCTTTACCTGGAGAGCAACAGGACCATGAGGAGGACGAAGACCTTGGTCTGGGGAAGGACATCGATGTCACTTCTAATGCGGACAGTGAGAGATGGGGGCAGGGAGATGGGCTGGAGGAGCAGGAATTCTCCATCAAGGAGGCCAGTTTTTCTGAAGGCAGCCTCAAGTTGAAGATACAAACGACCAAGCGGGCCAAGAAGCCTCCTAAGAATCTAGAGAACTACATTTGTCCTCCTGAGATCCGCATCACCATCAAGCAGCCAGGAGAGCAGAGGACCGCCAAGCATGCCAAGAGTGTCAGGGGAGGGAAGGAGGAAGATAAAGGACCCCCCAGAAAAAGGGTTAGTGTCACTGTCAGTGTTTAGAAATGCTGTTGTTTTATTGTGTCATGTGATCACTGTTGTGTTAATGTCATATGGTATAATGGGAATAGATAGTATGAACCTTAGTCAGAGTAGATGCCATATTGAATTTGACAGCAGTGAAATTCCACTGGCAGCTGATGAAATACTGAAAGTATATTTTCTATGTAAACTCCTTTTATATTTTTATATTTTATACTTTTTATATTTTTTTTGCATGAACAAAATATAATTTTTTTAAATGTAAAATGTGATTTTGTGCAATAATATGAATTTGAATGTTATGTACATACAAAAAATTTCTTGAACAAATTTTTTTTGTGTTACAGATTGATCCTTTTATCCACAAAATTAGGTGTCTCTTTAACATGAATTCAGAAAAAAGTCAGAATTGCGATACGTAAAATATAGGAAATAAGGTCCGAATTGTGTGTCCAAACTCGCAGTTCTAGGAAAGTTAGTCTGAATTGCGAGTTTTAAAAATTGTGAGATAAAAAGTCACAATTGTGTAAATTTGTACATTTTGAGTTGCATGTCTTTGAACAGAATGTACTTCTGTCCCTCACAGTCTTCTTTGTGTCAAATTAAGTATGGCATCTGACTAAGGACGTTATTGTAACCATTTGGACAAGTATTTTTCTAAATTTTATCATGTCAATTATAGCTTTCTAGCTCATGTTCTCAATTTTTTATTTATTTTTTTTAAGTGCTTTCTCTTTAAAAGAAATCATGTTTATGCTGAGCCTAAATGACACAATTGCTTTTTCTGGGGTGTCAGCTTTTTGACTGCTCGTCAAATGAAGTGTGTCCAGTATAGGGGTGCGCCGATCCGATATTCAGTATCGGTATCGCTCCGATACTGGCATTTTTTGCTGGACCGGGGTATCGGTCAGACGAGGCCGATCCAAATCTGATATTCTGCGTATACTATTTTGTTTTTGTTAAGCCCACGAAAGCCACAAAAAAACATTATAAAGCACAATAAAGTTTTCGCGTACTATATTTCAAGTGTTCTGAAGCCGTTCCATACAGATGAATATTTGCCTAAGTCAAGTTCACATAACTCTTCGTTCCGCTGCGGCTGTCTGTCATTCTCCATTCAGCTTTCAAACTGCGTGTCACGTTCGGTTTCTACAGTCAAAACGATGAAACACTCTCCAAGATTATTAAATGTTCCCAATATACTTGATCTGTAAATAAAGATAAATGATTTTGCATAAAAGTACTTTATCTTGCTGGAGTTTGCTGTTTCTAAATCGTGTTACTTTCTACCGGGTGTCTGTTAGATCACAACACTAGTGTAGAGAGCACTATGAATTGTTCTTCACGAGCACAGTAACTGAAATTTAAAACTGTTAAAAGAAAAGGCTCAATAAACTAACGCACAGATTTAATACACTGCGCATTATTATCTCTTCACTTTGTGCTTTGAACTTCTTCTTGCGGAGCACCTATGCCTGGCTGTGCGCTGTTATTCCGTGTTGCTTCAAGCGTATCATTCTGCGCACGGGATGCACATACGCGCTTTGTGCTGCTCTGTATTGGAGCCTTTCGTATTATAGTACTTTTGCGCAATGAAAAATTATTAATAGCCTATCTTGTTCGTCTTATCTATCATATGTTGCTGCCTCATTACTGTGCTATACATTTAAAAGAAATGTCTTTTAATTTATAATGTATATTTATATATAAAATATTACTTGTTTTTCATGAATGTATTTTACAACAACACAAAGAGCAATGTGTAACATTTTACCAGATTTAGTCCTACACCTATTCACTTTTACTTTGTTCCCCACTAAATAGTTTTATAATCATTTTATAAAACGCATGATTTTTCTAGAGTAAGTTTTCCTACCGAATTGTCCACTAACCTAGCTTATGATAGCATTTTTGTCATAGATTATGATTATATATTTTTGTTATTTTTCTTTATAATGAAGTTGTCTATATTTAGTAGATTGTGTGTAACACACAAAAGAGTGATGATCAGATCAACACACACTGAGGTATAGAAATTCTACACTGAAAAAAAAAAACTGCACTGGTATCAGATCGATATCGGTAACGGCAGATACTCAGGATTTTTGGTATCGGATCGGGATCGATTCTGAAAAAGTGGTATCGAGCCAGCCCTAGTCCAGTATGTGCCATTGAGTAACGTAACAGCTAGTCATTAACCTTTTGTGACATTTAGATTCAGTGAGTTCACTGACTTACATGTGGTCCAGATATCTTACTCAGTGTAAAGGGTCTTTTTTGAATATGTCAGATGACACAATTTTTGATTTGGGATAACAAAATGGTATGAGCAGAATGATTTTTGGGCATGGTATCATGGTAATTTCATGTTTTTAACATGTTTTATGATAGTTCATTGCTGTCTCTTGGAGTACCATGTAAATGCTAGGGATGTGCCAAACGACTGTTTTCAAAATCAACTAGTTGGTGGGTTCCTTGGTCACAAGGTAGACGTAAAATTAGGCTGGTTTTGAGGTCATGTGATCCTGATCAGGTACATTTCACAATGTTTCACAACGAAGCACAATGTGATATAAAGAGAGGTCTCAAGACTCATTTTAAAAAGCTTAAAGGTTAGTTCAGCCAACACTTAACCCTCGTGTCACTCTAAACTTACTCTAAAGACTTTAAATACTCAAAAGAAATCCATATTAGTACGTCTTAATAGATTTATTAATAGGTCTTCTGAAGAGACACAATCGCTTTATATGACAAACATATTTCATTTAGGCTTTTATTCACATATAAACATTGATCAACGCACACAGAGCGCATCAAATATGGTAAACAAGCTCAAATGTGCTTGCTGGACATGCGAGAACCAATCATGTTTGTTCTTGTGTGTCACACAAACTTGTTTGAGTTCCACAAGAATCAGGTTTGTTCTTTCTGGTACGGTTGAGCTCCTCTTCAGATCACATGGATTAAACTTCTTGATTTCTTTTTACAATATTTATTAACTTTTTAAAGTGTGAAAGTTTTCTCTCAGGTTTATTATAAAAACATATTTTCATTAAAAATATCTTTGGGTTTCAAAGATGAACAAAAGCCTTATGGGTTTGGAATGACATGAAAGTGAGTAAATGATGACAGTATTTAGATTTTGGGGTGAACTATCCCTTTAACACAACATTGTGAAAACACAACCGAGCGAGTTTGTCTGTTTGTTGAGAATGACTGTAGCTGTAGTGCAATTCATAGTATGTTGTCAGTTTGCGAATTAAAAATTAAAATATCCCAAAATACCAAAGCCAGGACAACCGACTTATCCTTAGTAAAGACCACAGTACATAAAAATGTTAATCATCCAGTATTTACCGTTTGATACCATCAGTGTACCGTGATTCTATTAGTCGGCTACTTTTTTTGCAAAGGGAGCTGGAGAGGATTCTGCCAAATTGTGTGAGTTCATGAAAATGTGAGACGCTAAAATGGCTCCTTTTAGTAAACACTTTCAGCTCACCACAGCGTGCTCCATCAAGTTTTCAAAACAGATATGTCGCATTTTCCCCGTCCTCACCAAAGAATGAAGGATTGTGGGAGAGAATGGGAGGAGAGGTTGGTGATCCCACAGCCAGAGTCTGTAATTTGACCATAATTAGGGAGAAAAATCTGTGCTTACTGAATCAGAGAAGGAACTGCCAGCAAATCTTTCAGCAAACGCACCGCAGGCTCAAATTGATCGCATTTGGTGTGGAATCTCTGGCGTTGAAACGCTCTGATATCTTTTCATCTTTACAGTAATCTCTTAGGGAATGAATTGTTTGTACTGTAATGGAAGACCAGCTCCTGCTGTTTCGTGTGATGTGCATTTAAAAGCCCATCCACGTCTGCCAAACGCATTTGACTTGATCCCAACAATTGATGGTTTGATTATTGGATCTTGAATTTTGTATGTAGCTGCATGTTATCTGATTTCCCCAGGGATTTCTCTTTGCCTGGAGAGGAAGGACAATGTTGCCATGAAGCCGAAGCCAAGGGTCTCGAATTTCTCTCATTTTCGGGCTGGGAAACTTAGCCCTCGTCCACCCCACAGAGATGAAATTTTCTAAAGCGGCAGATACACGCAGCGGAGAGGGCGATGGGGTAATCAATGGAAAACAGAGAAAGGCTCAAAGAGCAACAGGGAACTGAGGCGGGAAGCCTGGAGTGCAGCTGTCTCTTTCTGGCAATCTCCACATTGACCACAGACAGAGGGTCAAAAAGGGCAGAAGAAAGAACAGAAGAGGTGGCCTCACGCCACCCTCTAAAGTGTAGCCGTGTCTATAGAAAACAGCTCCAGAAAGGCAAAGAAAAGCAAGCGCCCATCCCCCAAACGCACACACTACAGATGGAATCCCATTCACTTCGAGAAGGGACAGTGCCACAAACTCCTCATTTAGACCCACCAAATCCCATTCTGTCCTTGCTGTTTGGAGCTTAGGCGTCAAGCCCAGCACCTCTTCTCATCTCTCGCTTACAAGCAGCGTGGGGTCAGGGGTTAGTGCGTAATTGAAACCGGCCCGGACACGCTGAGAATAGGGGCTTACATCAGCCCTCTCGGACCGCGACAGCTGCTCGCTGCGTCTTCCATTCGTGGCAACAGCCTTTTTTCCCCCTGCTAATGTAATCAGAACGCCAGGGCAAGCCGGGCACTCTGATGAATTAACTCCAGCTCCTCGTATGGATTAGACCTCCTCTTCCTCTCACTCCACTTGATGACCTGTTTTGCACTTTAAGTGTTGTCGTGGGCTGCGTTGCTGGAAAATTAGTTTAATGCAACAGAAGTTTTCTGCACCCACACAATAGTGTGACCACACAGCCAGAAATAGATCGCAGCCTTCGCGCTGGCGTTGTAAAAGCACAGAGTCTGGATGTGCAATTAGGCGGTCTGAATATGCAGAGGTCAGGACACGTTGTGTTTGCCGTTTCCATTAGGACTTAACCGAAAGGTTTCGCAAATGGCATCTATTATTTTTCCCATTTACCAAACTCTGAGGAAAAACATTTAGTTTGAATGCACATTTTTTTAAAATGCTGCAAACTAATTTAAAAGGCTGGATGATAACAGTGCTCTCCTCAGTATTTTTCCCGTTCGTTTCCTCCACTGAGATTTCAAAAAAGACGAGTTGGTTATGTAATTCCTAGTTAATATATGTAATGCTTTATGGGAGGGGCAGTTTTGTTGTGGTTCCTCTTTCTATGGTAACAGAGTTCTCTGATTGGTGGATTCAAAGCACTGCCCACTTTAGGATTGAGGATATTGTAGTTCTTCACTGGAAATTTGAAAATTACATAAAATTGTAAGATCACGCTGACTTTTGGCTTCTACAGAAGCATATGTCATTACCTGATAACCTCAGAGCTCATGGTAAGTCTGTCTTGAACAGTTTTTGTTAAAAATCATTTTTTATTTTTGAAAAACCAACTTGTTGCTAAAAGGCAATTTATATATCACTCCAGGGCTCCAGACTAACATTTGAGAGCAGTGGCACCAGCGCCACCAAGTTCTGCAGATGGTGGTGCCAGGAGCAGATTTGGTAGCGCTAGGGTGGTGGTGTGGGGGGTTTTAAAAATAAAGATAATTTAATCATAAAATTACTATTGTTTTGCATTAATAAGTGCAGTTACTAATAATATTACACGTTTATTTACACATTTGACAGTAAAGCACTGAGCTTGAGTTGAGAAGCATGCAAAATGTACTTTTATTAGCAACAGTAACGTGCAAAATATTTATATAGAAAAATAATGTATTCTACTCTTATTAAAATTACTATCATTCTTCTATAGTATTATATGTAACTGACCAATAACTTCAGTATTATAAAAGGAACATTCTTTATGTGTGATTCAGTCGCAAACTGAAGAAAAGTTTGTTTTTCAAGGCACTTTGTGACTTTTCTTACTTCATACACAAAACAAGAGCAAAACTTTGATTTCTTGGTGATTTGATATTTTATAATAGTGATTTTATTATTTTAAAATATAAAGCAAAAAGTAGAAATGAATGACTAATAAGCCAATAAACCACAAAGTATATTTTGGTCATCCAATTAAAAATACCGTTTAAATTGAATCGTTTTTAGAGCTTTAAAGTGCTGGAAATAGTTGTGAAATGCTTGAAAGTCATTGAAAAGTGCTTGAATTTCTCTTTCTGAAGGTTGTACAAACCCTGAAATTAATTATGTAATAACATTCATCTATTTCTGCCACAACACCATGTTTATAGTCAGCGTTGCTACTTTTGGATTTCTACGTCAATGCTGTTTGATTTGTTTATAACAGAGAATTCTGTGCAGAATTTGAATGCAACTTGCAACAACCTTATTCATTCTGCAGCGAATTCAAACGCTTTTCACTGGATCTCGCAGCGCCGTGCAGACATTAATAGTGTCGCGAGATCAACATTGGTTCCCGAGGAAACCTGTTCTGAGCTTGACTGGTTTGCTTGCGCTGCGCTCAATTATTGATCCGAGTTGATAAACGGTTCGTGCTCCGCTGCTCAAACGAGTATTGTGGTTTCTTTACGCTTTGGTTTCGTTTGCCGTTTGACGTTTCTCATATGCAGAGCTTATGAGTTAGACAACGCGGTGGTCACGCCAGTGCGACCGCTCACAAAATTTAGTCGTGCCGGCAGAAAAAATGGTCGCAGTTTGGAGCCCTGCACTCACATGCTATACTAGTAGCTGGGGGTGCTTGTCCACTGAAGCCCAGTTGACTTTAAGTCTATAATGTATTTGTATCCAGTATCACCCCTGTGGTTTAACACAGTAGTGAGTTCATTGTGATGACAAGCCCGATAGAAGGTGGATCAATGCGCGAGCGTGTGCTCTCTGAGGGCCAGACGGCAGCGATCTTTGCCCCGTCACTGCTCCGTGTTTGACGACAAGACTTTGATTGTCAGCCATTTCCGCCGGAGCGGACATGCTCATTGGTGCGTGTTCGTCAGGGGAGAGTGTGAGCGAGGCTTCTGCGACTCCAGCCCTGACTTGATGAGGGGGCCGAGAGGATCGTTTTCCCTGTCAAGACGAGCTCGTGGAGCTCGCTTCCTTTGCGTCTTTACCTTGCGTCTTCTGTCCTAATGGTTGGTATTTAGTAGTTTGCTTGAAGAAAACACATCTGTAATCAGGTTGAAGAATGACTTCCTCTCCGGGCGACGATAGCGGAGGGGATAAGAGGTTTAAAAACGGTGGATTGTGTAGCAGGGTAAATGCAGCTTTTGTGTAGTAATGATTGGGGAGTCTGGCAGGGAGCAGATGGGCTAGCTCTCTGTCTCATTGTGTCTGGCTCTTTCTTTTTTTCATTTTGGCTGAACTAATATGCCAGATGGTGGCAAAGAGGAAAGGCCAACAAGTGAGCTGGGGCATATGGGGAGCCTGGTTAAAATGGGACCCTACTGTGGCGGGGGATGGGCCGGAGACGTGTGATACAATAGCAGGTAATTAAGGGAAGGACTTGACTTCGCCGCTAAGCCTTTGTGCGTGGCAAAATATTTTTTAGAGGACCTGCCGTCAGCATCAGACAACACTGCTGTACATCAAATTATTACACTGATTTCGCTCAATCGGCCGTGATTATTTTTTCAGTGTTCACATCTGTGTTTGAGCCTTCATTAGTTGCTACAGTCTTTTGGATAATAGTCCTTTCATTGTCACAAAATTCTCATTATTTTTTAGGACGGCCCATTCACGATATATTTGTACATTCGTTAACCTGTTTGTCTTTTGTGTGGACTGTTATGGTGTCTGGACGTCCAGCAATCTGCCTGTTAATTCTGATGTCATGCATCACAATTTCCAGGTCCAAATGTTCTGTCAGATTCAAAAAGCAAACAACAAACAGTGCTAAAATACACTCACAGTGCGCTACCTGTAATACACTGAAAACTCATGAAAAAACATCTGAAATCTCAGATGGCCAGACAGTGATTCATCTCTCATGAATGGTTAAAATATTGGTGTCTGGACACTGTGAGCTTAGAGACTGCAGTGTTTTTAAAAGCTTAGCTTAAATGTGAATAAATAGTGCTTAGAAATGACTGTGGAGATGGTATTTTCATATAGAGATAGATTTGTTGCATTATTCCAAATAAACAGATTATGATCCACGCATTTGTGGATCGCTTCCTTTACATTTGTGAATGGCTTTCTGTGCATTTGTTGATTTTGAAACATTTGGAACGTGCTACGATTGGTCAGCGAAATGTGGCTGTTATCTGATTGGCTTGAGTAGATGGTGGTTGAAGTCCACACGTTTGTGAATTTGTCATTTGTCTTGATGCTAGAAATGTTTCAAAAGCCACAAATGCGTGCAGTGATCCACATATGTACATAATGAATGCCAGGCAAAGTTGTTTGTAGAATAAAAAGATATTTGTGATTTGTTTTTTTTTTATTTGTGAATTTAATTCATGTTTGTGAAACTCTTAAGATTTATTTGTGAATCTCATTCTATTCATTTGTCAATATGTTTAATTTTTGTTAAACATATTGTCTCTTTACATTTATTTGTGGATCATAATCTGTTTATTTGGAATTATGCAACAAATCTATCTCCATATTCTCAGCTGAAATGAGTAGAGGTTTGTACCTGGAAACTGTGTGTGAGTGCTTATACGTGTGTGTTTAACTCCCAATATTAAACTCTGGGTTATACCCCCTGCATGAGTTCCTCTCACTCTGTTCAATATGTATCACTTCAGCACCTCAGCATCCACACACACACACACACACACAGCCTCATCACTCAGGGTTACAGCCCATCAACTCTGTGTCTGTATACACAAGCTAGCGCTCATCCACCCGCCAAAAGTCTGGCCTTCATTCCCAAATGCATAGCTCACCCCAGTGATCTACTGCCATGGACCAGTCCAACTGACATATGTATCATATTTTCTTTTGGCCCGTGTGTCCAAACCATAGTTGCCAGTGATGTAGAGTCAACAGTAATCACATCAAAAGAAATATAGACCCACATAAACTGGCGCGTTGTTTGGTATTCCTTGGTTTACTGCCAGCGTCACCTTCTTTCAGCTACACGTTCGTCTATCTCGTCATCGGCTCGAGACGAATTCAGGTTTAAATCCATTTAAGTATCTGTGAGGTGTGATAAGGAAGCCCCTTTTAAGAGTGTCCAAACCACGGCCCTCCTGTTGGCTGCCGGTTTTTATGTACTAATGGCATTGGCCACTCTCTTATCTGTCTGTCACACAAGCCCTGCTCCTAAAGCTTCATTACCCAACACCCATGGAGTCATCCTTTAATACGAGAGCATAATCATTAGGAGCCGGTCCAGTGTATTCACCGGAAAATTAATTCGGCATCTCTCGCTGAAGTCGATAGGTGACTCCCTCAGCCTCTTGATGTGAGGTATTTATAACAAGCTGTTTGTCATTGGGGGAGTGTCGATGGTGAACGGGGAGGAAATTGTGGGCAGTTGAGCAGTCAAATAAAAGTGACCTCTGTGTGTATGAGACTGTCAGAGCAAGAAAAAAAAATCCCTGAATGTGGTTTTACTTCCTTTTTTAGTACTCTAGCTACTGTTGTTCATTTCAGGGACTGTCTAATCGGTATGTGAATATGAGTGAGATGCAGCGGTGCTGATAAGTTTATTATTTCGTAGATAAGTGGAGTCTTATCTGGTACTGTTACTTGCAAAAGCAAAAAATACTATTACTATTGCTCATACCTTTAAAAACCAATAAATGTGTAACTGACAAGTCTACCTTAATATTTATTTATTTATTTTTTATTTTTTACTGCTGTTGTGTCTGCCGCTTACTGTTGTATGGCTGATTGTTTGTCTACGTGGTTTTGTATGTTTAAAAGAGAAGAAAATAGCAATAAAAATGTGATTTAAAACAACAAAAACAACAACAAAAAAACAATAATCTACGGCTGTTGATTGATTGATTAAAATGTATTTAATATTTAAATATTTCAAAAAAATAATTACCTCAGGTTGATTAATTAAATCAGATGATCACAATGAATTGCATATTTCATGATTTGCTCATGTAGATGAATCGAAAATATTATTGTGTCAAATGTGTAAGGCATTGAATTGGCAAAATATTGTAAATAATGTTTGTTTTATTTTAATATCATTAAGTATAAGCTGTTTGCTGACCTACAGAATACAGCAATCCATTATTCAAATGATTTTGTCAATCTGTTTTCACAAAAAAAAAAAATGTAATATTGGTCTATTTTTCAATATTTTTGTTGCTTTATTTACATACGTGTTAGATGGACATTTTTGGTCACTGCATCATGTCTCATCATTTTCTTGGTGTCTCACCTTGAACAGTGCATTTGTATGATGCAGCTTCTGTTCTGTTGCACTCTGCCCAGCTGCTGAGTGCAAGAAAGGGTCCTGTGTGAGTGTTATAAGAAATGACCCAGTCATTGGATAACAAAGTGTTTGCTATGAATTAAGGTGTGGTCACCTTTACCTGTTGTTCTGCAAATTTTCACAGACATCCAATCATTTATTTTGGGGCGCTTGGGAATTTCGTGTGCGGGGCAAAAGATGCTCATGCTTATTCACTGCTTTGACCCTCAGAAAGCTGCTTGTGCTTTTTACACTATTGACAATAGACAACAAACCATTTTCCCCATGAAATTTCACTAGTGTGACCACACCTTTAGTATTTTCATTTTGGTAGGTTTGTGACTTCTCACTGTGGCGGTTTGGTCCCAGGTGAAACTATGTGAGATTACTCTTCTCACCAGCTGTTTTCTAGTGGTCCCAGTCTTTGTTTTTTGGGCCACTGTGGCTGCAAGGGCTGTTTTCTTTTTTCTTTTGGAGAGGTGTGGGGGTTGGGTTTGGGCTCAGTCTCTATGATTTACTGCAGCCGAAAGACCAGCTGCCCCTCTGTGTCTGTTCAGGCTAACCCTCCTCCTCCTCCTTAGCCAGCTCAGGCATTCTGCCATTGCAGACCTGAGGGCAGTGGACATCGCTACGGTCTCTAATAAATCTATCGACGTCCGAACTGCTGCTTAGACCAATGACACTCATGAATTAGGAGTGTGGTTTTGTATTGATATCTGTGTCTTTAACAAGACATAGATTTAGATTTGAGTAGATCGCCATATTTTGACCTGGGGTGAACTGTTGGGTCGGTAGGCCACTCTGGGGGATGGGTTGAGTGTGAGCGAGGGGGAGAGACCAATTTCAGCCTGGTGCAAATGATTTGACAGCATGAATCAGCCAGCAGCCTTGTACGGAAATGAAATTAGGGGCTCATTTAGCTAACAAAGCTACACAAATTTGAACAAGCACCAAACAAAACTTTTACTTGTGGAATTAAACTAAACCAGTTCAGGTATTGCCATGATCAGATCATTTGTCACAATTGGATCCATCTGTAATGTTACTGAACTTTTCTTGACCGGTAACTACATCATTGAATTGACCAATGAAATCAGCTGTGGGGCGGGGTTTGCGCTTAACTGGTTTGGGGAAAAAAAACACACAATTCTATTGGATACCTTGAATTCGTATTCTATTCAGTGCCTCATCAGAAATCCTACAAAATCCTACTATTATGAATTAAATGTCTTTTAAAAAATGTTTTAAAGGGATAAATTGAAATGAAAATTCTGTCATTAATTACTCACCCTCATGTCGTGCCAAACCCGTAAGACCTTCATTCATCTTCAGAGCACAAATTAAGATATTTTTGATGAAATCCGAGAGCTTTCTTACCCTGCATAGACAGCAACGCAACTACCACATTCAAGGCCCAGAAAGTTAGTAAGGACATCGTTAAAATAGTTCATGTGACATCAGTCGTTCAACCATAATTTTATGAAGCTACGAGAATACTTTTTGTGCGCAAAGTCAGTCTCCGCCGCCATTCACAACAGTACCACGACACATACTTAGCACATGTCATGTACTCTACACATAATCACATCGTTAGTGCAATTACGTTATTTTTAGACATCAAAGTTACCCTTTTTTCATTTATAAAACAATTTGTTTTATTTTAGTGTTATTTACCAGTGGGTTCAGATGTTAGGTTATTTTAAATGGCTTGAACAAGATACAGCTTTTGATCTGGCATTACGAAAGACATTCACAACACCCGGGTGGAGAACAATCTTTTAACTGACACATCTAACCTGGGAATAATTCTGTCAGGTGTACACCAAAATGCTGAAACATTACGTTACCATGTGAGCAGAAAATGGGGAGTCTTTAATTCATTACACTAGGTTCAGTTTGCCAATACATCTTTGCATTATGCAAGTAGTTGAATTCTGTGGCAGTACTGAAACCCCTAGCAGTCATACTAGTAAAGCTGTGTTGACTCTGAAAGACAGACACAGGTCAGGGTTAGACAACTGGAATCTCCCCTCTGGTGAGACCTTTACATTTTGGTTGGTGGTTTCTATAAACAGACTGTTGCCAGCCACATCTAATCCATGAATATTTCTGTTACGAGCGCTATGCCTCACGTACACACAAAGAATATCATTTACCCATGCCTGTATGTGGTAGTCTGTTTCAAGGCCTCTCATGGCATGCTCACAATCCCTCTGTTGTGCATATGCCAGTGCTGCGGGCAGACTTTATACATATCTTCTCCATAAAACATTAGCAAGCTTCACTTTTCACTGCAGTATCATCAGTATGCTTGTTGCTCAACTTTGATGTCAGTAAGTTGATAATGTGGTCATTCAGACTGCTTCACATTCTGAAAGGTTTCAGTCCTTTTGGTCAGTGGTTTTTAGCCATTATGGTGGCTTGTGGACAACAGGGAAAATGTAGTTAATCAACATAGGTTGCGATAAATGAATGCCCTTGAAAATTAATTATAATTAACAATACTATGAGAGCTAAAAGAAAATATGACCCAGACAACCTTAAATATGGGTTCTGTTGTATTGAGGATAAACATGGTTTGCGCTGACCATGGTATGTTTTGTGTATTGAATTATTTGAACCTATTTGGGCTTAAATGATTTTGGTACTTTGTTGAATCGCCACTTGATGTTGAATGTTTGCATCCTGAAGCAAAACCAGTTGAGGACTACTGCTGTAGATTCAGAGCTGCAATCACACCCATTGTCATTTGTACTTTCACAAGCCTTGTAAATAGAGTGGTGGAACTATGATGTCACTTTGTAGGCAAAAACCCAGAAGCGAGTTAGCATTTTAGCACTTCCGGTTCCATCGTCCCAGAGTCAATGGGTTTTTTGAATGGGATTTTGGTTAAATCCCTTAAATAAGGTCCGTGGTTCTCACAGGCTCAAGATACTTTCACGTTTTATTCTATGACATAAAACACACCAGTTACACCCCACTCGTGATTTTTTTTTAAACTGTTACGTTTCTTAAAAAAGACAGTTGCTAACGAGTTGCTAAATGGGACTACAGGCGCTGTCGGAGACATTAAACGTCATCGCGCCGAACAGATTATCAATTTACAGTATTTTCCAATTATAGTATAATTTATAGTGCAATTAATTGTAGAATAACCAATTAATAGTCTCCCGCATTTTATATTGTTATTTGACAATGTTTTTTTGCTTTGCCCTGAAATGCAACACAAGTTTTCGGATGGAAGAAGCTCGTTTTATCGCTTACTGATGCAGAGACTCTGGGTTCAGACCATAAGGTAAACTCATATGATTATTCCATGTAAACACCACATTTACCGGCTTTACGTGGTGAAAGTGAAACTTTAATGATGCATAGTGCTTAAAGCCACGTTAAAATTAAATGTTTATGACCACATGAAGCTGTTATATAGATTGAGGATTTTTTAGAAGCAAGGATAAAATAACATTTTGTGTACCCACCCTAACAAAATGATAGCTGAAATGTGGTACTTTATTCACTAAAATAAGTTTAATCTTACCATATCCAAAAACTCACTCACTCTGCTGTTATTTAATAGATTAAATGCACTAGAATTTATTGAATAGTACGTGGAGACACGTTTTTAATTAAAATATTCATATTAATCAAGGATTTATTGACTTTTAATACACCTTATTTTGAAATGTACAGAAATACGTGCTTTCAAATGTCCTTTAGTTATGATTATTTAATTTATTCACTATACTATTTATTATAATGTCTCATTTGAGTTTTAGTTTGGCTCTAGTTTTTTTATTTATTCCAGTTTATATGAAAAGGTTCATGTAGCGTGGATTAAAATTCATATACAGAGTAAATCCTTTTCACTGAACATGTTAATAATAAGTTTGAGAAAGTTGTCGGTATCGTGATGGTGGTGACGTTGAAGGCGAGTGACCATGGTGCTGTAGCTCGTTTATAGCCTAAGTTTAGCTTTTAAGTTCTGGTGCTTGTATTTGGGCTTCAAAATTCATAAGTTATGTTATTTTGTGAAGATTATCTTGATGGACAAAACGTGTAAGTTTCATGAACTATGACTGAACACAGAGCTTATTTTTTGCGATAATCCAAAAGGCTATGGAAAAATCCTATTGGCTTTTTGTCGAGGGAACCAGTTTCATGCTAACAGCTGATCTGCCTACAAAGGGACGTCATAGTTCCCGCACTCTATTAGGTCAATCTTTTTCTGTTGGCGTCTAGACTCTGATTGATTGGAAATTGAATTCCGTAATAGGAGGGTGACAGATATGACCTCTGAACTCTTATGAAATTGTAGCCTGTGCATGTCAGCAGTTACCTTGCGTGAATGTTTTAGAATAAGCAGAGCTCTGAAACTAAAGTTTAACTGAATTAACTGAAGTATGTCAGTTAGCCTAATTGATTCACGTCATATAACTGATTGAAAGCCAGTAGCTGAGAACAAAGTTTCTTGCTGTATTGCTGTTCTCCAGTGGCCACAAATACATATAATTCTTTTTCATAATTTGTTTAATTGGCAAGTTTTAAAATGACTAAAATAAATAAAAGCAAGAATA
The DNA here is from genome assembly GCA_039654775.1 of Spinibarbus caldwelli. Lineage (NCBI taxonomy): Eukaryota > Metazoa > Chordata > Actinopteri > Cypriniformes > Cyprinidae > Spinibarbus > Spinibarbus caldwelli. The sequence goes on along the minus strand of CM077223.1, from coordinate 20,210,614 downwards.
AATATGCAGAAGTGTCAATGAGACTTGTGAGTTACGTTTGAGTTTAAGAACAGTCTTTTCCTCATCTGATGCTATCATATGGCTTCAGAAGACTTGGAATACAGCGCCCAAGTTGTATGGACTTTTTTTGACAGACGGACAGATGCTACATGTTTATTTTATGGAAACGCAGCACCAACTTTTTTTCCCTGTTCTATTCCACAGAAGAAAGTCATATGAGTTTGGAAAAACTTTTTTGAAGAATTTTCATTTTTGGCCAAAACGATCCCTTTAAAGGAATAAAAAGTGACGTGAAGAACATCAAAGTGCTCATCCTGGACTGAACTGTTCCTTTATTCCTTTGCTAATAGAGCATGAGGGTTAAAAGTAGCCTACTCTAGATCAGCAGTGTTTATTATCACTGCTCCGTGGAACAAAAAAGCCTGTTTAGCCACAGTTTCCGTTAATATTGCCCAGATGTCAAATTACAGTTTTGGGACCAGAGAAATGCCCAAGGAATGTGGGAGGGCACAGGGTTACGGACTGTAATGTTATTGGTGTTTTCAGGAGGAGTGGATTTATTTTACACGGATCACCACTTTTCACGCCGTCTCAATGGGGATTGTGTTCAGTAGGTGGGGCAACAGTGGATATGGCCTCCAGATTTTATATCAATAAACGAAACTAGCTGTGTATCCTGTTGTATAAAGGGAAATTAACTCACAAACCCAACAATCGAACCCTCCTGAGAGCTGTGGCTTGCACATGCGATTGTGAATCTAGACTATACAAAGATTCACGGTGACCATATTGCCTGTTTATGTGGTGATTACTGCCATTAGTCATGTGCGAGTACACCCTCCCTGCTCCTGAATTTGAACCAGTGATAGCAAGGCACTGAGTAAAAGGGCACTCCATCCTCCTAAAGCCACCACACTTGAGTGCTCTGTGCACACTTTTGTGTTACTCAAGTCTTAAATCCCTCTTTATTGATCCTGATCCCGTCTTGAACCCTCTAATCTCCTGATGTCAGACAGCTTATAAGGCTTCCCACATTGGACTTTGGTCTGAGGGAACTTTGCCTGAGTTTGTCATGAAGTAGCCCATTATCCCATAGTAGCCCATTGGGGCCCAAGAATAACAGGAAGTGACCCATGCACCACCTGGATGAGAAAACGTTAGCAGTCCAACCAGACTTATACTTCCTTTACATTAAGGGGCAACCAGACTGACAACAATCCAATCGCAGAGGGTCGCCAAGTCACTCTTGGTTGGTAGTATGTTAAGATGATCAAAAGTATGAAACTTTTGTAAACAAAGTCAGTTGTTAAAACTATAATGATGCCAGGTGTCCTATAGTATCAATAGTACTGGTTGCTTACTTAATTTTGTACACGAGGCAGACGGCTGAGTTCTGATGCTCACAGTTGTATGTTGTAAACATGGTCAGAAATTTCTTAAGTAGATGTTAACAGGCGTGACAGAAATGGCATTAGACCTGCTGCTGTCTATTATTAACCAAACACTAATATCAGTTTTGCCTATACAACTTTAGTCATGTCAATGGTTTACAATCGGATATTAGTGTGGGTGATATGCTCAATTTTCATATTGCCCTATCGTTAGCCTGTGAGATCGCTTATACACGATATTATCGTGCTAATTTAATGATTTATTTACTTAGTTTCACTGCCGGAAAATGAACCAACTCCAGCGTAAGGCTAAAAGCAGAATAATAGAAAATAGTTTAATAGAAACACTGTAAGATACTAATCATAAGGCTTACATTTCCTCAGTTATTCAAAAAGCAGCTACAGAAAACAAGCAAAGAACATCTTAACTGACTAGTATGATTAATAAATCTCTTATACTTACATCTGCAGTTTGTTGTTTATGATGAGAGAATTCGCAAGTGAGCTGAATTTAGCAGTAAAATAATCGTGTTTTACTGCTCAACATAATCGTGTGTGATTGGTTATATCGTGCAACACTGTAAAAACGCCAAAAAAGAAATATAATTGAACAAATAAGTCTTAATATTAATTAGTATTACTAGAATAATAATAATAATAATAGTAGTAATAATAATAATAATAATAATCGTCTTGCTATTGTCAGTGGCATTAGCCACAGGTGATATCTCTGACTATCGTCGATACACGATACTATCATCTATCAGAACAACCCTATCAGATATGAACACAAATTTTGACCTACAGAATATATATATATATATATATATATATATATATATATATATATATATATATATATATATATATATATATATATATATATATATATATATATATAAAACTTGTTTTTTTCCAAATGTCACTTTAGTTATTCATTCATTCTCTTAATTTTTAAATGTTTGTTCTTAATTTTATTACTGAATGTTTACCTAAAACAGTTATTTTTGATTAATTTAATCTTAAAAATCTGTTTACTTAAATGTTACTTGACTTTATTTAGAAAATTACACGTAATTAATTTAATTAGTTGATTTTTATATTTAATATTTAACTTCTAAGAGTGTGTTCAGTGGCACTTTTGTCTTGCAGTGCTATTGAAATCATGGTGCCTGAAAGCTTATTGAGAATTTTGAAGTTTGACTGCCATTGGTGCTAAAATTGACTGCTAATTGTGATATCATGAAATCGGCCACAGTGTTCAACTGTATAAGGCAGCAATTCACATGACTGATTGCTCCTTGCTTGCTGCATATGTTGCTCCTTGTTATTGTATCACCAGTGGTCTCTGTCACTCATGTCACATCAAAACCCTCACTCTCACTGAAAATGAATGACTTGCGATTACTTTATGGTGTTAGCTGTGACACGGACTGTGTATCCATATAGACATCTAGAGTGTCTCCTGGTGTTTGGCGGGCCCTCTTAACTCACTGCAGTGGATTTGTTTGCTCATCAGAAGTCTGAGACCTTCTCACTGCATCAGTTCTCTGTGAGTGGCACGGACTGACCTCATAGCTCAGCACACCGGCTCTCAAGATAGATCTGAAAAACAAAACCATGTCAGTATTCTGGGGCGTCTCATGAATGTGACCCTTAGTGCGCTAATAGCTGGCTGCCCTGCCGGTCCAACAGTAATCATTCCTAACAAGACTTTACTATGTTTATAAGCTCCAGTGTGAATATAAAACCTATGTACAGGTTGACTTATTTACATTTACAATCATGCAATTAGTCCTAGCCAAGCAAATGGCTTTGAAATGAAGTATTATATAGACCTTGATGCTGCATGAGCACCTACCAGCAGCATTCATTACCAGCAGGTTCATATTTAGGTGCTTTATTTGCCTTTGGAACAGGTATTGGAGTACTCCACAATGAAATGATACAAATGACACCATATTTGCTGACATTAAGTCCATTACTGCCCTGAAGAAATGTGTGAATATGATAGCAAACATTTGCAGAAGAGCATGGGGTGGGTGTCTCCTCGGTGTATCAGCGGTTTGTTAATTGGGTCCCCAGTAAGAAGCTGAGGCCTGTATGCTGTGAAAGTGTGTTTCCTGCCTGTACTGATGCCTGCAGAGCAGCTGCCTTTGGTAACCACAGGTTCTCCTGTGAGAGCCTTTGATTTGGTCAATAAAGTGAGCCTGGTGATTTCAGAGAGCCTCTCTTGTGTGTATGTTGGTTAGGATTATTGCGTCTGGTGAATGAGAATGTAGCAGTTGACTGGCTTTGCTCTTTTTTTTCTGTGTGTTTGTACTTAATTAAACAATGCTAATGTTAGTTAGCTAAACAAGAAACAAAGAATATAATACTTAAATACCTAGGTATTAATTAAATTACCTGTCTGTTTTCATATTTGTAGACCTTTAGCATTAGATGATCCAGAAATGGAAAATCATGATTTACTCACCTTCATGTCCTTCATCCTTACAACACAAATGGAGCAGTTTTTAATATTATCTTATCCTTTGTCCATCCATTAAAGTTCCAGAAGCTCAAATATGCTTGTGTGATAAACAAGAACAAACCTCATTGGCTCTCACATGTCAAGCAAGCATGTTTTGTATTGATGGGCTCTATGTATGTGCATTGATTAATGTGTGAATGAATTTATACTGAATTCAGAAGACTTGGATTAAACAGTTTGATTCATATACATTTACAATGTGTTTAAACATTTTGAAGTTTCAATGCTTTGTTGTAATAGACTCTCATTGGAAGGACAGAAATCTCTCAAGTTTCAATAAAAATATTTTCATTTGTGTTTCGAAGATGAGTGAAAGTCTTTAGGGGGTTGGAATGACATGAGGGTGAGTAAATGATGCAAATTTTCATTTTCATGCCAATTTGCATTGTCAGTGATCAGGTTTTTGTGTTGTCATGCTGTTTTCAACTAGAAAGTTTTCCAGGTCATGTTAGCATGTGATTATCAGGCTCATTACCTTAAAAATGGTGTTTTGTTAATCGTTCCAACTCGTACTGACTAAATGAGCACTGTACAGAGCTGTGACATCTTTCTTTGGGAGTTCGTTTTCACCTGGGAACCCAAAACTGCATGGAGGTATGGTTGGAAATTTACTGAATAAATGAGTGATATCGGGTCTTGGCGGGTGGACAGAATAGCCACGGGGGCCATGTGGCATATTGACTTTCATTAGATCTCACTCGACGCGCAATTGAGTTTGTCAGTGAAATGCGATCAGACCCATCAGCTGTCTGCTGGAGATGCTCCCTGTCCCTGCTACCGACATGTTAGTGGACCCAGATACCTTTTCACAAAGCATCTCTTCATTTCGCTTCCTCTCTTTCCGTCTTCCAGCTTAACAGACACGTAGTAATTAATTGTGCCATACAGAGTCATCTCAGACTGAGATATGTGTATGATCTGTTTAAATTGAAAAGGCTTTATTACATTTTTATTGTTACCTTTATGAAAATGTTCTGTAGTTGTACCATGCTACAGTTTGAAGGTAGGGCCCTATGATTTCCGCGATATGGAAAAAGCGGAATCCAGTCATAAAAATGGAATTTACTGTATAAAGCGGAATGTCACAGAATTTGCTAATTTTGGACGGATAAATCAAAAGTAAGTAAACCTAAGTCAAAACGTGATATGGACTAGTGTCTGTGAATATTAAGCCACAAAAAGACTATTTAAATATGAATCCTGCATGTTCTGTGTGTCTCTGTGTGAATGAATTACAGAAATATATTAACCTACTTAATGTAATGATAGTAATACTACTACTAATAAAATTATCAAAACATTATTTTTAAGGAATATTTACCAGAAAAATTATTTACAAGAATTTATTTAGCAGAAAAATATAAATACACAGTATTTCTGAAAAAAAAAAGAAATATATAAAATAATAATACATGGATTTACATCAGTTAATTGGAGATACTTTTGATTTATTAAAATTTAATGAAACCATTAAAATGGAATCCAGAAAAGTAATGGAATACACAGAATTTGGTGAAAATAAAACTAAATTTGAGGGAAAAAAAATTTTGTTAAACTTTTAATAAATTGCTGTTTCATGATTTCAATTAATTAGACATGCTTTTTGATTAATGAAATTTAATTTAACCATAAAAACAGAGTAGAAAAATTAAAACTGAAAAAAAAAACTGAATCCAGAAATATTAAAATGGAAAAAAAAACGGTATTTGAGAAAGAATAAAAATTTTCAATAAATATTTCATAGGGCCCTACGATGGTTATAGTGCTTTAATACCGAGGTTTATATTCATATTCAATTAATGTACTACGTTATTTACATGATAACGTACATCTTTTATACTGTTTTACATTTATTCATTCATTTATTTAATTATTATGAACAACAATAATAATCACCATTAGTTTTTTGTTTATTATTATTATTATTATTATTATTATTATTATTATTATTATTATTATTATTATTACTACTACTACTATTATTTTTATGTATATTATTAATTAATTGTTACTCAACAATTCATGATGATAATGAAGGACTATTCAATTATTATTGCTATTAGTAGTAGTAATAGTTGCTCTTATAATTCTGTGCGATATAATATTAGAAATAATTAGCCTGATGATTTCTTCAAAATCAGTTACATCATTTAATGGTTGTATGTTTTGGTCGGCACTGTTTTTTTTAAAAGATGTCCGTTGCCCTGCATCTTGCGTCTTGTTCATAGTTCTTTAGATTGTATGTCAAGTTAAAAACAGTTCATCTGTTTAGAAATGTGCCTCAGGACCTGTTCTAATCCAACAAAACGCATCCTGTGCAAAGCCCCATAAGAAACTTGTCTGATCAGACATGACCCTGATGTCCGACAAGTCTTTAATCGTTCAGCCAACCCACTTACTAGTTGATTAAGAGAATGTGTAGTTTTGCACATCCCTAATTGTTACTGACATGCTGTGCCTTCAGTACAATATCAACCGTTGTTTTTACTTATTAGCACAGACAAATATAATGTACAGTGACAGCAATATGTAACCAAAACATGAGACGTTTTGAACTGGCCTACAAAAGCAGCCTCTGTCTCTGGAATGGTCAGGAGGGAAAATGAATACTCTCATTGAAGTACTTAATATGCAGGATTTGTCCTCAAAGATGAACAATTACTGTGGAGGCCTGAGAAGGGCCAAAAGCATGGTGGACAAATGAAGAGAATGGTGTTTGTGTTGGGTATTTTGTTAGTGTGACACCAGGAGTGACCCTTCAGAGTATTCAGTGTCAGTCTAATTGTGAAGATAAAACAGGGAGAGCAAACCAATGCAGTGGCTCTCAAACAGCCCGGAGCCATGAAAGAGCCCCTTTATTCCATGGGCCGCGCTCCGCTCATGAGAAACTACAGCCTTGCCTGTGAACCTGGACTTACGGCGATCAAAGTATCTCACGCTGATGAGCCTTGCAGTGGTTTCCAAATCAAATCACGCCGTTTAACGTGCCCATGCACTTACAACTGGTGTGGAGATGATATTATCCTAGTAGATGGTAAAGTTTTGCCACACACACCGTAGGAGCTGTCGGTGAGCTGTTAACCGTAGCTTTTCACCGGGAACGGTTTGGGTGTCCTTGCAAATCCTCCAGTCTCTTGTGGGATTAGGGACACTAAACCCCTTTTCCCCCTCTCCTCTTTTCACAGGGCTGTGTCTCACTCTCTGTGGAATGCTACTTTACTGTGACCTTTCACCCACACGCTCAATGCATCGGAGGTGGGGGGAGGCGTGTGTGTGTGGGAGTGTAATGGGAAGAAGGTGGTTCGTAACGGATGTGTGTTCAGGTGAAAGTACTGTAAACCAATGTCATGTTCTCCCAATCTTTTGAGGATCTGGAAAGGAAATGGATGTCACCATATAGAGAAATTGTAGTGTATGGTGGATGCTTAAATCAGTCATCAATGTGCAGAGTAACACAGTTTGATAGTATTTTTAAACACACATAATCACAGAATTACAATACTTTGAGTTGAGCTGAGTTTACCCATTTCTAGGGTGAAATGAGGATAGAGTTATTTGCAACATTCCTTTCTCGGATCCAAGTGACAGCAAACAAGTAAAGATCCTGCTCATTAAACAAATGTTCAGCCGAAAATAGTCTCAGCCTCAGACGGCACACCCACAGACCGCCCACTGTCCGTTCGCGGACTGTCTGATGCTTGTTGCATACAAAACTGGCAAGAGTTGGATGAAAGTGTCAGTTCCAATCTGATTGGCTGATGTTATGCAACTTCCGGGGTTTTTTTATCAGTTGGCCTGGAAACAAAGTCGTTTAAGGATGACATTATGAGCGCTATTAAGGAAGAACTAATCTGTGGATGTTTTAAAAGTGTACCAGGTTAGTGGCATTTAGTTGTTGAAAGATATTCTTTTTGAGTTTTGTTTCAGACACTTAGTAGCAAGTAAATGAGATATCCTTGAGTAGTTTTGTGTCTAATTCAAAATTCGGTAACGGTTTAGAATAGGGAACAATTCTCACTATTAACTAGTTACTTATTAGCATGCCTATTATTATCATATTGGCTGTTTATTAGTACTTATAAAAGCACATATTCTGCATGACCATATTCTGCATCCCTAATCCTACCCAATACCTAAACGCAAGGACTACCTTACTAACTACTAATAAGCAGCAAATCAGGAGTTTATTGAAGCAAAGTCATATCGGACCTTAAAATAAAGTGTGACCAAAAATTCTAATTTAAAGGGGTAGTTTAGTGCTTGAAAGATGGGCTTTATATAAAACATGGCTGTCTATGCAGTAGAAAGGCGTAAGAAATTCTGAAATTGGTGCTACATGACTCGTGAAAACAATGAAATTGAGCTGTGGTTTTCAACACCCATAATTCACTTTTGATTTTGGTGCCGCCCCTCTGATGATCTGACTGTCTGCGGGAATACAAAAAATTTGATTTGTTTTACAAAAGCCCTGAAGCTGTTAAAAGTCTCCCAGATGATGCAAAATGACACGTTTTACTGTATCCAGCAGACTTCCTGACAGATACACAAAGATAACTGGGTGCAGGAAACAAAGAAATTGGTTGAAAATTAGAAAATTAGTAAACCTATTCTTTTTTTGTACAGCTAGTTGTGAACTGACATGTTGTGCAAAGTGTTTTCCCACGGTCTGTTATTGTGATATGAACCATTTCAGATAACCCCACCCTTAAAACAAAACAAACTGTGATTTGTTGCTTTACATTACTGACAAACAGACTCTTGCAAAGCCAGGGCTTCAGACTGCAGTGGTTGCAAATGTGACGAAAAAGAACTCTTTGCACGATTTAAAATCTAAATGCTATCTGCAACAGTCTGGAAAACTTTGCATGCTTCCATATTCGAGTTTGCCAGATATCTTTTTGTGAGATGACTTTATTTGTGACTTTAGAGTGTTTCCTGCACGCAAAACCAAAATTTCTGATTCATGAACAAATGACTCTTTTGAACTGGTTCTTTTCACTGAGTCATTCAAAACGATTCCCTCACTTGCAAGTTAGTGGTTGGAGTTGGACTTGCAGTGCGTCCTTCACAGTAAGCTGTGCACATATTTAACTGAAGCCCTTCTGAACAACCATCTTTATCAAGCAATTCTGTAAACTAAAAACTCTTTTGGCTACCAAGTAATTTTTTATTTATTTTATTTAATTTTTTTTTTGTATAGAGCCCTGACCTGACTTTACTGATCAGTCAAATGTTTAGCTACGTGAGACTAAAATGCATTATATTGTTAAGTATGGCACAGTGTCATTTGTCATTACTGATTTTTCAAGGTCATTTCCTCTCTATGTGTCAGCTAGCATTCATTCATTCTTTGGAAACATGATTATGAAATGTGATGAGCAGTTGGTATGTGGGTCATCATTTGAAGGCACTTAAACTATGACTGTGCAGCTTTAGCATCGACCTGCTCATACATTAATGCACTTTTGAGAAGTTGGGGTCATTGATTTTATCACTATGTGATATTTTCCCTTCAGATCATTTATACCTGCATAGATGTATTTTGTGGAGGCAGATTCAAGCTCCGATTTACTTTGCAGTTTCTCCTCTTGTCCTGTATTCCAATGCACAGGTGCTTTTTTGGGTTTTCTTTTTTTGGGTTAGATCAATATCAAGTGGAAAAACAGCTGCCTGGGAGCCAAGTGCTCACTGTCACAAAGCAGCCATTGTTCAGTAACTCAAGGATTGAAACTAAGCAATCCTTTTTATTGGTTTAAGCTATTGTGCCCCAGTTTTCGCCATTCGTCCTGTTTGGGCTGAAGGAGTACCGCCAAGTGTTTTGTATTGTGTTTTTTTTTTTTTTTTTTTTTTTTTTTTTTTACTACAGTTTTCTACAGTTTTGAGGGCATTACACTTAGTATTGTGTCTGTCTGGATTTGTCATTGAGCCCTAATGAAATGTGTCACTGAACGAAGGCTTGGAAAGTAACATATTGGAAATCTAATGCCATCCTTTCCCAGCTACTCTGTTAGAGTAATTCTGAATTAAGACCACTTGGATTCACCTATTTTCTACCATGCCAAAATGACTAGTCATTCTTTATCAAAGTTACATGCCAAAATTAAATCCATGGACATTTTATTTCTAGAACAGGTGTAGAACATTTAATCAATCTAAGCATAAGTCATATGATCTCATAAGGCAAGACTTATGAGAACACGGCAAGTGTATTAATTTCATAGCAATAGAGTGCAAAGATTGAGGGGAAAAATCCTTCAGCCAATGTTAAAACCTAGACCTGTGAAAAACATGCCTGTGGTGACATTTCTGCTACACCTCATTGCTTCTTTGGCATTCCGTGACACTTTTAATGTGAAATGTCCAATGAGTGGCGCTAAATTGTTAATACATTTGAAAGTAATGTACCTACACTAAACCTAGTGTAGTGTTAACAAAAGCAGGTTTGAGATAAAAATGCATTTGCTGAATCTACCATGCAATTTTAGCTTGCTTGTAAAAGTCTGAGCTCTTTTATTAAGTTTACTATACAGCAGAAAAACCATACCGAGATTGCTGGTTAATGTGATGCAAACATCAGTATGTATTGATTTATAAATCATGCACTATGGTAAAAGTGTTTTGAGGTCTTAACATAGTTTTGTGCAAAGAACCATGTGAAAATAAGCATTTATTAATCAATAATCTGTCCCAGTAATAATTATTGTTCATTTCAGCTTGAAACTGCAGTAAGTTGTATAGATATGCTTTTGGAGTTTTACAGAAATGTAGGTAGTGGCACGTTTTCCAGTGGTTGCTATTTTAATAAGCTGGCACGGTTGCTCAGAAGCAACTTCCAACCTGCAATGTGATCAGACGCAACCCTCTGGAACAGATATTCTGTCTAGAAATGGATTTCTTCAGCCTAGATTCTGTAAAGTACCATTTTTGATTGAAAAGAATTTCACCTCCGGAAACTGATGTTCTTATTATTCTCTCAATGGAGTGAAGTGATCCCACAGGGGCAGTACGTGAAAAAAAGACAGTAGCTTTAAATTGCTCCCTATGATACTTCTGCAATCACGTTGTGTTAATTACATAGTGTTTGGCTTGTGGTGAAGAATACATTCCATCAAGTCTGTGCGTTTTTTTTTTTTTCTTCTTCTTTTTTTTCTACCCTGACATTTTGGTGCCTGAAGCATTTCCACAAACTGAAATAACCCAGAATCTCACAGACTTCGGATCATTTCCTTTTCTTAAAATGGCTGCCTGGCCCTTTCACATTCTGCCTGTGGGGCTTTAAGGGTTGTGGTTAAATGACTTTTAAGAATTGTATATCTTTCAGCGCTTGTTTGTGTGAAACTTTTTAAGTTGACCTCCATTCTTTATACTTGAAGCATTTCAGGATATTGCCTTACCAGATAATTCCTAAACCTCTCTTTTTGATGTTACATCAAATACATCGTGATTGTTCCTATCCAAATTAATTAGAAATATATATTACAGTATAAATATATACTGTAGTTTTGGGCCTATTTCGACTTTCATTTTATGGAAAAAATACTAAATATTATCTTTGGTACATGATGCTTTGACAGAGCACTGAATGCTGTACTTTTTTGATAGCATTATTAGCTTGCTTGAGCTCGAGGCACAGATTCTACCATTAATACAAGCCATCATCTTATTTTTCAACAAAAATCATTGATTTTATTGGGCCCAGTTGTCTGTCATGGTCTTGGCAATGACAGCGTGTCTCAGAACATCTGCTTGAGTCATTTAAATGCAAAACCATTTAAGACCCAGGTGAACGAGCCAGCAGCGGCCCAACGTATTATTACCCGCATTATTGCTAGAAAATTGAGGTAATTTCATGCACAAAAGAAATGTAAGGTTTCATTATATGCATTTCTTCCACCAATCATGTGGGTGATTTCTAAAGGGCTTTTGATATGTAGTGCAAATCTATCTCTTTCCAGGAAGTGTTTGCATTTTAGGCAGCTACACAACCTCGCATGTTGTACATACTGACAGACAGACCGATTGCACTGTAGTTCTGCTTTTTTTGCAATATTTAGAGATGAATTATGTTTGAGGAGCGACCGATGAGCTTGAGAATAAACTTATCACACAGCACAAGCCCTGAGCCGTGTAATGTCTTACTCTCGTTCCCAGCACTTGAATGAGAGCGCGCCACTCGAGAGGTCATGAATGGAGGGGCTGTGAGTGTGTGGAGGGAACAGACTTTTAGGCTATTGGCCCACCACTGTCCAGCCTGTGACACTCATCAGGCCAGACGCACCTTGAGACACCGTGGCCCATGGGCCCGCTAAATGGAGCTCTTTATTCTCGCTGGAGGAAAGGGGGCAGTTGCGGGGGGTATTTTTGTCTGTGTGCTATCAGGGTCCAGAGTTTCTTATCCCCCCTCCTTTTGTCATCCCTCCCGAGGCTGCACTTACCACCACCACCCCCCGATCCTTAAGTGCCGCTCATTGGGAAGCGAACACAAAGGGGTGTTAGTATTCATTTTGTTTGTTTGCTCTGGACCTGTCAGCCTGTCACACAAAGCAGGCCAGATCAGAGAGGGCTGCTCTGCTCTCAATGGAACCCGAGGGGGTCCGCCGAGGAGAGTGGGAGGGGGACGTCTCTTCCCCAGCGTTGTTCCCACAGGGTAGGGTGGTCCGCTACAGAAAAGGGGGGGGTGCGGTGCGAGGGCAGGGCCAGGGTTTACTGGGGCAGAAAGGAGGGTGTAGGGTTGTTTCAAAGCCAAGGGAGCCGTGTGAGGATCATATCAATCACTCGCCGTTTTTGGAGGGAATAGTTATGAAAGGAAAGGGGAGTTTTGGGGGGCTTCGTCTCCCTGTTCCTGTCTCTGCTCTGTCCTTTCTCCTTAGTACATCTCCCTCTCCTCTCTCCCTCTCTTGGCCTCTTTGTGCCGAGGCCTTTCTGGACATCTGCCCGGACCTGTACACAGGAAAAAATGAAACACTCAAGCCACCAGGCGTTTTGCCAAATAAAGGGCTGCAAAGAACTAGCCTGTGTGTGTGTGTGTTTGTGCATGCATGAGTTTGCGAGAGTGAGAGGTAGGGTGTGTAGACGGGGAGATGTCAAGGGTGCTTTTATTCTCTAGATTTGGTAGTTTATTTTTTCTTTTCTTTAAGGCATCATGTTCTTTAGTGGAGCTCAGTCTGTAACCCAAAGTTCAGTTTCTAAAATCCTAAAAGAGGTCAGATGTAAATGTAACTTGTATGATGTGCTCTGTCATTTAAAGATTCTATTTATTTATTTCATTCAAGGGGTGGGTATTGACAATAATAGATAAAAGCTAATCACTAATTGTTCATAAGTCATTAAATCACTGCAACTGCTGATCGAAATTTTGGTTGCCATTAGGGTTGCTGCGATAGATGGTGTTGGCGGTGATACCGGTTTTATGCCGCAACACCGGTTACGTCACTTGCCCACCGCGGCACCGTCCCTCACCGTCATTTAGATTTTTTTTAATAGTAATAAAAATAATTTAGTTCAGCTAGAGAACAGACACTACAATTAAAACTGAACGCGGCTGCTCAATGGAGCACACTGAACGAACGACAGTCGCGCATCACAGATCAGATTTCATTTATCACGTGAGAAGAGTGAGTTGAGCTGACTGACAAGAAGAGAGAGGTGAGACAGGCAAAACGACGGCAGAAGAGTTTCAAAACGAAATGTAAAAGCGCCTGTTTTAAAAATATTTTGGATTTTGAAAAGCCTGTTGACCTGCCATTTATCTAAGGTGATATTGGAAGGTTTTTTTAACATTCATTTCTCATTTATTTGGTTCCACAGTATTTGCTGATTTTTATTTTATTTAAACTGTGTGATTTTTTTTTTTTTTTTTTTGGATTTTTTTTCCTCATTATTTTACATGAAAGTGTATGCAGTCCGTGCCTCCAAACTTTCTTAATCGTTTTGCAAAATAAACGTTCTACATTTTATAATTATTTGTTCCTCAGTCTTTACTGATTTTCAGTTTTGTATACCTACTTAAAATTTGTAAGTTATTTGTTATTTTATATTAGGCATATAGCATGGTGTATTTTTATTTGTTTTGTTAATAAAAGTTATAAGTTGTATTTTGTTGTTGCTTGAATTGCCGCTAATTTAAAAGTGAAAGTAAAATGTGCACAGTGCTTTTACAAGCTATTTAAAAGCGAAGAAAAGAGGGAAAACTCAAACGTCCACAAGCCCCCCCCACCGTGATACCGGTATTACCGATGTTGTCACACGACGATTAACCGGTGGGAAAATTTCCTCACCGTCACAACCCTAGTTGCCATAGAAACATTCAGTGAGATGCACACTTGGAACTGCACATGAGGATTGACTAGATCAACTTGAAATATACAGGTACAACCTGAGCATAAGAAAACATTTATGGCAGATTTTGTTGCATTTTTATTGATTTTATTGAAATACGTTGGCAAGCAAATAACACATGAAATGAGATTTTGAAATTTCAGTTTAAAAAATTTCCATCATTGTTGATCATCAGTAATTCTTCTGCTCATTTCCCAATATTTTACATTTAGAATTCCTTTGCCATCATCTAATGCTTACTTTAGAAACTAACTTCAAAAAATACTAATAATTCTACTGTTAAATACAATTTTAAGTGAATCTCAGAAATACGTATGTATTTTCATACTGTACAATTAAAATTTTGAAAGTCAGTTGTAGAATTTAAAACGATTTAATTTTAGTTTGTAGTGGTAATTCTTAATTTATTCAGATAAATTATCATAGGATAACAAGAAACTTGACTTGTATTGGTGAGAATATCGATACATCCCTAGTATCATGTCTCCTGAAACAATACAGATTGTAATACATTTGACACAATTCTGTGTATAGCAGTGTATATCAAATATAATATGCACACATAAAATAAGAGTCTGAAGTATTGAGACAATATTGTGAGAAAGATAAGACGTGTAGAGTCCCTGAATTGTACTTGCAACAATCAATTAATACAGTGAGTAATGATCATGCTTTGTTTGAAGAAGTATGTGTTTTTCAAATGTATATTTTCATTAGCTCTCGCTGATCATCAAAACTAAGCATTTTAATCTGTGTCTTTCTGGATGGCTAGAGTTGGTGATTTACTATCTGTCTTGCTAATGGTGTTTAGTCTGGCTGTATCTGATCAAGCAGGTACTGATCAAGAACCTTTCACCTACCTAGATTAAACTCCAACCCAATTTGCATAAATGTCCACTTACAGTAAAAGTCCAGGTTTTGAGTTGTAGATAATGGAGGTGAGCGAATTATGGTTTTCATCAGGCCTTTGCCCCTTACTCTCCCCCCAGACCTCTACTGCCGCACCACTCTCTCATTCCTGCAGTGCATTCCACAACCACTAGAAATGCCAAATGGAGGAATTCTTCATCTGGATAAGGGGATTTAGGGAAGTGATCTATTGTAAACAGTCTGAGACTGATTGATTTTCTGAAAGCACTGGGGTGATGACATAATGACCTCTGGCTACATGCCACAAAGTGTGTCAACTACATGATGCTGAAATACATCAAAATGTAAGATCACAGTGCACTTACTGCAGCTCATACTTTGGTTTAAGAGGCTTTCAAAACCCCTTACCCTAAATATTAAACTCTGGAGCATAATTTGTCTTCTACCATTTATGAATCATGTTTTATGGTCAATAAGAATGGTTTTTATTTTATTTTGAAAGAAATAAAAACTTTAGTAAGGATGCATTAAATAGTCATTTATAATTTTACAAGAGATTTCCATTTTAAATAAATGCTGTTCTTTTGAACTTCTTATTCACCAAAGAAACCTGAAAAAAATGCATCACTGTTTTCAACATTGACAGTAATAATAATAAATGTTTCTTGAGCATAAATCAGCATATTATAATGGTTTCTGTAGGATCATGTGACACTGAAGACTGGAATAATGGCTGCTGAAAATTCTGCCTTGCCATCACAGGAATTAATTACATTTTAAAATATATTGAAAACCGTAAAAAAGGTCTAAAAGATGATGATAATTATATATGTATATGTGTGTGTGTGTGTATATATATATATATATATATATATATTAGTGCTGTCAATCGATTAAAAAATTTAATCGCGTTAATCACAGTCCTGGACTATGATTAATCACAAATTTAAAATACTAGGATTTACCTGTAAATGTGTTGAAATGAAATGCATGACAAACTAGTTTAAGGAAACAGAACCTTTCACACTTCCGCCAGGTATGAGACATAATCCTTATTATTCTTTTATCATTATTCTTTTGTTTTTATTCAGCCATTATCAACCTTTATACTGGCAATACAACGTTTACCAAGCCACATCGCTTCTATCCCAGTATAAATTTACCCAACTATTATCAAAAGTATTTCCAAATAAATATTACAACAACATTTTCTTGCGACCTTACGTGAAGTATTATGACAAAATGCATTATGAAGAAGAATTGGACCTGTTCTGCAGGTGCATTAGAGCTAACATTAGCATCATGCTACATTAGACAATTTATGAGATTAATAGTACACTTTTACTCAGAACTCACTTCAAACCAGCATCGAGTGTTTGTAATAACTTCCTTTTGTGATCACATGTGGAATTTGGTCGTTTACTGTTGTTAAAATATGCTATTTATAGCCTTTTATATCGCTGCACAAATTAGCATAGATGTACACATTCATCTCAAGAAAATCACATACAAACCACATCCTATCGTAATCGTGTGTTTATTATCGTATATAATCTATAGTGGCTGTTGTCATGTTTATTTCTGCTGTGTAAAAGCCTTAACATGTATGCTCTGCTGAAACTCACGTTGTTTGTGATGTTACAACCGCCTCTCAGTTCTTAAGTTGCCAGGGATACATTTCAAGTATAATACACATTAGTAAAAGGATCTATTTTCATTGTTATTTGTCTTTATACACTTTGGGCGGCCGCGGTACATTATAAAAGTAGCCCAAAAAAAAACGCAACCCGCGGTTCTGTAATTTTTCCCGCGACTGTATTTTCAAAATAGCCCAATTGTGCCGTTACCCTGGCAACACTGGTTCACTGTACCCTTATCACACACTGATAGATAACCTTCCTCGCTGCGATGACGGGAAGAAGTTGGGGTCAAACCTCATCAAACGATTAATTTGCGTTAAAAAATATTAACGCGTTAAAATTTTTAGATTAATCGCATGCGTTAACGTGTTAACGTTGACACCCCTAATATATATATATATATGTATGTTTACATATTATATTATATTATATTATTTATATATATATATATATATATATATATATATATAATGTAAATATATATATATGATACACATACATATACATACATATGTGTGTGTGTGTATGTGTATATATATGTGTATATATGTATGTTTACATATTATATATCATATATATATATATTATCATATGTATGTAAATATATATATGATACACATACATACACACACACATATTATGTATTTATATGTATATATGTGTGTGTATGTATATATGTGTGTGTGTATGTATGTATGTATGTATGTATGTATGTATGTATATGTGTGTGTGTGTGTGTGTGTGTGTGTGTGTGTGTGTGTGTGTAAACCTTTGAGCGTTAAAGCGTAGTTGCAATTAATTTGCCTTGTTATTGTGAAGCACATTTCTTTAACTCTAGCAGTAAACAAACATTGTTTATTCCAATATGGAGGTTAGTCATAAAGCCTGAAGAGGAGAGTTGCAGACTGAACGCAGCTGTGGAAAGACATTAGTCACGGAGCTGTATGATTCCTGCTAATGACCCCTGCTGACTGCCCTCATTAGTGCAGGTGGAGGACACTTAATTTTACTGACGTCCTGCTCGCCATGTCGCCACATTTTTTTTAAGAAGGGACGAAAACCCCCATTCTGTCTGTAAATATTTTGATTTCAATTAACTGTCTGTACAGCATTCATGTAGGACCTATGAATCTGCACATTTCCTGTAGGCACTGGAAGATGGAGACCATTCCACTACTTAATAAATCCATTGGTAAACGTCTGTGTATTATGAGTCTATCTGTCATTGTGACTCTGCCCCTCTCCGCACAATGGCCATGAACCAGAAAGGCAGCACTCAATGGATTTCTTATTATCACTTGAGCTGCTGTTAAAAGTGGATTGGCTTTGAAAGCAGCCATTAAACGACACAGATGTTTCTAGAATCTGAGCGTCTTCAGTTGTTGGCATCTGGCTCATGGCAGGATGGCATCAGAATGCTGCTAAGTCCTATTATTCTCTATTCAGCCTCCAAACTGCCACAAACGTTTCATTATTCATTCACGTATTCACTCTGCTACAAACTGGGCGCTCTATTTAGATTGTGCCAGATGCATTGTTTAGGCCGCAGCTTAACGTATCCGTTGACGTTTCATAATGGGTCTCCGAATGGGCCCATCTTTTCCTCTCCTCCTTCGCCTGTGAACAGCCATCATCCAGATGGGTCTTCTTTGAAGATGGGAACTTGCACATATTGTGACGAGTGAAAAATACCAATTGTTGCTATCGTGGCAACCAATAGACACGCTCGGGGAGGAGGGTGGTCGGGATACTTTCTTTTATTATCTCTCTGGCGACGCTGGCAGTTTTATCTCTTCTGCATTAGCGGCAGATTGAGCGCTCTGCCGTTGCTGCCTACGGTCTGTTAATCAGTCAGTTCAAGCAGGGCGGATGAGTTCAGAGGGCCTGGTGGGTCTGCGCATAATTAATTATTCCTCACGCCAACAAACACACAGTGTGACTAAAACTTTAAAGCCAATTGGGGTGATTACAGAGGCTAATAGTATTAAAAGCCAAATTAAGAGATGAGAGAGTAGCCAATGCAGTGTAGCCAATGAGGGAGAAGGGCTCGTTTGTGTTTGACCCTCTCCTCCAATCAGTCTTTATCATCATTGAAAGCATTAGACTGAGAGAGTGCGAAATTGAAATGGCTGCTAATTGTTTCTTGTCAAATATAGCTCATTGTCATGCTAATTCTGATATATTAGCAAAGAGCGATGGTGGCGTAAACCAAAAGTTAAACATAAACCATTCCTCACCTGCTAACGAGAAGTGAGTTGAATTAAATGTTGCAATCATTGCAATTTCAGATTTTTTTCAGAAAGCAGTAGCTCAGCAGTAGAGCCGTATGTTTACTTGTTTTCAAATATTATGTACACTGTGAATTAGAGCCCGACTGATTTGGTTTTTTTGGGGGGCCGATACCGATACCGATATTAGGGCGTAAAAAAAGGCAGATATCGATATATCGGCCGATATTCTTTGTGTATATTATTCTTTGTGTATATTATATACACTTTCCCATTCCTGTGTCCAAACTTTTGACTGGTACTATATATAGAATACTTTAGTATATACATAAACAGAATATATATATATATATATATATATATATATATATATATATATATAAAAACATTTATTGCAATGTTCACTCAAATGTGGTGATCAAACACTTATAATGACGTGACAAAGATATGTAATGGAGGCAGGGCATTTAACAATTTAACAATAAACTATTATCCAAAATGAGTCTGACATCAGTGCACTGAACAGTAAAGGTGAAGTTTATTTAGCTTTATTTCAAATCAGTTCCATTCAACTTTATTCCGTTGAAGTTTATTTCACTTCAGAACATTCATTCACGGATTTGCGCTACTGTCTTCACACACAGACGAAACGTACTAGAGAAGTGTGAAGTGTGACGACATATACCACTGTAAATAAATACAATTTAAATTCACATCTCGCGCACTTTAATGCCCTTTGAATGTAACGTGTACGTTCCCTTGGAACTGGAATCATGGCGGAATATCATGTGAAGTCCACTTTGCAGGGCACTTATGGTCGAATAAGACAACGCTTGAATGCTGCAGCCTGAACAAGAGACCTCTTTACTGAAGTTAAAGTGTTGGCTGATGTCATTATCTCACGAACGCGGCGACGGATCTCCACCAAATTCGGGGGATCCCTTCAGGTCGAGCAGCCCTCTCGAATGCCACACTCCGCGCCTCGGTAGCCCCCCGGGATCGCCAGATCGGTCGGCGCCCGACCGCGAATTTAACCGCCCGTAACTCCCGGACCCCGGGGGACATCGACGCGGGGGTGGTCTCATTCGAAAGGTGTTGCAGAGATATGGCCGTTCAAAGTTTCAATGGTATTCCATACACTTAAGCTTTAAAGCGTTTCATCCAGGTAGCCAGTAGCAAACAATGGCGCGCGCTCTGCTGGACAAACTATGTAATTACACCATTTACAAGCATTTTTTCTGCGTTTTATGTTCTGTAAAAAATTTTTCATATCGGTGGCATATCGATGGCATATTCGCCGATACCGATATATCTGCGACAAGTTCATATCGGCCGATAAAATCGACAAAACGATATATCGATCGGGCTCTACTGTGAATGTATTATAGCTCTGACTGTATCTAAACTATACCATGTGACCTTAAAGTCAACGTGAAATAATTGAGCCTATTTATTTTTGAATGCATGTTCCTGAGTTGTTTTTGAATGATTCATGGAAAAATGTCTTCATACAGCGTGTCTACATTGTGTGTGAGTGGCACGACATGCGTTTGGTGTAGACACGGTGATAGTCTTTATTCAAAATCAAATAACTTGCCCTTCATATCAAACTACTTTTCTGTTGACATCACAGGCATTGTGGGCTAATCTTACACTGTAAAAAAAATTCTGTAAAATTTACGATAGAAAACTGGCAGCTGTGGTTGCCAGAATTTTACCGTAAAAAATAAGGAAGCAACATTTTAGGTTTTACGAATTTAACTTAAATTTACATTTAAAAAACGTAATTTCATTAACCCTTTGGGGTCTGAGGGTGTTTTGGGGGGCTGGAGAAGTTTCGACATGCCCTGACATTTGTGCTTTTTTCAGTTACTTATAAAAATATAAATGGCTAAAGTCTAATAACACTGTAAACAGCACAAACTGGGCTATAATAATATGTTAGCAGCATTTATGTACATGATTGTGTTTTTGAGAAAGCAACGTTTATGCATGGTTAGTGAAAAACTAAAATTTTGAAGTCACTGAAATAAGGCCATAAAACACATACAGAACATCTGTTTACAAGACTTTTGAGAACTGGATCTTATAGCCTAGAGTTTTTGCTTCAAAATTATGTGAAAATCAGCTTATATACTCACTCACAGAAAACAATATATTGATTTAAATTTTTAAAGAAAAGTTTTGTGATCAAAAGCCTATATGCGAGGGAGTGGCAATGGTCTTGAATATTAAGTGATTCTCACCTGAGAGACAGAGGGCCCTCCCCTAATGGCCCATCAGTGTGACTGTGACTTTGAGGCAGGTAAGAGAGAATGTGAGGAGATTGAAAAAAATGTTTTTTTTTTTTTGTTTTTTTTTTAATTATTTGTATCTTATTTACAAAACAGTATAATCAAAACATACATAATGAAGGTCAAAGACACATTATTGTGCACACTGATCTAACCACAGAGATGTGAACAGACTTTGAGTCATTTCTGCAACAGATTCTGTTCAACAAGTGAAACAAGTAAATCATACCTGATATTTACTTGTTTTATTTAAGTGTTTCTGCTTCTTTCCATGGATTCAAGAAGAAAAAAACAATCAGTAGTCAAGGAGCTTGTTTTACCATAGAATATCAGTGTAGTTGAAAATCTGATGTTGGTACAGCGCTCTCAGAGGAAAACAGTTTGAAGAGACTGAAAGTCAGCAGGATTCATCTGTGGTGCAGGTATCTGATTCAATAAAATACAAACAACCAAAAAAAAAAAAAAAACATTTGTGAGCATGTTAATATCACGAGCATCTGTATATATGTAGCCATAGACTCACATGCTTTGTACTATAGTAAGAACAAAAACATTTTATATCTGAGAAACTAATTATTATTGTTTGGCACGTTATTAAAATCTATTTTTGAACAGAGTAGGCTATTAATAATAAACGTTCTAAACATACTTAGATTCGTAGCATTCATCATGTTAGTGTACATTCATATTACCTTTGTTTTATATAGAGCATGAAAACATCATCGCACTGTAAGAAATTTAAATACAATGAATTGCCTATCATATTCAAAATGTTTTACTCCATTTCAAACATTGTAGTCATGAATTATAGTTTGGGAAAAACCCAACTATGATTCTGCAGCCATAGACTCACGCATGCTTTGTACTATAAAAGGATGTACTTTGTACTATAAAAAAGGGATATTTTATATTTGAGAAGTAATTGTTATCATTTAGCACACTATTAAAATATATTTGTGAACAGATTATTAATAATAAACATGGTTTAAACATTCTTAGATGCGTAGCATTCATCTTGTTGTAGTTTGGGAAAAACCCAACTAGTAATGTGTTCAAGTTTATGTCACAATAACACGTTAACTAATGCAAAAAAAAAGAAACATTACTTACTCATCAGATTGATCTTCTCTTCTGGATGAAATCTTGTTCTTCTTTTGAGGGCAATCCAGCCTTTACTCAGCGCGTCTTCTTGCAGAAACGGACAGTAGCCGCGATGAATGATCTCCTCACGCTTTGTTTATGTTGGGCGTTTCCATGCGCACTTGTCTCACGTGGATACTTACATATGAACGGCGCAAGCCGCGAGGGGGCGGGATTGCATTAAAGATAATGAGTTAGACGGGAAAGACATGACTAACTTCATTGAAAAATAGACACTTCAAGCTTTCTATAGATATAACTCCCATGTCTGTGTGCTGAGTATTTGCTGAGTTACAGTTCATTTTAGTGACGCGTTTCTAAAAGCAGTTCGCGGAGACGGAGAAGGCAGAGAGCGCACCCTGTTTGTTTTCTTTATTCTTCAAAAGCACAAAGTTTAGTTGTTATAATGAGTGTATACAAATAAAAGTAGACCCCTTACAGATTCGAATGGTGTATTGCTCTTATCTGTACAATCAGAAATGGCAGAGTAATTCAAGCTCATTTCGGCCTTGTCAGGAAAATCTGCCACAAAACGCGTTTGTCGACCCTAGAGGGTTAACTGATATAATGTTAATATACCAACTGAAGTACTGAAATCTGTTTTGTACCTTTGTAATACACTGATAACCACCAAAAGCAGGTGGTGATGAGAATGTCATGATGAACCAAAGCTCATCACAAGCAGCTTTTAAATACTAACATATATAGAAGGTGCACAGTGTCATTCACACAAATATAAACACCATCATGGTAACACACATGAAACTGAAATAATGCAATAAACAGTAATTTAACAACATTAGATGTGACATACAACCCTAATGTACACAATTGACAAGAAAAAAACTAAGAAGAAACATAGTTATTTCAATGAAAAAACATCAAATGTGAACTATAACGCAGGGAATTCTGGGAATGTCAATATTACGATTTTGCACTGTAAATTGTCTTTTTTTTTACTTCCAAAAACTGTATACTACCGTTAAATAACACATAATGTCCAATACAGTTTTTCACCGTATATAGTAGGGGAACTTACCATTAACCAATTAATAGGTTTTTGCTGTAGCATTTGTACAGTCTTTTACTGTTAAAATCACAGTCATTTTGCTGTTTAGGCATTGTTTTAGCAGACTATAGTATGTAACGTTAGATAAAAGTACATATTTTTTATTTTGTAAATATATATCATTATGAAAGTAGAATGAATTGCATGTTACTAACATTTATTTGACATTAATATTTATTTTATACTTAGCCTAAGCACAAGCTGCAAAAATTTGCATGTTACTATATATCTTTAACAAATTCAAGTCTGTGCAAATTATACTTCAAGTGGAAGCAGTATGGAGACAATGATGGAAAAGCCTCTTTAACTGCTTGTATAAAGTGTATGTTAAACTAATATTTGATCTGTTGATATATCATGAGATGAGACTTAATTAAAATTACTATTACAATTATGAAGTTTTTATGAAGCACTCCAGAAAACATTATTAAATCGTTTAGATTTGTGATAAGCAGTCAAATACATGTTGTTGTTGTTGTTGTTGTTTTTTAAATCTAGGCTTCTCAGACATATCCACACGATTACTCTATTGACTTTCCTTCTTGGTAATCAAACTAGTGGACATTTTGACTGTTCTAGGATGGATTTAAAGATACCTGAAGTCCTGTAACTAGAGCTAGATTTTCCAGATCAGGTGATTGACACTCTATCCAGGTGTGTGTTGTCCTCGACCAGGTGTCACATTACCCAAGGCCACCACAGCATGAGGGCTGTCTAACAAGTCAGAGCTGGCTTTCACTAACCAATTCAGAAAGTGTTACTGAGACCTGTTACAAAGACTGTAATTTGACCAATTAGCCCTGTGGCTAGCACACTGCCGTTTGGTCAGAAAACAAAGCTGACCTGCTGTCATGTTAATCGAACTATAAAAGCTTGTGGGATTGCAGGGATGAGGTGAGCGAAAGAAATGACCTCTCACAATATTGCATTTGTGCTGTGCTGGTTGCAATTTGTGTAGCGGCTCTGCTTCTACAAGCTGCTCAAGTGTTATTGCATCGTTTGTCAATGTTTGGAAGTGTCCGAATTTCCAGAGTCATGCCAAGCTGTGTTGATCCAGCATCAGACTCGTGGACTGCTCATCTGTCAGTCTGAAAGGCAAACAGTGAGCTCTTGCACCAGGACAGGCAGGATTTAGTGGAGGGTAGAGCGAGTTTGGCCGGGTATCAGTCGGGCAAAGTTGCATGTTTGGCCTGCTGCGTTTCTGTCTATTTTCAGTGGCTCTGACTCACAGTATCCCATGGTTACCAAACACACAAGAGGCCAATGAGGTTTTGGCTGGCCAATTACCATGGCGGTGATGGAGGGAGAAAAAATGAAGAGAACAACAAGAGCTAGCAAAAAAATGGACGGGGGAGAGAGGGGGTATCGAGGGCACCGTCAGGATGCCAAACCTAACTTATTATCATGCAAGGGACTTCGTAATCTCGGCTGCCTTCTCCCTGTCTGTTTATCTGGTCTGAGACTGACTCGTCTCCTGCAGTTCTGGGCTTTGAGTGCAATGGTGTCCGCCAGGATTTGGTGCCTACTGTGCCAGACTGCCCAGTGGCCCTGCCAGAACTGCTGCTCTGTTTACAACAGATAGGAAGTGCTCATTAGAGGGCTTATAAGTCATTTATGACTGCAGAGATTTTTATTATCTGGTGAGGGACTCACTGTCAACACACTGACACAATATTCTGTGGTGTATTTATTTACACCAAGCAATGGCATATTTGTAACGTAAAACTGCTGAACAAGCTCTCCAGTTTCATCCTGATTTTAATTCAGTTGAATTGCATGTTTGACACTTGTTATTTAAAAGGGAAGTCTATTTACATGTCTCGTTCATGTCAGATTACAAATTATTCTGGTGAAAGGAATGGCAAACGATGAAGATGACAGTTCCTGGTTTTGAGAAAGCTCTTTCTTTTCGCTCACTTAAACTGATATTGAGTTTCTCAGTGAGTTTGTAGAATAGCTGTGACATCCTCAATGCAGAGGTTACGCCATATCCCTCAGATATTGTTTTGGAGACAGGAGGGAATATAATGCCATTTAGGCAAATTAAAGGGCGGCCAGGAGACTTGGCATTCAACAGCGGAGACTGTATCCTGTGGGCCGGGGGAGACCGCAAATTCCTCATAGGATTACAGGATTAGGAATCTGAAAGGTGATGCAGTTTCTCACAGATGAGGAAAATAAAAAGGACAAGGCTGGCAGAGGAGCGATCCCTCATTAATGTCTGCTTCCCTTTAATTAAAAACTACTGATTGAATGATATTGGAGAGGATTAGGCTGAGAGATGACTCCTGAAACACACATGCACACATGCGAGTCTTCCCAAAGCATGCTGGGAAATCTTAGGTGAGGGCTGTGCACGGCTGATAAAAGTCTTGCCTGCCTGCCTCTTTCAAGAGCTGGTGAGGACTTAAGTGATGCATTACTCTTGGCTGATTAGAGGAGGAACAAAAAAGTACTTCCAATTAGTGTGAGAGGTTGGCAGGTCACCATTGTAAGGTTTGCCAATGGACTGCATAATTGTCTGTGGTCATTTAACCTGTCAAAGGTAGCTCCTGTGGTTCTCAAATTGGTTTTAAGAGCAATAAATTAAAAAGACAACCAAACTACAGTTCTCCTTCTGCCAGATACATCTTTGCTTTTTTATTTTTTATTTTTTTTCTTCATCTGCATTTTTGGCACTACTATTCATAAAACAGTGGAGAACAGGAAAATTAGCGGGTGATGAGAGAGAAGCAGAATTGGGAAATGTTGCGAGCCAGGTTTGAGCTCCCATTGCCAGGCTCAATAGGTCAGAGCACATGTACTACCTAACACATATTAGCACATTAGAACACCTTAGAAACCACTTAGGATTGTCCTGAAAATGACCCACAGCACCCTTGCACTGTGGTGGCAAGTTTCACAAGTACAAGTACCTCCCAAAATCTAGTTGTTTTTGTTTACAAGATTTTCAATCTTTAGTTAAGTCATTATTTAATCATACCTAAAGTTAATAAAATTTTACATCAAGCAAGAGACACAGTTGTAAGTTCAGTCTGCTTTTTCTCTGTGTTATATTTCGTTCAACTCAATTCATCTCACTTTCACTGTTATTTGGAGACAGGTCTTTCATCACTCCAGGATGTCATCTTTCAAGGGCACTTACATAAACTCTTCTAAACTCTTTTCCTACATTTGCCTTTCCATGCATTTCTTTGGTTTATGTAAGAAAACCTTTCATTCGCTGTGCTCTGACCCAAACAAACAAAACTCCAGGAGACTAAATTATCTTATGCTGATGTAATCAGATGTGTGAGTGCCAAAGCAGCAACTTATTCCTACAACTTTCTTTAAAGCTCTTTAAGCTTTAAACATTTAAAGACACTTTGTACAGTGGTTCTTTGCAGTTTTTTAGTCTTTGTTTTTCTTCTTTCGTTTTATGCAGTGACATAAATAGATGCAAGTAGTATTTTCTAAAGGTGCATTTTGTATTTGGTCTTTTTTTTCTCTTTCCTGTTGTGAGCCTGTTGAAAACACTGGGACCCCATATGTAAACTAATCTGAAACCGCAGCATAGACCGTCTTAGCCTTAACTGCAGAGCTCTGAAATGGAAGTTGACCTGTTGAAAAACAAAACTGTGGTTAAACTTCATTACCGCCTGTAGCTGTTGGCTTTGAAAACAGGATGGCTTTACAGAACATATCCTAGTATCAAGTGCTGATCTTGCAATATGTTATTTCTAATAGGGATGGTCACGATTTTCGAATATTCGATTAGTCGATTTATTCATAGAATATCGAATAGGTTGTGCGGTTATATTTGTCTAAAATTTCCCCATGTTTTCGGTGCTGATGCGGTGGTGACGCGTAAGCAGAGGCAAGCGTTTCCAATAATACACCTAAAAGCTGTCAAAGACAACAGAAGAACACACTCTCTCACGCGAATGCTGTAGACTTGCAACTAAGAACGATGTCAAATAAGAGTTCTGTGCGGACCACAAATATCCCCGACTGGGTTAGAGGTGTGCTGAATCTGCACTGGGAAAGGCACGGAAAATGAATAACGCGTTCTACAGAGCCACTAAAGGGACATAATGGTTAGCCGCATGCTAGCGATAGCCTGTTACATTACAGTACATGCAGTTTCACTTACCAGCAACAGAGTAGGTTGATGGCGAATGATTTGCAGGTCCTGAGCACCACTGACAAACATCTAATCTTGTAAAATGTGTGGTAAGTACTGCCACTCCATAGTATCAACGTGATCGCGAATCTCCAAAGTGAAGGTAAAACAGTCGCGCGCACACGCATTCAAAAGCGTTTTCAGTGCCCCGCATATTAATAACGGCTCACTGATGCCTGCAGTTAATATACAGTATAATTACCCAACGATATAATTGCGAGAGAAAGTATTGGAATATATTTTTTGAGCAGTTTAATACCTTATGAGCAGTTGATTTATGCTAATGGATGGACTGCTGTGTTAATAAGTGCTGTCATTCTGCATGTTACAATCATTATATGGCTTGAATTAAGATAGCCTATGTTTAAATAAATTAAACCGTTTGTTACCATACAGATTAAAAGTGTGAATGGTCTCTCTCTCTGTTTATGGGTGTGTAACACTAGCCTAATAATATGACGTGCGTGCATGCATACAGGGAAGGGGTGCTATTTTCAAATAATCGAATAATAATCGAATAATTCCCAGCGATTTTCGAATATTGCTTTTGGTTGAAATGCCCATCCCTAATTTCTAACAAACCAAACCACAAGTCTCAAAGGCTTGCACAATAGTGCACAGTATTATATGCTTTCAGTAGGTGTGTCCCACAAGCTGAGAACTTGGCAGCAAAACAGTAGTTGTTATCAGTAACAACTTGTAGGTTCCTAGTTATAGTTTTTTATATGGGGTGTGAATGTTTCTCTGTCAAGTTACCTAGTGTAAGAGTATGAAGAGCATGTGAATGTTTATATAATGTTGACATAATATTGGTCCATTTTCTAAATTCTTCCTTTTTGTCTTTCATTTTCAGACCTACGAGAGGCCTTATAAACTTGTGAATAAAACTGACAATGTGATGATGGATAACGCAAAACCAAAGCATGAGTCTAAAAGCAGTGACATTCACCACCTTGACTGGACAAAGCCGCTGGATACTGTCGAAGATGCAGCATCCCAAGAACAACACGGGACAGAAACTGAATCAAAACGAGAATTAGCGTGCACCAACAAGAGCCCTTTGTCAGAGCCCAACACCCCATTCTCAAAATCACAAGTTAAAAAGGTCACAGACAGTTCATCTGGAAGTCTTTTTGCTTCTGCCATGTCTTTCCCAAGCACTGACTCACTAGCATCATCTCCAGTTGATACAGTAATGAGTCCCCCAGGTGACTCAAGTCTGTTCTCTTTTAGTAAAGACAGAGGTTTGCAGGAAGTCACCGAGCAAGTTTTTGGGAACATCAAACGTAAATATGGAAGAAAAGACCCAATGAAGACCACACATAATTTAGGCCTTCAGTGGGCCAAAAAGATGGACAGAGATACTGAAAACCAAGATGGTGCTAAGGAGAAACAAGCATACAACACTGATAAAAGTGAATTTGAGACAGCGGCAGAGCCTGAGAAGTCAAGCAATAGGCCGGATGATGAGAGTAAGACATCAAGCTGTGGCACTCATCATGCAGATGAATCTAGAAGTAAAAAGCGAAGAAACAGAAAAGTAAATGACAATAACAACTTGTTATCTGATGCACAAACCACACAGCAAGCTGAGAAGACTGATAAATCTGACCAAGGGAGCACAAAACCTAAAATTACAAAGAAAATAGAATTCACTGCACCAAAACAATTTGGTATAAATTTCCGGGAGAGTGAGGAAGACAGTGCTGAGACGATGACTGATGATGTTGAGATGTTTCAGAACAGGCCGAGGAAAACACCAACTGGGAGACAAAGATCAGTGATCGATGCAGACAAGCAAACAGAGGGTAGGCAATCAAAGGTCAAGGACAGGTGGTCTTATTTAAAGTCCCAGAACTCCTCTCCTCATAAAGACTTGAATCAATCTCTGTCCATTGAAGAGCCACCCTCTGCCTTCCCTATTACCCCATCTAGCCCACTGTACACAAACACAAACAGTTTGACAGTCATTACCCCAGTGAAGAAGAAACGTGGCCGTCCCAAAAAACAGCCGTTACTTACTGTGGAGACAATTCATGAAGGAGCTGCAACAAGCCCCGTTAGCCCTATCGCCCAAGATTTGTCCAGCACTTCGAAAAGGAGAAAGAAGCATAATATGTCAAAACTGGTGCAGTTGGCCTTCAACAAATTCCCTCCTGCACAGCAGTTAAAACTCA
Organism: Spinibarbus caldwelli; assembly: GCA_039654775.1. Taxonomy (NCBI): domain Eukaryota; kingdom Metazoa; phylum Chordata; class Actinopteri; order Cypriniformes; family Cyprinidae; genus Spinibarbus; species Spinibarbus caldwelli. The sequence goes on along the minus strand of CM077223.1, from coordinate 20,180,772 downwards.
AGAAATCAGGTCAAGAAGGTGTCCTTAAAAAGAGGACAACTAAGAAAATGAAACTGGTCAAGATGCAGAGCATTTTGAATGAACTTTTGACCACTTCTAGTCCTGGCAATCTTGCCTTGAAGTCCAGTGTTCCAGTTTCAAATGCCATGTCGACTGTGGCATCGACAATCGAGGCCCGTTTTGGCAAGCAAATCAATGTCAGCAAGCGTGGGACTATTTACATAGGCAAAAAGCGGGGAAGGAAGCCCAGAATCGATCTTCATACCCAGCAAAATGAGCACAAAGCCAGTGATAAGCACCCGTTGCCTATTTCCAGTCCATTTGAGAACCCTCTAGTGCCTTCTAATACATCATCCACAACCGGAATGCCTTCTCCCAGGGTCATGCATTCTCTTTCTTCTCACTCTGCAGCAGGTGGGACGGCTCACCCTGCCACCACGGACACCAGCCAGCATGACCTGAAGACAATGCCAAATCTACAGCCTATCAGTGCATTGCCACGAAAACGCATAAGGGCTTGCTCAGTAGTAACTGGAAGCTGTCTCCCCCGAGACTAATGGCCAACTCACCATCCCACCTGTCCGAAGTGGCTTCCATCAAAGAAGTCACCCTATCTCCAGTTAGTGAGTCCCACAGTGAAGAGACAATCCCTAGCGATAGTGGAATTGGCACCGACAACAACAGCACATCAGACCAGACCGAGAAAGGCCCGGCATCCCGCCGGAGATACTCATTTGATCTTTGCAGTTTTGATGCCGCTGAGACTGCTGTTTTAGAAGCAAAGAGCAAAGCAGCGAGGGGGCACTACCAGAAGCGCGTAACTGGAGTCGCTGTGGAGAATTTCTTCACTCAAGAGAGCCTGAAGAAGCAGAAACATCGGAGGAAACGCAAGGCCCTCCAGAGCCGGGACGACCTGCAGTTTATGGCTGACCTGGAGGAGCTGGTTAGCAAATTCCAGGTCTTCCGAATCTCCCACCGCAGCTACAAGTTCTACCATGAGAATTCCTATCCCAGCATATTCCGTCTCAACTTTGACCAATGCTATCCTATGCCATACTATCCCTACGACCCTGTGCACTATCTTCGCAGGAGCTTCGATAAGTCAAAGAGGAGGCGTGGTCGGCCAGCCAAGTCAAACGAGCCAATATCAAAGATGCCTTTTATTCAAGGGTTTGGCTGCCCAGTGCCTGGTGGCAATTACTATGCACCCTACGCGATGCCTTACACATCCATGCCTCTTGCCACAAGTATGGTAAATATGGGCTATTACGGTCAGTACCCTTCACCCTTGTACTTATCTCACACACTTGGACCTTCAGCCTCTCCTCTCATGAGGCCACCAGTCCCCCCTCCAAAGTTCCACCCTGGTGCGTCCTCTAGTCTCGCTGCTCCTAGCAGACATCGAGCGAAGAATATGCCACATGAGATGCCTTCATCTAGAATGAGTGACTCCCATCACGCTTCAAGCAGCTGTTTGGAAAGTGTCTGTCTCCACAAACGCAAGCACAAGCACAAGTACAAACACAAAGAGGATCAGTACATCCCACAGAGGGAGGACCTCGGCGGGCTCTTCAGTGGAACCCAGAGTCCTGCCTTCCTCAACCTCTTGAACGAGAGACTCGAGAAGAACTCTCTGTCCAAACTGAAGGACAAGCAAAGAGGCAAGCAAAGGACAGATGCTTCGCCAAAAGCTTCCAGGAACTACTTTGAAGTAGACACGCTCTCATCATTATCCTTATCTGACTCTCAGCATTGTAAACGCATTCGAGGAGAGACACTGAACAACTTCCTGAACATCTGCACTAGACAACCGCACGAGCGCCTGCGAGCCAGCCAGGACCAGTCGCTGGACTCGTTCAAGGGGCAGCACTTAGGAGATGATGATCCTAGCGTTCACATCAGGAGGCATGGCTTGGAGGACTTCGCAGCATACAGAGAAGGAAGCATGGCATCTTTCCAGGGAGGCAGAGAAGAGAGGGCCGAGCAGATATACCAGTGCTCTAACACAGCTGTAGCAGGTAAAAATATATGTCTCCATGAAATGTGTTCAGACAAATGCAAGATCAATACAAGACATTGAGTAACAATGTGAGGTAAACAATTTTTTTGTTTTACCATGCAGTGATTAGTTGGATACAAGTGAAATCGTGTTCTGCTTTTAAGTACAAAATCTAGAGAAACAAATGTGCTTTCTGAACACTTTGTATGCTGTTCTCAGTACATCTGGCAAACAAAGTGTAATCCATGGATGGAGACAACTATAATTCACAAATTTCTCTTTCCTCCCTTTTCACCCCTGCATGCCAATGGTTTTTTCTTAGAGATATATTATTCACACGTTTTGATTTATATTCTACAGACATGCAATAAAAAACCTTGCCTCTTGTTAAAAGAGCTGGAGAGAAGCCAGAGGTTTAATGAATCCAGTGTACTCCACTGAAGGGGAATTGCAAGCCCTAGGCACAGTTAGATTACATTTTCACTCCCCTAGGGGAGCTATGAGGATGACTCACATTCTGCCTGCTACCACCCACCTCCATGAATTAACTCGATGCTTCAAAGAGCTAGTTTGTTGGACTTAAACAGAGAAATATGACATACATTCCACCTAAGTGTACATCTGTGTTGATTTCAAAGAACAGATTTAGATAAGCATGTTTTGACAGAATTGCTTTTTTTGTTTTTTTATGGCAGTCACATTTTTTGCCAGTGGCATTGTAGCTAGCATGCAATAAATTGTAGCAAAATGGGGTTTTATATGCTCAAATTTGCATTTAAGGTCACATCTCATTTTCGATTAATTAGTTCTATTTGCTACGGATTCATGGCATGACGACAGCACCTTTTTTATAATAAGGCTATTAATCATTGTGACAGGAGTGTTTGGAGCAGATGTTTTTCCATAAAAGCATTATATCATGTTGCCTAACTTTACTATGTCCCAATCAAATCTACATAACAATCAGTGTTACATGTATGTCTGTGTGTGAATAGATATATAGATTGAACACATATGATTTTGTGTAATACATTTCATTTTAACAATTAATTATGTCTGGGTTCTCATTCCGCAAAGAATAAGGTGATGTAAAATGCTAAATAAATGTCTTCATTAGAAACCCTCTGACAGGCTCTTGAAAGTAATTCATCATACATCAGTGAGCACATATGGTACAGATTGAAATTCTGACGGGGCTCTCAATGTACAGATCTTTCAACTCTCTAAACCCTCTTTAAGTAAGGCAGGCTTTAACGTAAAACGTAATGCCACTCATTTGTTAGCACAGGAATTACACAAAGGATATCCCTTTGATTGTACTGGTATTGCGTTTCATCTTTCTTTACACTGCATACAAGTTGTGCTCCTACTTAGACTCCAGCAAGCAAGAAAACCCCTATTAAAACCATCACTAATGCCAGCGCATGATGGGTTTTCAAGCAGGTCTGCACCCACATTGGCTTAACGCTGATTTTGTGTATTAAACGAGTAGTTCACCTTGAAAGTCGACTAGAGAATTTGCAGGGGCAAAAAAATGTGATCTTACACTGTATTTTTTGTAAATCGCTTACCTTTGAACTGTGGAATTCGGTTGCCATGGCAACAGGAAGTAGGCCTCCACTACCGTGTAGAGCGGAGCTGTGGGGACAGCGGCGAGGCAAGTCCATAAATTGCTGCTTCTAATGAAAACATTGTGCACAGGATGCAGGTAGAGATTTCAGGGAATAAATGAGTTGTGACACTCCCTTTGAAAATGAATGTGTCTGTCCAATGATTTGTTGGCACTTGGGAAGACTCTGCAAGTTTCCCTGTGATAAACTGAGGCCAGAGAGGGAAGAGCTCATGTTTAGTCAGGCACACATTTTACTTTATTGAAACCAAATGGGCTGAAGAAGCCCATGCACAGCTGGTTAGTGACCCATGCACCCATTATTTTGTTTGTTTTGTTTTAACTTGCATCCAAAATAGCCCTGGTGGGCTTCAATTTAATAATATTCATCGCTAAAACTGATCACTAAAGAAATACATTGTTTAGAAAGTGTGGTTGCTGTTTGATTTAACGATGCACTTAAATGCTAAACGAGAGGTTTGATGATGGATTGTGAATTATTATGCCGCATATCCTGTTTTTGGGTTTGCACAGGTGCACTCTTAAGACTTAAGTCTTAAGAGAAACCTGGAAATGCATAGAACACCCCTGATCTCGAACATCTTCCACAATTACAGCTCTTGTTTGTTTTCATGGAAACCTACCAGATGGAGTGGCAATCAACAAGAAAAGAGAAAAAGAGACCTCTCCAGAGATATGAAAAGAGTGCAGGAGAGATCTTAGATGTGGAACACACATTTTAGGCAGCTTTAGGCTGTCTGAACTCATTTCAAACGAGGCTGCCAGAAACCCAGCATTTCCTCTGGTCTGGGCTTCCTTCCAAAACTCCAACGTGAAGTGTAGAGGCAGTAAATTAATCACAAATGTATCTGAAGCCTCATAGTTTATTACTCACATTTACAGACGCATCTATTCATTGTGAATGTGAGTATCGACTGTATTCACTGATAGACTGATAAGTGGGAGGTTCCTGATGTTTCCTTATTATGTGCATGGATGCAGTTATCCACATGTCAAGTGTTAAGTGAGCTGTTGCTTCACGAGCTTCTCCTCTCGTGGGGCATTTTTCACGTGTTCGCTTATTAATGCTTCGCTCTGTTAGACTGACAGCCGATAATGATAAACGGCATGACTCAACAAGCTTGGCTGTATCAATTGCTATCAAATCTGCATATACAGAAATATTTATGCACCAGCTAATACAAATTAGAGTGTTGATGCATTGGATTGTCACATCATTAATCACAGAAGAAAGTTTGTCTCTTTCGGTCTGGCTGCATACGTCATGACTCACTCTGGGGTCTTGAGTTTACTTTAGAAATATCACTGCTTCAGCTAGCGAGATGATGTGTGAATCAATTATATTATAACAAACGACTGGCCAAATGTTTACCAGACTGTCTTAGCACATTTTTCACAATCAGTGTCTCATTGTAGCCAGGGATGGGAACCATAAAGAATTTCATTATTCCAGTTCTGATTCTGTCTTAATGATTCCAGTTCCTTAATAGTTCCGTTAATGATCCTTTTAGTACTTTTATGGACTAAATATTTGGAACAAAGAAATGCAATTCTGTTGCCAAATGATGAGATAATTGTAATAATAAATTATTTTTTAAAAAGTTCTTTCAAAAGGACTTTTTAATGACTTTTTAAATGGCTTTTTAAAAGACAGGCAGTGTTAATGCAGTCCAATAATTGGCCTTAAAGGGATAGTTCACCCAAAAATGAAAATTCTTTCATTAATTACTCACCCTCATGTTGTTCAAAACCCGTAAGACCTTCGTTCATCTTCGGAACACAAATTAAGATATTTTTGAAGAAATCCGAGAGCTTTCTGACCTTCCATAGTCAGCATCGCAACTGAAACACTCAAGGCTCAGAAAGGTAGTAAGGACATCGTTAAAATAGTCCATGTGACATCAGTGGTTCCTCTGTAATGTTATGAAGCTACAAGAATACTTTTTGTGCGCAAATAAAACTAAAATAACGAATTTATTCAACAATTTCTACTCTTCTGTGTCAGTCTCCACAACTTCATAAAATTATGGTTGAACCACTGATGTCACATGGACTATTTTAACAATGTCCTTACTACCTTTCTGGGCCTTGAACGTGATATTGGTGTCTATGGAGGGTCAGAAAGCTCTCGGATTTCATCAAAAATATCTAAATTTGTGTTCTGAAGATGAACGAAGGTCTTAGGGGGTTTGGAACAACATGAGGGTGAGTAATTAATGACAATTTTCATTTTTGAGTGAACTATCCTTTTAATGGCACACTGTCAAATGAACAACCAATTAGCGATTAAAATCTCACATGTAGTTGTCATTAATTAGAGCCATTTATTTGGGAGTCACAACAGCACTGTATATTTTGTGCAGTATTAGCGATGTTGCTGTCACTGAATATGTAGTGCAGGAAACTTGGTCAACTCTAGTATTTTATTTTGTGTTCTAGAAGTGAAAACCTTTAATGCAACTGAACTATCAGTCATTCAGTTCTGATGTTGTATTTTAAAGCAGAACTGGTTCTGAATAAGCTGCAGCTTGTCATTCTTATTGATTTCTTTTGTCCTTTTCTCTCCAGACCCCAGTTCCTACAAGAGAAGGCACAAGTGCAAAGATGTGGACGAGATCCAGTGCGACATGCGAAAAATGTGTGCCTTCTCCAAGATCCTCACCACCAAGAAGAACCTAGATCACGTCAACAAGATTTTGAAAGTCAAGAGGCTTCAGAGGCAGGCCAAGACGGGGAATAACATGGTGAAGAGACGCCGAGGGAGGCCGAGGAAGCAGCCGCTTTCTCTCCAGGAGGGATTGCTGGGTCAGATGCCAGTTCTAGAAAAGTGTGTGGATCTTCCAGGGAAGAAGAACCTTCACACCGGTCTGGTTCCTGCTCAGCTTGAGTTCTCCAATCACGACTCCATCACAGACGCCATCGAGTCAGTGGTACACATGGCCAGATCCCAAACCAACACGCAATCCACGCAAGGAGGCAACCACTGGCACAAAGTTCAGCCGGAGCTCCAAATCGAGCGCCCAAACCGCAAAGGAAGAGGGAACAAGAGAGAAGAAGCTACTCTCACCTCACATTAGAGAAGTCATGACAGTGCACTGTGAGTTAGCCTTGTGCTTGGGTCTTTGTATCGTTTTTTTCCATTTATTTTTATCTGAATTCTACTGACACGTTTTAATGGGCATTCGCTGAGAACTTGGATCACGGTTGTGGTCTAAAAGCTCCGCTTTCGTTTGTACGATTCTATCACATACTTTTTTATTGGTCTCAAGGAGACAAACTGAACTTTTACTCTCCCAAAGCCCATAACCATGAGGATGTTGAAACTATGGCTTTAGCCATAATCTACCAGCACATGTAAATGAACTTCAATGACAGTACTGTGCACTTTTTTTCCTTTCTCGTTTTTCGTTTCACTCAAGCACAAAGCACAGATCTTCTGGCAAAGGTTGATTTCGAACAACAGGTCACCGGTAACTCACTGCTAACACACACACTTACATAGGCTTGTCTGCGCTCAGGTGTGTTTCAAGCATGAACTAATGGCAATACTTTTGGACGAAACCCTTTTCAGTGATGTTTTGATGGCTGTCATTTCACTGTACATAGAAACATATTCTACTAACATTTCAAATTCAAAGTATTTTAGATCTACCTATACTGTCAGCATATCAAATCAAAAACCATATAAAGTTTGAAATGTTTTTTTTTTTTTGTTCTGTTTTTAACCAAATAGAAGTAGAAAGCTTGTTCAAATGGAAAAACAAAACATATTTAGCTGTGTAATCTTAACGGAGTGGAATCACTGCAGATCGAAGGCTTGTTGACGACACAGGACATCAAAACACATCCCGGTAGTTCACAACAGGCTCAATGAAAAATGCTACGGTTGCATTTAAAACCAACAAAGCACTTATTTCTTTTCTTTCTTTTTTTTTGAGTGGGCTGAAGTTGTACACAGTGTCAGAGTTGGTTTTTCGCTTTAAATAATAGTGAGCATCTGGACGATATTTTCATGATCTGACTGGAAATGAAGGTCTTATTCGAGTTTCCTTCTCCAGAGTCTCTTTGAGAATGTGCCTGCTCTTGTTAACGAAACAATAATAGTATGTCTATATACCTGTCAGTATTAGATATCCACATGACCAAAGTTTCACTGTAGTCGTGTATCATAGAATAGATTGTTTTCAGTTTAGCTGCTCGTGTATATTACTATGAATGGTGTGGTGGTGTGCTTATCTGTCGATTAGTCTGTCGTTTGGATTGGAAAAATAAACCAGAATGTACACTGAAGACTATTTAGGTGATCGTCCTGAACATAGGACATCACAAACTAATCAGACATATGTCCTACGCTGTTTTAGATCTGGAATCAGGATAGATTTGAATGTGGTCCTAATTTGAATAGCTTTCCACTTGTTAGGTTTTTCATATATGTGCCTTAAGTTTGTCTATAAATCCATAACATGTTCAGGTACTGGAACACATAATGGCAAGAAATCAGTCTAGAATGTACATACGTATAATTTGCTGCCCTGGTTGTAATGTGTTTATCATTTCGGTACACCTTCTACAATATATAAGACTTCATTTGAACTATATAAATACATTTATATACACATATATATATATATATATATACAGTTCAGTGACCAGACACCACATCTAGTACACCTGAAGACACTCAAAATATCTCTCTAAGCAAACCCGTGCAGGGTTTTTGACATGAATACATGCTTATTTACTATGCATTAGGTTATTGCTGTGAATCCACTGACGCATAACTCTCTAGCATCAACTCTTTTGTAAGCTTTCTGTTAAATGAAGTGGTCTTACTGAAATCTGAAGTCTGAACAGTGCTAAAACTGACTATCATTTCTTTTGTAATTGTCTAGGGGAGGAAAATCAGCCTCTAAGCAGTGCAGCCTTAATCAAATGTTCATTTCGACAAGTTGTAGTCCCCTGTAAATAGTCTACCATCTGTAGGTTGCTGTATAGCTGCGTGAATCATGCCTAAGAATCATGTCAATATGTTGCACTCACAGTTGTCCAAAGTAGGACGCATGAACATGCCATGAAGCATTCTGTCCTCGTGATGACTTGCAGTGCATTGAAGCTAAAATATATGCCGGCAGCTATTTGCCTCAGCCAGTTGTACTGGACCTTTTGTAGGATGCGTCCATTCGCGCTAAACACCTGCGAGCATTGCCAAAAATGTTGACCTTTTATTAGTGCTTTAAGCACCGAAAGCTATGTTTTCAAACAAAATGTACACCGTAGCAGTTTTCCAAAATAGGTTAGTCAAACATGGCTTTGGTAACAAGGCCTGGCAGCTCCAGTTTGCTCGGCTTCTATGATTTTTAAATGCCAGATATATTTTCTCCACCAGCTGATAAGTGGTGCCTTGTGAAGTTACGTGTATTTTTTTTATGTTCCTGCTCCTAAGCGACTTTGTGTTGAGTAAACATTACTGAGGTCACCGAGAGAATGTCATCCACTCAAACGTAGTGTCGTATTTTAGTTTTTATTGCTATTAATGAAGTTATAATACAAGTGAAGTGTTAATCGAAAGTAATATTCCTAACGAGGACACAACGGAAGCTCTTATCGCTCTCTAAATTCGTACATATGGTGTTACGACCAGTTTGATTTCTGTATCTGCATGCTCTATTTGATTGTATGCATACCGATTTTGAAGAAGTCGAGAAGTATTGAATTTCGATTTGAATAAGATCTTATACATTGTTTGATATGTTTTTTTTGTAATGGATTTTAAATTCATAAAGCATTTTGTACATTGTATGGATATTAAAAACAGCAAATAATGGACATATATAGAAAAGAATAAATACTGATATACACAAACATATGCATTGTACATAGAATGTATGTATACACATTCATGTTTTGTGTAACTGTGTATACAGACATGTTTATAAATACAAGTACTAGCCTGTACATATGTACATACATGTAAGCTTGCATGTGTTTGGTCATGTTTGCCGTTCATGATCTTGTAGTTTTATTTTTTTATTTCTTCTTTTTCTTACTGTAAAGCTCATTCGTGCAGCCATCTCCGGTGAGCAGTATTGAGCACTTAAAATACAGTCGATCTTGTTCATGTCATTCATTGTGCAAAAAAATAATAAATGAATTTATCGAGCTCACTTTAGTGTCTTTGCCTTTTTTGCATAGTTGTTGATATTCTGGTGACACTGAGCAAACAAATTGTATTTTATAATATTTTACACATCATCTTACACTGTCATTGAAAAGTTAGGGTCAGTGAGTTTTTATTTTTTTTTATTATTTTTTATTTTTTTTTGAAAGACTTATTCAGTACGACAATGACAATTTTTTTGTATTTTTGTAACAATGTAAAACTCTTTAATATTTCAGATAGATGCTTTCTGAACATCAAAATTGATCAAATAATCCTAAAAAATGTAAGCAAAAAAATTAAGCGTATAAATGTTTGAGCAGAAAATCAGCATACTAGAATGATTGAAGAATGAAGTCTGAAAATTCTGCTTTTCCATCAACGAATAAATTACATTTTAAAATTTATTTAAATAGAATACAGTTATTTTAAATTGTAATAATATTTTACAGTTTTTATCAAATAAATGCAGATATGGTGAGCAACTTAAAAAAAAAAAAAAAAAAAAAAAAAAAAAATCAACTCTGATTTCTAAAATTTTAGTCACTACACAGATCCCAGTTTTCATCTGTATAATATATGTTCCTTTACAATTTAAAATTTACATTTAAAATTGGACGAACACCATATTAAAAGTGTTAAATGTCAATATTTGCACACGTTTGCGCAGTTGTCTTCTGTACCTGTAATTGGTGTCAGTGTGCAGTTTAGGACAGGGAATCCCTGCTCATCAAGCTCTACACTTCATACAGTCCCTCTCACTGCATTATTACAGCACTGCATAGTAGAGATAAACGGATTGGCCCGAATCCCAGCCGTTGGTTGGTGAAGGCGAAGTGAAAAGCATCTAACCATAGGCCTGTGCCTCTGTAAAATTCCTGTTGCCATGGCAGCTGGGTGAACTGCCCAAATATTCCAGTGCTCCACTTGGCTTGAATAAAATGTCTGAAGTCAGGCTGGTGAACGCATAGTGCTCCTGCAACGCCGCAGCATCTCGTCAATATCATGTGTTGTGCGGAAAATTTGAGACTGTAATTTCTGTTGAAAAGTCATAATTGTGCTTTGAAATAGAAAACAGATGAAAGGGCTCTGGCTATTAGAGGTAATGGGGTGCAGATGATAACGAGGGATGTTTGTGTGAATTGTGTTGGCGTGACTCATCTGTGGCACTACTGCTATGCGTCGCTCACAGCGTAGCCATGTTACCCCTAATTACGTGAGTTAGGACTTGACATACCTATAAAAAGACAAATAAACAAGCCAATGTCATCTGCTATTACCTAACTGTACTTCACTGCATCTGCTTGCTCTCAACATCTTGACATCCACCATTCACAAAATGTCAGCTAGAATAAAATGTACACTGTTTGTACAATTCATTTTTTAACTCTCATTTCCTAGATGTTTAATTCCATACTGTGGAAAAAAAATGATTTCATATATATGTGTATAATATATATGTATAATGTATATAATTTTCACATCTATATGTATTCAAATATATCCAAATATATAAAAATGGACATTATTATTATTATTATTATTATTATTATTAATAATAATAATGTTATATTTTAATACATTTTACATTTACCTGTAATGTATTTTAAATTGGTAAATGTATTTTAGGTGCCCCTTGAAGTATATTTTGTAATACATAGTAATGATATGTAATAATAATTACGTTATAATATTTGGGCATTCAAGGCTTAAATATATTTCCTTAAGATGTGCAGTTTATAACATATAATTGTACAATATATATATATAGCATATTTTAAATATATTCATTGAATTTATTTAATGTTTTAATATTTAATTTTATTTATTTATTTATTTATTTTTAATTATTTAATTGTTTGTTTGTTTTGTAGTATAAAATAAACAGAGGCAGGAATTATCTATTAAATTAATACTTAAATTAATTTAATTAATTATTTAGTTTTAATATTTGTTTGTTTTTGCAGTATGAAATAAACAGTGAGTCAAGAAGCATCTCTAAATTATTTATTGTAGTATAAAATAAACAGGAAGTATCTATAAATTAATATTAATAATTAATAATAACTTAATTGTAATAAATTTTTTATGCATTTGTGTTTGCGGTATGAAATAAACTTAAGTCAAGAAGTGTCTCTAAATGATTTATTTATTTATTTATTGCAGTATGAAATAAACAGAGTCAGGGAGTATCTATAAATTAATAATTTAATTAATTTAAATTAATTAATTATTTTTTATATATATTTGTTTTTGCAGTATGAAATAAACAGCGAGTCAAGATCTATCTCTAAATTATTTATTTATTTTTGCAGTCTGAAATAAACAGTACATCAAGAAGTATCTCTAAATTAATAATTACATTTTTTATGTATTTGTGAGTCAGAAAGCATCTATAATTTGTTTATTTATTGTAGTATGAAATAAACAGAGTGAGTCAGGAAGTGTCTCTAAAATAAAAGGGCTCTTTAACTGCGGATAGTCACTGGTTTACAGTTAAAATGATTTTGACCCACGGCCTCTCATTATTTGTATTTTTTCTAGGCTGAAATGCTTTCAGATTTGAGGGTTTGCAGAGAAACAGGGCTATGTGAGTCCTCCTGCATGCACATATTGCATCAGAAATATTCTATAGCAAATCACTTCCTCTCTATCTGCCTGTAATTACCTCAGCTTGAATGTAGCCTCCCCTCCCTCTTGACTCCCTCCCAGCTACTATTATTCCTCAAAGCACCACTTATTATTTGGGTTGCGCTTCACAATGTGCATATATGTCGCAGGACGCAAAAGGATGCTATCCTTTATGATTGGCAACTGGCAGGGTAGCAGCTGCAGTTGCTACGGTGACAGCCTGACTTGCAGCAATTTGGATAGGGAATGAAGCTGTTAGTGTTTTGAGGAGTACGTGATGAGGGTTTTAAAACACACTCGCTCCAGACCCCGTCAGCAGCCCCCTCACTCACCATTTGTGATTTACATGTCAGAGCAGAGGCAGAATTTGATACTGTCTCTCTGTCCCCTGGGAAATCTTGATTTATAGGGATGAATGCTTAAAAATCCCACGAAGACTGTTTTATACCACAGATAATGTGTGAAGATGAATGAAACTGACAGGTGCATGTTCATGACAGAAATGAAATTGGGTGTCTTTGACAATGTAAAGCTTGTTGATCATCAGAATGAGTCTCAAACTACCAAATTAGTCCCAAAATGTAGTTTCATAAGGCCTCACCATCAACCAGGATTTTTTAAAATTCTTAAATCGAATAAAATATTTAATAATATTATTATTTAATTAAAAAAAAATGTTTGGGTATAATCCTGACTGACCGACAGGATTTAATGTCAGTCCTAATTATTTACATATACTTTATATTTAATGCATTTTATGAACTGTAACATGCATCATACATTATGTATATTATTATAAACTTTACAATATTAGTATATTTTATATATTTATTAATAATATAAAATTATAAAATATTAGTATTTGATAATACACCATTAGTATATTAAATAATTTGGTGTTATTATTATTAGGGTTTCAGGTTATACATTTTTGTTTGTTTGTTTGTTTTATTTCTTATTATTTTCATTATGAACTTTTATGCCCAGCATTTTTAAAGGAATATCCTGGGTTCAATACAAGTAAAGCTCAATTGACAGAATGTGAAGCTTACAATAAAAGAATAATAATAATAATAATAATAAAGTATTATGCATTTTATTATTTTGTATTTTTATGTTATTACATATTATTAATATTTAATATTTTTAAATAAATAAATATTTCTCCCAATATTATAATGTTAAATAAATAAATAAATATATTATTATTATTAAGCTTATTATTAATAATAATAATAATAATAATAATAATTATAATACATTACGTATTTTATTCTTTATTTGTGTTTTTCATTATTTTTTCATTTCATTAATATTTAATATTTTTAAATAAATAAATATTTCTCCCAATAATAGAATGTTAAATAATATTAAATAAATAAAATATTATTATTATTATTATTATTATTATTAAAATGTATATTTATTAGCTTAATAATTAAGATAATAAATTAAGCGTATTACATAATAATAATAATAATAATAAATTATTTCATATTATTATTTATAAAAAAAACTGGGTGCACTAGCAAACTGAATATTGTTAAAAATTGTATTGAAAAAAACATTTGTATGTGGTACAAATGTTCCTCTGGCCCCTGAAGAACTTATCTGCCCTTCTTACATCAAGTGGCCCCCAGGGGATTTCAGTTTGAGGATTTTACAATATTCCTCCTTCAGATCTTCAAAACTCTTCGAAACTCTTCGATCTCTCATCCCTTTTGCAGTCCGCTTATGTAAGGAAACTACTTCTGAAAGACCCATCAGTCATATCTTCACTCTTTTCCTTGTACAATTTTTCCTGCAAGACACAGTGGCTTGAACTTGAGATTTACTTTCTTGTAACTTTTCTTTTTTTGTTCCTTGTTTCTCCACAGTGACTCCAAGTCTTTGATTGCTCTTCCCGAGAGCTACTTACAGGAAAGCTCTCCCAGCAGAGCACTCAGGTTACTGTTTAGTAAAAAGGCGCTTTTATTCCCAGTAATTAGTGAGGCTAACTCGAGGCTTGGAGCAAAGCACGCAAGTCTCCATCTCCGGCTCTCTCTTTCCAAACATACAGAGAGGATCTGAAAGGTTAGGTCCTCAGACGCAGAGGTGAGACATTTTTCCTACGGCACAGCTCTTAAAACATTAGAACTACACTGTTATGTTAGTGTCGCATGTCTGTTTTGTTTTGGAAACACTTGACTCTCCCACCTTTTCATGGGACTCGCTTGTTTTTAGGATGACTATAAAGTGGCCACTCAATTTGATCAGGAAAATCAATGTGTAAGTATACAGGCTGCAAGCACTACAGATGTGTCTTCAATACTAGGAAGAAGCGGCTGATGCCACCGCAGAGCTGGTGAGAGATCACTAGCGTTGAGCAAAGCACTTAACACCCGATCGCTAGAGGCAAACTGACCCTGAGTCGCTCTGGAGAATTAATTGAATGTGAAACGGTGGATGACTGTGACATTATGTAATGCCACTGAAGTCAGAAATGGCAGAGAGTAATACGTTGCTGTTTATGTTGCTTAGGTTCCATCACAGTGATGAGTGTTGATTTTATTTGATCCTCTTCACTTCAGGGCAGTGAGTTCTTTTTCTCTTTATTGTTTTGGATTCAAAAGCTCTCTGAGCAAATATATTATGTAACCCTCTAGGGGTTTTTCCATGTACCTTTTTTTTAAAGAAACATCAAAGAAATATCCTAGGTTCATTACAAGTTGAGCTCATTTGACAGCATTTGTGGCATAATTTTGATTGCCACAGAATGTATTTAGATTTTCCCTCGTTTTATTTAAGAAAAGCAAAAGTCTGGCTTACAGTGAGCTACTTGTAATGGAAGCGAATGAGGCCAATCTGTAAAAGTATAGTTAAAGGAGTAGTTCACCCAAAAATGGCAATTCTTTCATTATTTACTCACCCTCATGTCGTTACAAACCCGTAACGACGATCTTCGGAAAACACAAATTAGAATATTTTTGATGAAATCCAAGAGCTTTCTGACCCTTCATAGACAGCAATGTAACTGAAACGTTCAAGGCTCAGAAAGTTAGTAAGGACATTGTTAAAATAGTCCATGTGACATCAGTGGCTTAGAACGACATGAGGGTGAGTAATCAATGACAGAATTTTCATTTTTGGGTGAACTATTCCTTTAAATTCTCTGTTTCAATAGTATAGCCCCAAGATGTAAACAATATGCATGTTAACGTGATTTTAGTGTGAAAAATTGCTTAACGTTTTCTATGTAAAGTTATATCTAACTTGGTTGGATGGACAATGTAACGCCTAAAACCTTAACCTTAAAACAACCATAAAAGTGACGAGAATGACTTTAGGGCTCAAATAATATACAAGAATTTGTGTTTGTTTAAAAGCTTCAAATGTTTGTTTTTAAATACTCCAAAAATTGTCCCCATTCACCCCAATTTTTGCAATTTTTTAATTAAAATTGAATGAGTTGAAATAATTAGTAATACTAATTATAAGTAATACACAAGAATTAATGTGTTTTTAAATAAAGCTTTTTAATACTTATAATATCCCCATTCACCCTGATTTTTGCTTTATTTTTAATTCAAGAAAGGGATGAGTTACTTTTTTGTGCCACAAATTCTGTCAGCTGAGGTTACCTTGTATTAAACCCAGGATGTACCTTTTTAAAAATGCTGGGCATGAAAGTGCATAAGGAAAATAATAAGGAATGAAACAAGCAAACAAATAAAAAATGTAACGTGAAACCCTATCCAGAGCTTGCCACATTAATGAAAAGAGTCTTCTGTCTACCCGTCAGAACGTCAGATTTTTTTATCCGTACCCAAACTTTTCCTGACTATTCACAGCTGGTTTCATTTTCCCGCTCCTTGAGAAACTGCACTCCTGTGCCCCAGCAATAGCACATTATTGTAAACATATAATTTCATAGTGAAAGCAGCTCAGGTTGTTGGCTGTTTGCCGCCATTTCATTTAGAGTAAAACTGGGGATGTTGCCAACATCTGGTCTATGTCAGTGTTAAGGGTTTCCAACCATTGCCCCTCAAACTGCCAGTGTGAGGATACAACACAGGTTTTTGTGATTAATCAGAGGTACAGCGTTAATCGTGAAGGCCCCATGTTCAGTGCAAAGTAAAGTAGGCCAGATTAGAAGGTGTAGTGCTACTATGTGTTTATTCATTTCAGGTTTACATGTTACAGTGTGTCAAATGACTACATGAAATATGACAAAATATAACACATCTGGTGAGCCTTTATGCTGTGTGCCATTTTATTTGCCATTAGGTGTTCAAATTTAGTAACACTACTTTTGTTGAATATTAGAAATGTGAGGCATTTATAACTGCAAAAACACAATCATTGTTGCTGGACAGTTCACCCAAATTTGAAAAATCATTTAATTATCAAATTTGACAGTAAAATGGAAACCCATTTTTGCCATGTAATAATAATTAATAAATTGCGACTATTTATTTCACAATTCTCAGAATTGTGAGTTTATATCTTACAGTTCGGCTTTTATCACAGTTCTGAGAGAAAAAAAAAAAGAACTGTGACATGCACACTTAGAATTTGGACTTTCTTTTTTTGTAATTCCAATTCTGAATTTTGCAATTCTGATTTTATATCTCACAATTCTGACTTTTTTCCTCAGAATTCTGAGTTTACACCTCGCAATTCTGACTTTATCTTTTTATTTCTAAATATTGAATTTACATGTCACAATTCAGTTTTTTTTTAAACTGCCACAGAATGAAAATTCAAAAAGGTAATTGCGCCTTTTTATATCGCAATTCTGATTTTTTTCCCTTGCAATTGTTTATATCTCACAATTCTGACTTTTCGTCTCACCATTGTGAGTTAACATCTCACAATTTTACTTTTAAAACATGCAGTCCAGAGTTATATCTTGCAATTCTGAGTTTGTTTCTCAATTCTCAATCTTCCTCAGAATGTAGAGAATTTTTTTAATTTCAAGAACAAAAATCTGAATTGTGTGATAAGTCTCTTTTATTTATTTATTTTTTATCCTTTTTTTTTTTTTTAATCATGGAAACAGGCTAAAATAAATGTTTGGAATGACATGAGGAGCAGGCCAGGTGAAGTTTGCAATTTATCAGCTCTTACAGTGGCGTCAGTGGTATAGACTATTACTTGGAATGTTTGTCTTTTGGTTTAAAGACAAAATATATGTCTAGTAGTTTCTTCATAATATTGCATATAAACTGCATTAAACCTGCCCTCACCATGTACTCTACAACAGTCATACAGCGTTGTTGTTGTCTTTTGTGTATTAGTAGATGTTGAGAAGAGAATTTTTGGCTTTGTGACCGTTGGGGAATCTTATACAAATAGTCACTTATAGTCACTTTGACAAGCAAACAGCAGATGTGTTTTCAAAAACGTCATGCTAGATGCTTTTCAGAAACCACCGGAGAGAACATCCGTAGGTGTTTTTTTCCTAAACAACCTCAAATATTGGACTAAAAGGAAAATATATGACATTAAATATTTGAAAGCTCTGCTTTTCATTGCAACATTTATTTGTTTGAATATGTGTTTGCATGTGTCATTGAATGTTATATATTATGCTAAATGTGAAATATTGTGAAAGAACAGCCAGTAATATGTATTTGGATTTCTGTAAGAGTAGAGCATGACACTAGCAAAGCCGAGATCATGGGTTCAACTCTACTGGAATGCAGGAATTGATAAATTATATACCTTAATGTATACAAGTGTAAAATAAAATCTATTTTGCAAGCATTCTGAGACTTATGATATGATGTTCTAAAATTGGGAAACATTTGGACCAAAAACTGTTATTGATATGAATGCTGTTCTGGACAGCACTATCAGCTCTTGTTTGTACATTTCTCCAGAGCTTTAGGTGCAACCATCAAAAAAAAAAAAAAAAATGCAATCACTATGTAATTTTTCCCCCACAAGATGGCAAAGTATGTTATTATTATTATTGTAAACCTTGCTGTGTGAGTTATGGCACAGAACATTCACTCCCTTTGGAGAATTCACTGGCTGTGCTCCATGGCAGCTGGAAGCCATCACAAACTCCAATTACTGTCTGTCTGTGTCAACATCTGGAAACCACTTCTGCTCCTTTGGCTGTCTGCATCCTAGTGTGAGTAAGGTAGTTGGCCATATATAGCCAATCTATTGTATATGGAATGTAGGGACAGTGCTATAGACGGGAGAGAGTAGATGTCGCTCCACTTACCTTTGACACTGATTAATGACTTGACAGATCCATCAATGATAGCATCATGAATTACAAGGATTTGTGAACTGCCACCTGTGGTTTATGTAGTCTTCGGGACTTGACCTTAAAGAACTTAGGTCTCACTTTTAGGTATTTCCTATCACTAAATCTAGATGATTTAGCTCCCATCGTGGACTTCAGGTAAAGGCGTTTCACTTTACATGAATTTGACTTGTTTTTATAAGATTCTATAAAAGATTTTATAAAATTCGACCAGGTTCTTTTATAATAAAACAAAATGAGAACATTGTGCTCCATCAGAATTTCTCCCTCAGGTCTGTTCCATTTTATCTTCTTGTGAGTTCACTGCACTGGTTTTGTGTTAGTGACTTGTTCATTCAAGAGCTATAAAGTTGGAATTGTTGCCACTTGTAATTTCAATGCGATGGCAGAAATTTGCCCATGCAAATAAAGCCAGTCAGGATTGTTCATTCTCTGGTAAGACCACTGGCAGCTCAGCTACTACTTTCGGGTGATGTGTAAGTGTTTGCGCAGGTGGTCTGACTGCACTCGCGCTAGAGGAATTCACATTTTGATGTGCAGCTCCATTATGACAAAAAGCTGTAGAATTTATAACCTTATTTCCTACTCCAAAATAATTATTGGGTATTTTAAGACAGTTGGCAAAATTTAACATTGTATTATATGCTATATTTTTAGGAAGAAGTGCATGTTTTCCTCATTTCACGATACGTAAAATGCCTGTTAGAAATTAGGTAGAGCAGTTTACCCAACATGTGTTTTCAATTCGTTTAACTGTGATGGTTTTGTGAACCAAAAAAATCTGAATTCAGGCATTTTCTTCAATTAATTGATTTTTTTTTTAGCATGAGTCAGACATGAGAAAGATTTGATTGGTTGGAGTCCAGTGCATGATTTAAAAAATTACAATCAAGTTAAGTTAATTATGAATTAACCACAATCTCCCATTGTTTGTATAATTGTCTGGACATAATATCGCATTTGCTCTTAAAGCTGGACTTCCATATGGAAATCTCATCACGTCGCCTGCCAAACGCTCTCTTAAAAAAATGAAAACTTGCATTCCTGTTATTGAGTGTCATGATGTATCAAATTCAGTTGACTTTAGTTGGATTAAAATAATACACAGATGGAGAGATGAATGGTCTAATAGTGTTGTTCTCCTGAGGCATCACTGATCTGGGACTACAGGTCAGTACATATGTAACTCACTGAATAGACAGTTGCAATCTGTTTTAATACTCTTCTTTTGGCTTAAATTTAAGAAATGCATTAACCGTCAGCTTTGAAGAAACATAAAGCAAAGTGCCATCTTCCTTCCAAAGAGGATGGGAATAAAATGTGTTCTTTTTTTGAACATTTTATGTTCTTTAGCTTTAGATAAGGTAACATACTTCACAAGCATGATCATAGCATTAAAAGTGTACCTCTTCTGCCCTCCTGTGTTCAGTGGGTGCAGGGGTCATTCATCTGTCCCGCCTGGAGGTGGAGCTGTGTATCTTGTTTTAAAGAGGAAATGAAGACAACTTTACCATTAATTCAACCAAATATTTGGCAATGAAAATTGAGGAATTTGCCTGATATTTTCATAGGGTACTGGCAGTCTTCATTCCCACAGGTACAAGAAACAACAGTAATTGCAGTGGATTTTTATTACAGTTGTGATTCATCCTAAAGAGAGAAAGAGAGAGAACATTGTTAAGGGCACTTGGAGATCTCTCATTATATGAGTAATTTGTTTGTGACCATTTATTTTTGTATAATCATTGCTGTTAAGTCTTAATAACAGGGAACATAGATGATAAAAATATACTCTGTGCCTGTTTTTAACAGGTTAATGTGCCTCTAATCTTTTCTGATCAGCTTGAATGTTTTTAGTTTTTGTTTTAACTGAAATAGGCATAAATAGTGGATAGAATGACTACAGTACAGCTTTTATCTGTCTATATTTATAGCCTATATACATTTACGACTGACGATTTTTAATTTTAGGCCTCTTAAATAAAAGTGTCTGTGCACAATTATTCATTTTGATTTAAATAATAGTCAAAATGTCTTTAATCTAAACTGATGACAGAAAGCGTAGAATGAGTAGGCCTATGTAATTTAGTTTTTATACAATACTAGACAGATAGCGCCTACACATGGAAGAAATTACAACCCAAAACCGCAGATCCCCAAAATTTGCAGGTGTTACTGGCAATCACCTTCATTGTTAGTGGGACACCTCTTCAGTATAAAATAAAATTTGGTTTTATGTTATAAATTCAGAACAAAACGTGATGCTATGGCTAATTGACCCTTCGCAAAGACCCGCCCCTCTTAGTTACTTTAGCTAAATCCGACAAGCCGCTCTCACATCATGTCCTCACACCAGGGGTTTTCAAACTGGGGTCCGGGGACCCCCAGGAGGCCCCAAGGAAGTGCTAAGGGGTCCTTGAAAATGTTTGGAGAAAAATCATAAAAAATGTAAAATAAATAAATAAATGTAAACATGATATTATTATTATTAATAATAATTGTAATATATTATTATATTATATATAATTATAATAATTCTAAAAGAATTACCACAAAAATATGATTGAATAAGAATTAAAAAATAAATTATCCATAAATGTATTAAAATCAATGAGTAAAAATGAAAACAAAGAAATAATTACAAAATATATTAAAATAAATTCTAAAATGTAGATTACAAAGATACATAAATAAATACAGTTCTTTAAATACATTTTAAATAATACTTTTAGGGGAATTTTTTTTAATTTAATAGACTAATTATTTTCCAATTAATGTTTTTGACTTGCTTATAATATGAAATTTTCTCAGTGTAAATTGGGCATTTATACAAGAAACTATATAGATATATTTTACATTTACAAGGATGGGGGTCCCTCGCACAATGATGATCATATTTGGGGGTCCGCGGCACCTAAAAGATTGAAAACCCCTGCCTCACGCAGTGAAAAATAAACATCGCGGCGCAAAGAGATGCGCCGACAGATATGACAAAGCAGGTTACGTTAGGTATGAAAAAAAACTCAACTTTCAAATTTTGTCATTTTTTAAGAAATTCAGTAACATGAAATAAACATCAATGAACATAAGAAGGTATCTCGTTTCAGCTGCGGAAAGATGGCAATACAAACCGTTTTTCAAGTTCAAGTCCACAGACGTTAATCTACTCTTCTGTTTGGTTTGTTTGTCGGTCAAAAATGGTAGATTCTGCATTATGATTGGTCAGATCGCCTGTCAATCAAACAATTATGATAAAGCTAATTCAGCTACTTTACTAGAACCTTCACCTGTATTTTTTTTTCTTTTTTTTTTTTTTTAATTTACTGGAGAAAGTGTTGTTATGGTTTATGGACTGGTATACTGGCCAGAAGCATCACTTTGGAGTCAAAAAGCATTAGCATGAGCAATTTCATAAAATAGCCTGTTACGTTGAAGAAACAAACTCATCTACATCTTGGATGGCCTGAGGGTAAGTATATTTTTAGTATTGTTTTAAGAAAGAAAACTTGTGTAAGAGCAGTGACGAATAAGGAGAGTGACTTAACTTTTTAACACAACCAACCCAAATCTAAATTTTCTGATCCCATTCTTCTTCCTTTTTCCATTGCTCATCAGCTCAGAGTATACATTAGCTAACGTTTAGCTAGATGTTATTTGCAATAGCAATTTCTCATCCTGTTTTTCAGTGAAACTACGCTAAATCTGAGTTAAGATTTCAAGATGATGATCTGACTGAATGTAAACAAGTAAATAAAGGAAAATGAATCCATCATTTGCAGTATCAGTACACACACTTAACTTAAAATGTCTTATAGTATCGATGTAAAAAAAAAAGAAAAAAAACCTGGCATGTTGGTCTGCGAGGCATCTCTACAGTTTTGACTGTAAAAAAAAAAAAAAAAAAAAAAAATCCAGTTGAATATGGCAAATAATGAGAGAACTGTTAACTGTCCAATCCCATTCTTCTCCCTTTTCTCATTGCTTATCAGGTCAGAAAGAATTTACTTCAAATAAAAGTGAAGAAAATATTTGAAATTGTTATTGCATACTGTTTAAAAATTTACTACAAAACACTGAGGTACATGTAGTATCTGCCTCTGCTTGCACTAAGTATAAATAGCATTTGACACTAATCGCAGTAAGTGCAAATAGATTCTAACTACTATTTACACTTAATGCAAAGAAAATATTGCTATTTTCACCTAGTGTAAATAGCAACTATCACTGTTTGCACTTAGTGTAAATAGCACCCAATGCTAATGCAAATAGCCTTTTTTTTTATTGTCTACTAGCTAAAATAAATAAATAAATAAATAAAAACCTTATCCTAGTAGGAAACATGAATGAATGAAGAGTGAATGTTTAAAATGAAACAAATATTTTGTACATTTTTAGTGAATGAGAGAAATGTTACGCAACAGTTTCAGTAAAACATCTGTTTGACCCACTAGACTTCCCATCTGAGATCATGGCAAAAATAGAAAGTCCGTATCACATGCTGGCTAAGAGTGCTATGCGAACAGTTTGATTTGTCACAACATGACTGTAAGGAAATCAGGTAGATCCCTTTTGCTCAGTTGCTATTACTGTTTTGTCACACATTTGTATTTCCTGCTGTGATTTAGATTTATGCAACCTTTAGCTAGACACGTGTGCGGTGACTTCGACATTTATTTGCAATAGCACATACCATTTAGCAATTCCTCATCCTGTTTTCAGTGAAACTACTGTAAATCTGAGTTAAGATTTCAAGAATATGATCTGAATGAATGTAAACAAAAAAAATAAGGGAAATGAATCCATCATTTGCAGTATCAATAGGCCTGGTTTACAATATAATATAAACACACTTAACTTGTGCTTAAAATGCCTTATATGATACATAATGTAAAAAAAGAAAGAAAAACAGATCATCCCTCTATAATGCGATAAAATCACTCACATGCAACTAAATTTCTATGCATAGGCAACCAAAAAATTCCTATCTATAATCCTGTCTATTGTTTAACTTAATGTGTTTTCACATTCCACAGAGATGAGTATCAGTGAATACTTACTGCTCATTATTGATTTCAACAAAAGACACTTGCAGTATTTAAAATACCTTCCATCACTGAAACTTGGATCAAATTAGTATCAGATTTTCTATTAGTTTCTTGTGCAGCAAATCAGCATATTAGAATGATTTCTGAAGGATTATGAGACCGTAGTAATGCCTGCTAAAAATTCAGCTTTGCCATCACAGGAATACTTAAAATTACACAAAATTAAATAAAATCGTTAAAATTATATTTTAAAATATATTAAAAATAGAAAGTGGTCATTGTGAATTGTAATAATATACCTTAATAAAGGTGTTTTACTGTACTTTGATCAAATAAATGCAGACTTGGTGAGCATAAGAGACTTCTTTCAAAAACATTAAATAAAAATCTTACAGACTCCAAACTTTTGAACAACAGAGTACCTCAAATCTGAAGAGAGCTGAGTTGCACGTCTCCTGTTTGACACGGTTACGTTTCACAAATGCACTTGTGAACAGACCTCCCAGTGGTCTGAACAACAAAGGTCCTTTTGTTTTTTTCTGACTTAGCTGATTGGCAAGCTGTAGTTTGCCTCAAGTTCTGAGTTAATCCATATTCGTGTGATCAACTTTTTAAACTTTGTTTTAGTTATTCAGGAATAGCCTATGAAAAGTATCAGCAGTTTATATTGATCAGACTCAACGCATTTCTCATAACTTTAAAGCTTTATGGCTTTTATCAGCTAGTCAGAGTGAAAAGAAATCTAAATTAGTGACAGAAACCTGCTCAAGCAACTCAGAAAGGATCGAACTGTATGTCAAAGGAATGCAGATGGAAGCTTTATCACTCATTTGCATCAGCGCTGCATGAATAGAGGTGGAGCAACGCATGCAGTCCAGCACTATAAAACCATCAGAACTGCAGCTTTATGGATCTCTTTGCTTCTATAACTGGCCTCATATATGCCTGGAACACAACTCACTAAGGTACATCTGCTCCTTCTTTCTCTCTCACAATCTTATTATCAGTCTAATTTAGTATGATGGTATCTAAACATGCTTAATTAAGTGTAATAAATATGGAATTAAATAATTAAATAAATAATATCATTCTTTATATGAAGGGTGGCCCACTGAATGTCATACATCTCTGCAGAACTTCTACTTCACAGTATCCCAGCGCTCAAAACACAAAGGTGAGATGTTTCCTGTTTTTGTCTTTTGAAAAGGAAAATCCGGTCCTGTTCGCGCCAGAGGAACGTACAGTAAACACCCCTGTAAACAACATCAGTCCCAAGCCTGTTTTTGATCAGTACCAATATTATACCAATCAAACCTGCAAACATTTACAGGAGCTGCGACCACTCATGGCAAATCCAGTCTGTGAAACTACAGAGCAGAAGAAACAGCAGCCGCAGGGACCCGAGTGGCCAAATTCACCTCAGAAGTGTAAAGCAAAGCTCATCCAATGGGTCTCTTACATTGCTGGAGACATGCCTGCGTTCGGTGAATGGATGAAAGGTACAAGATTAGACCTTATGGAAGAGTCAAATATAGAAAGAAAGAAAAACAAGAACATTAATTCAGCAGTGAATAGTTAGTAGGAGAGTGTTTGCACATAAGTAATTTAGAAAATGATCAATGAGGTAATCATATTCAAGTAGGGAAAAGCCTTGTTCTGTAACCCAGCTGAACATTTGTTTCTTTTACTTCAAAGATGAGATATTTCAACACTTTTATAATTCTAAAACTGTTCTGGTACTTGTAAACCAGTGGGAATCTGTTAGATGTGCTCATTTAGTTGATTTACTCATCACTTTTTTTAGTCTACATACTGATACATTGTGTACAGAAGTTGGATATTGAGTGATCCACACCTGACTGAAAAACAATACGCTGTTACTAAAATTAATATATGCAATCTGTTGACATATAGTGTGATTTTTATTTTTATTTTTATGACCTTTGTTAACTACAAAACACACACACAGGGTAACACTTTATTCTAAGGTGTCCTTGTTACACGTTACATGCACTTACTATTATAATAACACTAAATTATGCATAATTACATGCAAGTAACCCTAAGCCAAGCCCTAATCTTAACCCTAACCATATAGTAAGTACATGCAGTTAATTAATATTACTCCGTACTTAAATGTATAATTACACTGTAACAAGGACACCTTAAAATAAAGTGTAACCACACACAGATATGCATATTAGTAACAGTAACAATAATGTAAATATAGTTTTGTATTCAAAATTGAATCCAAACCTCTATGGAGATTTTCTTTGTACCGACCATGTTCTCTCACGTTTACCCTGTTCAGGGCAATTTATCCTGCTTCAGATTCTAGACTGGGTGCTGCGGGGAGCTGCTCAGGTGATGTTTGTGAACAACCCTCTCAGCGGACTGATCATCTTTGCTGGCCTAATCCTGCAGAACCGATGGTGGGCACTCAATGGTTTTGTTGGCACTTTGTTTGCTACAATTTCTGCCCTCATCCTTGGTCAGAACAGGTATTTAGGTGGTGACCTATCGTGCATTTACATTTTGGTGCTCTAAATATTTGAGCCAAGGTTTCAGTATTACACTGTATTTCCCTCAGAGGTGCAATCGCAAACGGCCTGTACGGATATAATGGCATCTTGGTTGGTCTCCTGATGGCAGTTTTCTCGAATGCAGGAGATTGGTATTGGTGGCTGCTTCTTCCCAACATTTTCATGTCAATGGCATGGTGAGTTCATCTCTTGGTTCTTCGGTTCATTCATGGCTAATTTGGATTTGGAAAAAAGAAAATACCTAAATGCTGAGATTTTTTTCCCCAAATTGCAGTCTTGATGAGTCAATGCTGATTGAATTGATGAAAATCTCGTAGAGTATGATCAACACAGACTCCGATTTTTTAGCTTTAGACTATGAATCCATTCCGTTGATGGATATCAAACATGTTTGATATTATGAACTGATTTTTGAACAAATTCTTTTTATTGAGACACGTTTCTGCACAAGTGTGTTGTGTTTGGAACGACTAGATAGTCTGGTAGTGTATCATCCTCAGTCATTTCATGTATGATGCCCAGTTTTTTCTCTGTAATTTACAAATTGGCAAGACTATGATGACTCGTGTTTTAAAATATGCTCAGATTTCATAAATAGTGTAATCTAGCCTTAAGGGAGGATTAAAATATGAGGAATTTAGATTCTTCGAAACTGCGACATACTCGTATGGAATGTTCCATCCATCAAAGACTGTCATATGATTGAGTTACTGAAGTTCTGTCACAAACAAAGGTATTAGTATAATTTTTTTTCCCCTCATGGATTTATGTATGGACAAAATGACTTGAAAATCTGATTGTATTTACATAAATATTAGTTAGACATGCTGGTTGGCATTTCACAGTTCAGTGATGATCTTTTGCTAGTCTAGACCAGTGGTTCTCAACCGGTTTTGGTTTTTACTTTCAAACTAGTGGTGATCCAACAAAATGGTTTATCATACAAAAGTAAACAGAAATGTCATACAAATTTTTTTTACAATCTTTTACTTTGCATAGTTTTGTGTCAAGCAAATGAGCCATTTCTTCCCATTTCCATTAATCTATTTCTATTTCCTATTCATTTTGCAAACTATACATGATTATACAGTTGCATTTTATTATCTGAATTCTTTTTTTCCCATTAGTTATGAACCACTAATTTAGACTGAGTGTTGTTTTCTCCAGTCCTATAGTGTCCAGTGCCTTGGCTTCTGTCAACAGTCGGTGGGACCTGCCTGTTTTCACCCTGCCGTTTAACATATTAGTGTGTCTCCATATGGTGGCTACAGGCCACTACAATCACCACTTCCCTCAGATTCTCTTCCAGCCACGTACATCCATGCATAACTTGACATGGTCTGAGCTGGATTATCCAAAGGTAAGGGCTAACAAGTGAAAATGAAGCCAAAAATCACAGATTTCAGAAGGGAAGGCTGTTCCAAATTTGTATCTTGATAAGCAACCACTC
This sequence comes from Spinibarbus caldwelli, assembly GCA_039654775.1. NCBI lineage: Eukaryota > Metazoa > Chordata > Actinopteri > Cypriniformes > Cyprinidae > Spinibarbus > Spinibarbus caldwelli. The sequence continues at coordinate 20,153,055 of CM077223.1, read as the reverse complement.
CCCTAGAACAAGAGAAAGTTATTGTGCAACAGTTCTCTTTAGGAATCTTCTAGATTGACGTCACATGACACTGAAAAGAGCAGGTTTATCACAAGATGTATAACTGACACTATGGAATTCAATGTAGCAGGGAATTCTAAATTTTCTGCTCAAACTGAATGCCACTTAATTTAAAGTCATATAAGGCAGGTTAAATCTTATAAAAGTTTGTTATATTAATTATATCATATATATATTTTTAAAAAGTCTCTTACTAAGGCTGCATTTATTTATTAATAAAAAAAGTAAAACAGTAATATTGTGAAATATTACAATTTAAAAGAACTGTTTTCTATTTTAATATATTTTTACAATTCTATTAAAAATGTTTTTTTTTTTTTGTTTTTTTTTAGCAGCCATTACTCCAGCAATCATTCTCAAATAGGACTATTTTTACTGTATTTTTCATCAAATAAATGCAAATCTTTCAAAAACAAAAATCATATTCCAAACTTTTGACCATTTTTTGTTTTCTTCACAGCTCTTCCGCTCAATCCCTGTAGGTATAGGGCAGGTATATGGGTGTGACAATGCTTGGACAGGAGGGATATTCATGATCGCCTTGTTCATCTCCTCACCCATAACATTTGCGCATGCAACTATTGGATCAGCAGTTGGTATGGTGTCAGGTAAGAGATCACAAGTGTATTTGAATATTTAATAATAAATATTATCAGCAAAATTGATGATGAAGTCATCTTTACTGTGACTTTTAGGTCTTGCTCTTGCTGCGCCGTTCCAGAACATCTACTTTGGCCTGTGGGGTTATAACTGTGTTTTGGCCTGCATTGCCATTGGTGGGATGTTCTACGCTCTCACATGGCAGACACATCTTCTGGCTGTGGCCTGTGGTAGGTTCATACCAGCTATTTTCTCTCCTTCCTGATCATGTAATAACAATTTCCTTCATCATTACATAGTTCTGGTCAAATCACTGAATCTTGTTTTACCACAGCGTTCTTCTGTGCGTATCTCGGCTCTGCCATCGCAAATGTGATGTCTACTGTAGGTATCATGAACCTAGAACATGAAATATGGAAAAACGTGTGATTTTAAATGTTTTTTTTTTACATTGCTTTAACAGTTTGGACTCCCAGCATGCACCTGGCCCTTCTGTCTCTCAGCTCTCACTTTCCTTTTGATCACTACGGAGATAAAAAACATTTATAAGCTGCCTCTTGCTAAAGTCACCTACCCTGAGAAAAACCTGATATACTTCTGGAAGATGAAGAAAGAGGAGAGGATCGACAAACAAAGGAAAAAACAAGAGAAAGATAGAGTATCACAGCAGAAGAACGAGGATATAATGGCTGTAATGGAAATGAAAGATCATGGGCATCTTGATGTTTGCACTGTGGACGTTCCGCAAGAGGAAACCACACAAAATAGACCAGATAGGAATGCAGAGGAAATTGAACTTAATTTAACTCCATTATAAATTTCCCTTAAATGGTTCACATGATGTTTATTTGCTGAAGGAAAATGCCAGACAATAATAGCTTATTTTTTTATTAAAAAAAAGTGAAAAAAAACCCTTATTTAAAAATAATATAACTTTTTACTCAAGACATATTCAGATATATTCTGTAGAAATATGCTGATGTTGATGTTTTCCATCATGATGATGTTATATGATGGTGCGGTTTACTTTTTATTTTCTAGATGTAACTCACTTTCAGATAAATGAGAATGTTTTGTTGAACAGATATCCTGCACTATTTCAATGTTTTCATCTTCTGTAGCAGCTTTGTGTCTTATTTTTTGACTTTTATAAATTCCAATAAATGTGTATTTTTTAACACGATATATGTGTATTTTTTTTTTTATTATACCCATCTTTACTATAGATTAATTAAACTAGAAATGTAGGAACACTTCACAATAACACATTATTACATACAGTAATGTTCAACAGATATATAGGTAATGTACATACAGAATTAGAAATGTCAGGAAACCTTGACTGATATATTTTCATATATTCAAACATAAATGTATATGAATGTGACCTCTTAAAAAAAACTGAAGTTGTCAGTGTTAAAGTTGTTTATATTACAGTTGTGTGTATATTGTACACAAAATACAATAGAAACAAAATGTTTACACGTAAAGTGCAAAAATATGGCCAGGATTCACAATCAGTTTCCAATCATTTTCAACAGTTTATTAGAATTTATTTTGTACATTACTTAACGTGTTCCTCTATCCAGCATGCCTGATTGTGTTACATAATAAAACCCTAGCTGATCACATTACTGCAGATAATAAAAAGGTATCCGATTTAATTAGCCTTTCTTTTTATTTCTATTTAAATGAGTCTTTCTAGTGTCCTTCAAAGTCCCCACCATAACTCACAGTAGCCTAGAGCTCATGTCCTGATCCTGAACTCCCAGCCTGCATACCGCACAGTCTATCATGTGATGTTGATTGCGTGGCGTCAATAGCAGCACCAGGATGACCTATTAAAAGAGCTTTACCCCATCAGATAACAGTACCCATCTGAAGATGAAAATCTCCTGCACGAGCTACCAAAGATTGCAGATAAACTGGTCTTATGCAACATGCACACTAATTTGAGGTCATTGCATGGAACAGTGGTCATTTTCAAAATTACTTAAAAGTTAAAATGACAAAGTATATTAGAGCATTAGTACTATGTAATGCATACCTAATTTTCAAAAAACCCGGTACAGCACAGTACTTGTGATGCGGACTCATAGAAGCAGGCTAAAATGGCATGGTTGCTTCAACAAATAGGTTTAGTGTATGGTTTACATTACTTTCAGACAGTTTTACACAGTTTTGAGCAGCAGGCATCAATCATATTGCATGGATAAATCTTTCACACAAGCGTGAAGTTCCCGATCGTGTGGATTTCTATTTGAATGACTGGATTTTACCCATAAAAATTTGCCGACCAACAGAAAATGTAACCACATCTTGAGTGCCTTTTTTTAATGAAATGTGGGTCTGATCAGATCACAGTGAGGTAGATGAAGGATGAGATATAGGGCAGTTGAAAGATCCAGTGATACAGTGTCGTGTGAGGATAAGATTCGTTGTCTGCTTTGTGTGCAGTTGTTAAAGGTCAATTGAGGCCAGGAAAGTAAGTCACTTGTGGTTTGCTAGTGGTTTTTAAAATCACCAAAAAACCACAAATGGAGTTTCATCTTCAGGGGAAAGAGCACATGTGGCTCATTAATGAAGTTGCCTAGTTGACCTTGTGGCCAGTTTATAACTATAAAGTGAAATTTAGCAGGATCCGTAACAGTAATTACAGCCCTGTTAGGCACGCAGTGTGGGAAAAGGTGGAATTACAGACGAGGGTCACAGGAATTACAGAGATTTGGCTGGCACTGCAAAAATGATCTGGTATTTTTGTCTTGTTTCAGAGTGTAGGTGATCAATGCTTTTCTTCTTGAATGGAATGAGGTTTGTGCATGTTGAGATACATTTAACTCATGTTAAAAAGAAGAATACGAAGGAATGTTAAAAGAGAACTGCTGTATTTAGTGAATGATAGCCAGCTATTAACAAGCAATCGGGTCTCACACAACAAGACCAACTTAAGCCAACAGCCTCATCAAAATTAGTCCTAATATGCACAGATACATGACTGTATTCTGGAAATGAATATTTATAAGCAACCTGAAAAACAGACCCAAAGACACTAATAATAAGCAAGCCCTGCCAACCCCGCCTCAAGTGATAAATTACTTCATAAATAATGTCAAACACTTGATTTTGGCATGCCAAACATTTTAGATACTCATCTCGACTTTATTTATACTCCATGATAATCAAGCTACTTGTGATCTACTTTTAAGTCTTCAAATAACACTTGCAATTCTTCCTGCAAACACTAAATCAAATCTGCATTCTGAAAGTTCTTTTACTGACCTACTTGTTATTCATTTAGCATATAATGCATGATGGGTCCTGCAGATATCAAACACAACAGGGTCACTACACAAATATTTTTAATGAAGCACTGTATATGCATTCAGTTTTTCTTTTTTTTTTCTATTAACAGTCCTTATTTACTTATTTCACATGATGTTGTTTTGACTGATCTTTGCTTCTAAAGCTTGAGAGAACAAGCTAGAGAACAGTGCCATCTACTGAATGTCCCAAAGGAAAACGTGCACAAAATGTTTTTATTTATTTTTTTTGTCTTGTATAAAGATGAGTTTTCCATTGTTAAGCAACACCTTAGAAACCTAGAATCCAAACCTAGTGTTTAACAACATAAAATAAGACAATTTCCCAACAACCTGTTCAAACAAATATCTCACTTTTTTTTCTTCAGGCATGAGAAGTTTTTCACAAGCCATTTAAAATACCTCAAATGTTTCACAAGCAAGCATATTTTTCCTTTAAACTATCTGTCAAGTTTAACAATTTAATGATGGGAATTTGTGCCAAAAATAACTAGCATTTCTTAAAAGCAGCCTCTGACAGGCACAAGGAACATTTTGGGGGAAAATCATTACAAAGTTATTTTGTATGAGGGACATGAGGTCCATGACAGAAATCAACAGGTTCATATCCTCAATTATGACAGCTGTAACAATGAGATCTATATAATTCCAGAAAATAAATTCAACAGAAAGATACACTGTATTTTTAACACCTCATTGTGTTTAATTAACCATATCCAGATGAATTCAGGGAATTACAATCATAACACCTGTGTTTAAACAGATCCATAGTAATAAACATGAATACATTCATCGATAACTGTAACACTCAAACCTGACATTAGAAGTGTCCATTACAGTGTAACAATGCTGCCGTTGTCCTTATTCATTTCTATCACAAATAAATGAATAAAGCTTATGATCAAGCGAAACTACAACTGCTACATACAAAATAATTCAAATGTACCAGCTGTACTACAATGATGTACCAGTCATATTTGACATTTTATGAGGTCAAATCACTGAGCTATAATCAAAAACCTGGAAGTGTATTAACATTTGAGCTATAGACAGTGAGCACAGATTCTCACACTGCATGAACATAACTAAACATTTATATATTGAGTTAAAGGGGTCATATGATGCGATGCAACACGACGTGTAAAAAGACAGTATAAGTCATTATAATCAGTAATTATTTTCCCACTGGATGCAATAAATGCCTCATTTGAAATTGCTTTTAATGTTTTTGTGTCATCGTGGGGACGCAGCCTCATATTATGGTAAGGGGCCTAACATTTCCATCACACGCTTGAGATATTCGGCCAATCACAATGCACTGGATCGCTGGCCAATCAGAGTCCGCCTCGCTGTTTCACACCAATGAGCTTTGTAAAAATCGACCCGTTTCAGAAAGGCGGGGCTTAGAGGAGATAAAATAATGTAAAATGTGGAAAATAATGCTTTTTTTTTTTTTTTTTTTACTTTAAACCACGCAAACACAGTGCATTACACCAAATACACATAAGAATGTTCTTTTTAGCACCATCATATGACCCCTTTAAAATAATATTAAAAATACATGCATAAAAATGCACAAATATTCCCTCTCAGTTTTTGTGCATTAAAGAAAAAATGATGTGCATGTATTTGTGGACTGTATCATGAGTTTACAAGGAAGTTGGATACATGTGCATTTTGACGCATACATTTGTGCGAGGATGTGACTCCATATTTTTTGACCATCTAAAAGCATGAGACATTTTCAAAAACAATTCCTGAATAGCATGAAAATCTGTGAGAAAAATATAAGAAAACACGACACACAAAAACCTTCTAAATTTGAAGAATACAAATCAGTAGCAACCAGTGAAAAATGTAACAACTCTCAATCAGTGATGTGACTTTAGTGCCCCTTTTTTGTCTTGTGGCAATTTGACAATAGTTAACTAAAGCCCTGTACATGAAGACTTGCTAACAAATATATTTCTACATGTCAAATCATACGGGTAAAACCAAAGAGTTTTTCCTCATTGCCTTTTATACATGTATAACAACAGAACTGTAAAATATTTCAGCTGTGCATAGCAAAACCCAGAATAAAATCCACACCTATATGTTTTAGAAATGCTAACATAACATTTCCAATGACAAACCTTTACCTATATGCAAAGCCTGCATAAGAAATACATAATATACACACTCAACTCTAAATTAAACTCCAAAATACATCTTGTGCAAAGGATGAAAGTTATGGAAAATTTCTAAGGCAAGAACATTTACACAGTGCTGGATTCAAGCATTGCAAACTATGCAGATGATTAAAAACCACATACATAAAACTTTTATATCTAGAAGAAAGGGGGATTGTGATCACACTCATGTAGCATAATTTCAGTATAATTATTATTATTTTTCTTTTTTGGCAAATTGTGATAAGGGCATATTTAAGGGGAGATTTTGGTCTGTAGCCACCAACATTAAGTAAAAGGGTTTAAATGCATCATGATATTTCAACAACAACCAGATTTGTCCTGAGCAAGCTGAATCTTTGAATAGTGCAAATAGTGCTTGAGGCCAGAGCCACACACATACTGAGTTGGGCCCAAGTGAACCGCAAAAAGACAAGGCATCAGCCTTCCCCGAGCAGCAACTAACACTAAAGTTATGACACAGGAAATCATATGCTGACTATACGGTTTCATTTCACTCAGAACTTGGAGAAAAGATAATACATATGCTTTACAATTAATATCCAGACTTGTTCAGCTAGCATTAAAAGCTAAATGTTTGAAAGCAGATATCTGGCAAGCTTCTGGCTAGTTTACAGCTCACTGGAAAACTCAGGAAAATACCCTATAAGATGCCCTGAAAAGAAATGTTTTTAAACGGCCCTTTACGTCCACGTAAATCTGCCCTTCTGGTCTTGAGTTTGGCCTAGCATTGTACATTTATGGCTCTGGCTGTTGTGACAGTAATATCACGCACACCTACATGTGCCTGGTGACGTCACCTGAGGGAGTGAGAGGCACGAGAGAGGAGCCGTCTCCTCCTCACACTACAACCAGCTCTGGAGCATGTTCAAGTTATTCTCCATCCATCGCATGTTCAGTTTAATGGTCTCAATGGCCTCCTGCACAATCCTCATCTGCGAACCTTTTGTCCCCAAAGAATTGAAGAAGTTCTGAGCCTGGATGACAAAAACAATAATGTAGTAAAAATACTTCTTAACTGTTTTTTACTTAACCAAAGGTATTCTTTTCTGGGGGATGAACAGACCTCCATGAGATGTGTTTTTGTGGAAAACTGACTGGTTGCGGACGTGATGATGCTCTGAATGGCAAAGGATCCAACAGGAAACCTTGCATGAAAAAAATGGAAAAGAAACATTAAATTTCACACCGAATACTTTAATGTGTACAATAAACAAATGCTATATTTGCAAAATTAGTTCAATATAAAAACCCATTGAAAGGGGTTACATGCAAATCATCAAACTTAAAACAAAAGAAAATGCATTATTTATCAGCGCTTTTCTGACAAGTCCTAACAAAATGACTAATTACAGTACAAATGTGCATAATAAATATACTGAATGAATGTGTTTGGTTTTTTGATCACCAAAGCTGCATTTATTTGATCAAAAATACAATAAAAACTGTAATACTGAGAAATGTTATTACAATTCAAAATAAATGTTTAGCTTGTTTATACATATCAAAATGTAATTTATTCCTGTGATTGCAAAGCTGAATTTTCAGCTGCCATTACTCCAGTCTTCGGTGTCACATGAACTTTCAGAAATCATTCTATTATGACGATTTGCTGCTCAAGAAACATTTCTTACTATCAATGTTGAAAACCATTATACAGATTCAAGATTGTCTGATGAAAAGAAAGTTCAAAAGAATAGCATTTTGAAATCTTTTGTAAGCCTTTACTGTCATTAGAACATTTTAATGCATCCTTGAAAAATAAAATTAAAAAAAAGTATCAATTCTCTCGCTCTCAAAAAAAAAAATGTTTTAAAACAATTATGATCTTTCCCCACTAAATAAACATTGTTTAATGTGTTTTCTTGACTTTACACCTTGTCTTATTAGTATGTAATTGTTATTAGTGTATGCACATGAATAAAAACTGTAATAATATTTACATTAAATGTGTGTCGATTCAAAATGTTGCAAAAAAATATAATTTAAGTAACCCTCCATTTTTTATTTATTTTTTTTTACTATAAGTTCACCACTCACTTTTGAGTGATTTTATCCCAGTTCTCCTTCACAAAATCCCAAGCGAAGAGGTAGCCAGCAAAGTTCTTGCAAATTGTGCTGATCACCAAAGGAAATTCTTGAGTTTGAATCACACTCCCATCAAGACTTTTCTGTAGAATCCTAAAAGGGAAAACTAAATTAAATTCAGGTATGTTTGTGCTGATAGCTCAAAAAATTTTCCTCTAAAAGAACATGTTGTCCAGCCTTACCATATGATTTTCCGTACATCCTGAGTGCTGGCCAAAGCTTCCAGCGTCTTGCGTTTCTCTGGGTCATTGATGGAGTGTTTATAGACGTCTAGAAGCTTAACCCATCCTTCATCTGTCTGAGCAGCGACTTTGAAGACTGTTCTCATGAGATCACTGGGAATCCTAAAACAACAAGGCATATCACAAGATGTTCCTCTGTTCTCAAGAATTACTGCAGTGAGGAGCACAAAAGTCAAGAGCTATAGACAACACCTCTTTCCTTCTCCTTTTTGCAAAATCACAAGATTAGAAGTTATTTAGCCAAGGGTCAATTACCACACAAACTTACTGAGAAGTCTTGTTGGAAGTGAACCACTGATCAAACAGATGCTTGGCCTGTGTTGAGCAGTTCCGTATGTTAAGGGAACATGCCATCTCCAGCAGGGCAGACCGAAGCGTCATCTTTGACACAGAAGTTTCCAGATCCCATGACTGACTCTCCATTAAACTTCCAAAATGGTTATCAATGTAACTCTGCAAAGATTGAATTCCAAGAAAACCTTCAAACAATTTTCAAACATTCGACTACATCTTGTGTGGCTGTTACACAAGGTGTTGCACTTACCGTCATTCTAGAGGCCAAGTTCAACTCTGATCTTTTTTCCAGCAACATGCAGATCTGACCAAGCTGGAAGAGAGCTTCAGTCAGTGGAGCTGTCTCTGTCTCATTTCTGATGTAATCCATTAGATTTAAGACCTGTCTGAAAGACGCCTTGCCTGATCTGGAAGAAATTTGAAGCATTTAGTCTTTATTTTCATTCATTTACTTAAAAACTGTACACTACTGTTCAAAACGCTGGGGTCAAGACATGAACACCTTTATTCATACAAGGATGCATTAATTTTTTTCTTTTGAACTTGCTATCCATTATAGAATCCTGAAAAAAATGTATTATAGTTTTCACAAAAATATTAAGCAGCACAACTGTTTTCAACATCGATAATAGTAAGAAATGTTACTTGATCGCCAAATCATCATTTTAATCTGATTTCTGAAGGACCATGTGACACTAAAGACTGGCGTAACGGCTGCTGATAATTCAGCTTAACGTCACAGGAATAAATTACTTTTTAAAATATATTAAAATAGAAAACAGCTATTTTAAACTGCAACAATATTTTACAGTATTACTGTATTTTTGATCAAATAAATGCAGCCTTGGTGAGCACAAAAAAACTTCTTTCAAAAGACTTCAACTTTTGAACAGTAGTGTATTTTGTAAAGAGAAAAAAATTCAAACGGACAAATAATTTAATGAAGAATATTGCATTCTGGTTTTGATGGCATTACAGTATTATATCACTGAAATGTTTTTGAAAATGCACTACACCCACACCAATCGATTTTGGTGATTTTTCCAGTTGTTTATGTAAATCTATTTAAATTCTTGTAAAAAAAAAAAATATGGATCTTTGCAAAACAAAAAACAAAAGAGAATTTTATGTAATAAAAATATTTAAAGGTGGGGTAAGCGATTTCTGGAAGCCAATCTTGATATTTGAAATCACCAAAACAAACACACCCCTACCCCAAAAGGGTCTCGCCCCTATTTTGATAGTTCCGCCCCACACATACAGTACGTAGCAACCCAGGCAACGATTAGTTCTGTGAAACAAAGCAAAACCAATGTTACACCGTGTCTACACCAGACACGAGCGGCGGGACAAAATACTATAGAAGTCATTATAATCAGTGATGCTATCTACACTGGATGTGGAGCGGCGTGACAAATCTCAGACAGAAAACTGCTGCCACGTTCTATTTATGACGTGCTGACACAAATTTCAAATGATTTTCAACAGTCGCTTTGTCGCGTCCAGTGTAGGCAGACTTTAGCTGTTACGGCGTGGCGCAGTGCGTCCAGTGTAGACAAGGTGTTACTCACCTATCGGGAAGAAACAAAGCTACCTCAGCGTCCGATCGCAGGCCCTCTGCTCCTTGAGTTCTCTCTAGCGCTGGAAAGCTGATCCGATATTTACACGGTTCCTACTTCTTGCCTTATTGTTCCGCAGACCTTTTCCTCTTGTTTTTTTTTATTCGCCATCTCTATCTTTCTGTTGCTCGGCTTGGCTGTTCACTGAACGCTCTCTCCCCTGCATCATGAGTAGACACGCCCCTTACTGCTGATTGGCTACAAGTTTGTTTTGTTACTCGGCCCCAACTCAGTTTTCTAAAGCGTTTTTGGAAAATTACATACCCCACCTTTAAAGTCCCCCTGTCGTGAAAATCAAGTTTTTTATGTTGTTTATTTGTCTATGTGGTGTTTTTAATATGCTTTTAGACAAACCATGTGCCAATCCATTAATCAACACCATTTCTGAGTATTTTCTCCATAAAACTGTAGTTTCCCAATGGCAGTCACAGAAACGCGGTTTGAAATAGCCCTTTTTTTGCTATGTCACAAAATTCAATAACCAATCGCATCAAGGGATCCTATCCTTAGCATATCATTAACTGTGCTGCAAAGCAGAGGGTCTAGTGAGAAGGCAGCCAGGTTAATCCAGTAACGGTTATATTTTTCTGTAGATGTTTCGCTAACTGTTAATATTTCCCCTATTTTCACGATATCATGTGCTGATACCGCTTATTTATTTGTATTTAGAACAGCTAAGTCGAATAATAATCCACGACAGTGTAAAGTAGTAAACAGTGTAAAGTAGCCCCGGAGTCAGACGCACCTCTCGCCCATTGACATCTGCACGTCACACGCATATGCTCGCGGGCGCAATTTGGAATCACAAACTTGCCTGCTTTTGAGTCTTCAATACATTTTGAGGACACAACATCGTCAAGTAAGTAAATTTAACGAATGTTACAATATAGTTTATCAGTCATTATCTGTGTATGAACCAGCGCAAGCAGATAATATTACCTCACGAAGTTAGCCATCAGTCTCCTTGCTTATGTTGAGCATACCAGCTTATTTCTGGTTCAAACATATATGGCTTAATTAAACCAATATTTCCACTTGCTATTGCCATTGTATGGCATTTACTACAATTCAGTTAGTGGATCAGGAGGCCCTGGCTTGTGTGACTGAGTGGAGGAGGGGCTAATTTGCGTTTTCATAGATCCGTCTATAGTAAACGAGACAAGGTTGTAGAGTTACATTCAAGCTATTTTAAGGCATGAGAAAATTATTTTCACAAGAAAAAAACATTTAAATATGTCATTTTGATAATCAAAGATGAGTTTTAAAGGATACAGTTTTTGACTACTTTAAAATCTGAATCACAATCAAAAATGATAAAATGTTATTTCCAGGTTTTCCATGATTGTGGGAATACTGCAACATCATCTCTTTAAAGTTATGTCTAATGACTTTAAACCTTCCGTTAAATGCAGATCTACCTGGAGAGAGCAAAGATGTTATTGATGAGAGCTGCTCTGTCTTTACAGGTGAGGACATTCACATCCCCATTTAAAGCACCAATCAAGTCCTTCCATCCCTCCTCATCGTAATTCACTAAGTAGAAGCCATCACTCCTGAAGTTGAACTTCAACCACTTCACCTGATCTGGAAGCTTTAATGTGGCTGGAAAAGATTTAAAGCAACAAACAATACATTACTGTATATTTGCAGTAGATAGAAACATCTGTCTATGCCAGTAGACTCAGTTCTGAGGACAATACTTACCTGTTTTGTTCTTGAGATGGAACACTTGCTTGCAGGAACTGAGAACATTACATTTGTCGGTGACATACGTCAAGGGAATATGCCACAAGCTGCTATGGGTAACACAAAAGTGGATCAATTAACATTTGACTATGAAAGAGGCTGAGTTCACACAAAGCTTGCTTTTTCAATAGATCAATATTGAACTTTGACTGATCAATATGAGTCCTTTTTTAAAACATTCGCACCTTAAAATAAACAAGACTATTCTTTTCCATGATACAGCAGAATGGGGTTGGTAAGATTTTTTTAAATGTTTTTCAAAGAAGTCTCTTATGCTCGCTAAAGCTGCATTTATTTGATCAAAAATGCATTACAAACAGTAAAATTATGAAATTTTATTAGCTACTTAATATAACTTAAAAATTTTAATAACTTAAATATATATATTTTTTTCTATGATGGCAAAGCCGAATTTTCATCAGCCATTATTCCAGTCATCAGTGTCACATGATCATTCAGAAATCATTCTAATATGCTGATCTGCTGCTCAAGAAACATTTACTAATATCAGTGTTGAAAAAGTTGCTTAAAGGTATACTTCATCCAAAAATGAAAATTTGCTGTTCGTTTACTTATCATTATTTGCTGGCCATTCAAGATGTATGTGACTTTTTTTCTTCAGTAGAAGGCTAAAGAAGATTTTTAGCCAAAACCATCGTACTTCGTTATTCTTAAAATGCAAGTCAATGGCTAACAGCACTTAAAAGTAAAAAAAAAAAGCATATACATGCAACACAAAATTAATACCTGTGGCTCCTGACAATATATTGAGGTCTTATGAAGCTAAATGATCGGTCTGTGCAAGAAACTCATTCATAAAATCATTTACAACATTATTACCTCAAATTATCATCAGGGGCCACAGGTATTAATTTCGTCTTGTCTGTATAAGCTTTTTTGATGTCAGTAGCCACTGACTTGCATTTTATGAAACATCAAGGACCATGTTTTAAGCTAAAAGTCTTTGGTAACATTTTACTTAAAGCCTTTATGTATAATGCATTATAAAAGGTTATTAAAGGGTATAATGCATTAGAATTATTCATAATGTGCATTGTAATACATTGTATCTTGTAAATAATTATAACTGAATTTAAAATGCATAGTGTAACCAACTAATAAGTGTTATGAGTTATTAACTATGGTTACAACTATTCATGAGATTGTACAATGCATTACAAGGCATAATTAATGCATTAAAACTACTTTTATAATGCACTATACATAAAGGCTTTAAGTCAAGTGCTACCAAATCTACTTTACTGTTCTACTGAAGAAAAAAAAGTAATCTACATCTTAACAGCAAATTTTAATTTTTGGGTGAACTAACCCTTCTATATTTTTGTGGAAACTCGGATACATTTTTTTCAGGAATAGTAAGAAACACTTTTGATTAATGTATAAAAATTTTAGCAATACTAAAAAAATCTTACTGAGCCCAGAGTTTTGAATGCTAGTTTTAAAAACAACTTTCCCAGTCCATAGCTAACTAACTCATTATGATACATTTTTAGATCAATGTTCACAGCTGCAGTAAAAGTCCTCTACCTGTCATCCGTGCCGTTTTCAGCATTCAGAAGGAAATGTTCTTGCGTCAGTGTCACTTGAGTGCCATTTCTCTTCACTGTGACCAGAGGAAAGCCCTTATGAACAGTCCAGGTGTTCATCATCTCAGATACACTTAAGTTTTGTTTGCTCACCTATGGAGAACATGGATGTCAGCGCACTCTACTAAAAAGATGGCTCAGATGTCAGCTCAGTTGCTTCATCATTACGTAAATGTGCATGTTGTTTATGCATTTATAAGGAAGCAGAATAATGACAATAGTTTTTGAAACAAAGCATGAATTCCACAAATCGAAAAAAGATGCATTGCAATTAACAGTGCTTGCATTTTAATGCCTTGTATTTCCAGGGCTTGCATTTTTAGGTCCTGAAATTTAACATAGTTGTTTATTTAAGCTGTGAATATTTCAATTTAAAATATTTCAAACATTTTCATAATTAAAAATTCAATAATTCATATTCACCTTCCAGAATTCACTTCCAAAATATTCGATCTGTTTAAAAATACGATGTATAATATTCGACAGGCAAATTTCGGTCATTTTATTTCACTTTCCAAATTCGCAGCCACAAATTCAGTGGTTAAAATTCCTCAGAAAATTCAGCGTTGCACATCCGGGAACCGCAGGAATAGCAGTAGAGCACCGATGCATGATATCCAGCTGATGTCAGCCGCTCACCAGCAGGTGACGCAAGCGGCTGTTGATGAAGGCCATATGTGGATCAAGTCATTCATTCACAAAAACTGATTTGCAGAAATGGAGCAAGCGCTAAGTAGAAGTTTTGATTATCGGGGCCAGTATAAACATGTGGAAATGCTGATTGTGTGTATGTTTATTCAACATCTTCGCTGTTTCCCGTAGCCTACATGTAAGCAGCTTTCTCTACCACAAAGGAGATTATAATGCTCTTTTACCCAACGCTGAAGTACAGAACTAACATTACATCTGAGGAAGACATATACTGCTTTCGGTTGCTTAGTTTCTGTAACTTTGTATCTTGGCTTGTGTGACGCTGTGCTGTAATACTGGGGTTCCCCTCATACGTCACACTCCAGGATTCCCCAACGACGCGTAACGCACGTCAGTGAACTAATACAGTGATATAAGACCTCAGATCTCACAATACACTTTACTGATAATTATGCGAACTATATCGACAGTTACGCAGATGTAGAATATGAACGAACGCGCAAGGTTTCACGCTGTTTCCCTCAGAAATCGGTTAAAGAAAACGCATTACACGGCTCAGTAGTGCACTAAGGGGAGGAGTGAAATAAGCGCAGTCAAAATGGACAGTTCTGACCTCTGGAAGTGGAGCAGATACCTACGAGATCAAAGGCAGATATCGCGTTATTCACTGTCATGCACTGTGCTGCTGATAAACATGATATAATTTCAGTTCTGTTGCTTTTATATGAATATAAATATGATGAACAAGACACTCGAAGTGCTTGATATTAATCCCATATGAAAGGTGTATTTATCATCCATTTCTACTTTAATACAAACATGTATTTTAGATTTTTATAGAAATATGACAACAATCACATATCTCACACAGAGATCGCACTGTCATAGTGTTTGGGAATATTCAAGCATAATTTAAATACACAATCACATGAAATCAGATTAAAAAAAAATAAAACATTTTAGCAGAGGACGCAGCATCACAGTTGTCTGAACCAATGAGTATTAAGCTGTGTCGTCAGCAAGTCGTTTCCCATCATGCTTTTGGTCAGCGCAGTCGGTGGAGAGTAACTGCGCTCGACTGCACAATCGGAGGCTCTTTTATATCAGATTCTTATATACAAACATAATTTTTCTCACCATAGGCAGATAATTTGGAATAATAAATATGTTAAATATAAGAACAAATCAATTTTCTATACTAATTGGGTTAAAAATTATATTCTAATGGTCTCACAGTTGATAAATAATGAAGGATATTTACTTATACTGAATTTTTAGAGAAATTTGGTATTCCAATATCTCCACGTGAATCTAGTATTGTATTTGATGCAATACCAGCAGGATTTGTGAGGCTTTCAAAGGGTTTCAGTGAATCTAATCAATCAGCATTTAAAAAAGAGATCTTATTAAACGGTATTGATATCAAAGATAGAAAATGTAATAATACATTTTTTAGATCTGTTTGATTCATTGCCCTGCAACATTTCAATGTAAGTACTTCTGGAATAATCATTTTGAGAATATCAACTGGAAATTGATTTGGACTTAAAATAACAAATTCTGTGTCACAATTAAAGTTAATGAAGTTTACTTTAAAATTATACATATAATTTATCCAACTAACCAATTTCTCAAGAGAAACAGAGCTGATCTCTCTGAATGTTGTGTCTTTTGAGGAATGGATGTAGAGACTGTTTTGCATCTTTTTTTCGAAATGTATGTATGTTCAATTTTTCTGGATTGATGTTGAATATTTATTTACTATGCTGAGTGGATTGAGTGAATAAAATTAATGTAAGAAAAAGAGATGTTATATTTTATTTTGATAAAAAAGATATGGATAAGAGTCACATTTTTATGCTAAATCTTCTAATATTGTTAGGTAAGTTTTATATACACAAATGTAAATGGTCAGAAAGGAAGCCTAGTATCTCCCACTTCAAAGTTGACTTGAGGATTTATTTTGAAACTCTTCAAGGTCTTTCAAATCGGAAAGCAACCAGAACTATGGACACACTCAAAGAACTAAACTCCTCTTTTCTATTGTGATTATTGATGTATACCCTCCTTGTTATTTTTTATTTTTTTTATTTTTTCCTTTTCCTTTTTTGTTTTGGCTTTTTTCTTCCAGAAAACGTGAACACCATGTTTGTAATATTTTGTTATACTTTTAAATGTCAATTGTTCAGCATATACAATTAATAAAAAAAAAAACAAAAAAAAAAAACTGCACAATCCGACAGAGCCGCCTCGCCGTCGCGAGAGTTTTTTTTTTTTTTTTTTGGCACACGTCAGCATGACATCAGAACAAGGCGGTGTTCTGTCGACTTGTGCTACCCTGTCAGATTTTGCTACCTCCCATTAAAACAGTAGATAGTACAATTCGACAACGAAAAATGCTACCTGTCAAATTATGATTTATGTCTACACCTACCACAACCCTAAACCTACCCTTACAGTAATGCAAATACAGTAATTATGTGTTATATTCGTGGTTGTGGCTAGAAGGGATACAGCTACCGGAAACCAACAATAAATAATTTTTTCTACCTATTAGATTGTTTTATTAATGTCTACACCTACCCCAACCCTAAACCTACCCATACAGTAATGCAGATACATTAAACATTGTTGTTCAGCATGAGAAAAAAGACGCAATATTGATGTGCGCATGCGCAGTAAGCCCTGGTAGGAAAATCTGACGGGTAGGATAAAATGTCAGGACAGCGGACGTAACTCGGACACTTTTTATTTATTTATTTTAAAAGATGTTTATGGTAGGCTAAGTATTATTTATTTGTTTTTCTCTTTATATTTCTTTTTTGTTATTATTATTATTGAGGTATTTACTGTTTTGTATTCTGGTTGTGTATGTATTTTATTGCTTTGACTGTATCCCCTGTGAATGTTATATGTTTAATAAAAAAAAACAAAACAAAAAAAAAAAAACAACTCGGACACTTTTCTAACTGGCATGCATCTCGCGGTGATCACCGGTGATCGGTTCTGCGCATATTTTGCACATCTCAAACAAGCCCATTAAAAGACCAAACTCAGATCTGATGATGCAAACAGATGAGGATATGAACGCAAGTTACAGAACACGCAAAACTGCACGTTAAACATTTCCCATAAAGAAAACACTTAACGTGTTTTTTTGCCTCAGTGATAATAAATGATTAAATTCAGCACCTAATTAATAAAATATATTACTGTATATTATGTACATTTAAGTGGATGAGCCCAGAATATGAGCCCACAACCAACAAGTTTCACCAAACCAAATTATTTAAATTTAATTATTAAATTCCAATAATTTATTCAAATTAATGTTTACAGTAAATGAATAATATACTCAAACTGACTAAATATATATTGCCAATAACTTGCCTTAGACAATAATTTCCCTAAATATGTACACTACACAAATATTTAAGAAAAAAATTACACTAATTCACCAAAATGGGATTTTTCGTGTTCCAAATGTTGTATGTTACTAGTGACCAGACTGACTTACTACAGTTGAAATTTTCCCAACATCTTCCACACTGTACATACAGTATATAATTATTCTTAAGAAATTACTGTAATTCACAGTTGTTGTTTTTTTAATATGCTCCAAAGGTTGTAGTACATTCCTAGTGACTAAAACTTACTATAGGTGAAATTTTGCTAATACCTCCCTTAATGTACATAAAGTACATCAATATTTTATACTACAACCTTTGGAACATGAACAATTCCTTTTGGGGTCTTACAGATTTTTTTTGTTTTTGTTTTAAATAATTGTGAATTGTACATACAGTAAGGGAGATATTGGCAAAATTTCACAACGTACTACAACCTGTGGAACATGAAAAACCCTTTTGGTGAATTACTGTAGTGTTTTAAGAAGATATTTGTGTACTGTACATACCGTAAGGGAGATATTGGCAAAATCTAACTTGTAGTAAGTGTAGTTTTGTATCTAGCAACGTACTACAACCGTTGGAACATGAAAAAAAAAACCTTTCCAGTGATCATTTATATGTAAATAATTGTGTACTGTACATATATATATAAAGAGAGGTTTTGGCAAAATCTCATCTGTAGTAAATCACTATGAGCAATACAAGCTTTACAATTTGACAGTGTGTTATTTTAAATGTTAAAAGACATTTTAATTTAAATAATCCGGATGTTTTAACCCAGTCGGTGGAATTGTCAGACGGCCCCTTGGGTGCGATAGCGCGTCAATGCTTTCTCTGGTTTACATTTGCAGCATTCACCTAGGCGGTTTTGAACTCCTTTTTTTATGTTGATATAAAGTGGTTGCTTACTGTTAAAATTAATTGTGGTATTGATATCTTTGTAGGACTATCGACTCTATAGATCAGTGGTAAGTGAAAGTAGAGGGTGACACGGGAGTGGATTTTCAAACCTCTCCCGTCCCACTCCCACAAAAAAAAAAAAAAAAAAAAAAAAAAAAAAATCTCGTCCCGTCCCAATCCCACGAAAAAACTGGGGGAAAATCCCATCCCGTTCCAATCACGGAAGAATGACTCCCATTCCCTCCCACTCCCGTGTTGTTTTTTTTGGCCGGAATCTATCAGTTATAATACAGTACAGATCACAAAAATACAGCACAGATCACAGCATGCCCACCTTAGTTGAATAAAAATCCAAAATGTAGTTTTTTGTTATTTTCTTGAACTGAAAGCCAGCTTAAACAATTCACAGTGTGCATTGCACACACATTCAATTTCATGTAAATCATCCATGCAAACACACACACACGAATAGGTTAATTTGAAAGCAGACATTTCACTCTATATAGATATATTTTTCATACACGGAGTTACAGAGTTTCGAAGTTTCGCGCTCAGGTTTACAGACCGAGACAAAAGGCAGAAAGCGCATCCTGTTTGCTTTAATTATTTTACAGAAGCGCAACGTTTCGTTGTTATTCTGAGTGTACACAAATAAACGTAGAGTCTTTACAAATTCGAAAGATGCATTACTTTTATCTGTATGACCAAAAATGACTGAGTATGAGGGACAGGAGAGGTTCGAAAATCCACTCCCATGTCACCCTCTACAAGTGAGCGCACCGGCGCCTCTATCTGTCCTGCAGTGAGCACACTACTTTTCAGCTTCCACACACTAAATAATACCAGCCAGCAGGGGATATTATGATGATCCAAACATCTGCAGGCTATTTGATTTGACACAACAGGTGCAGAACCGCACAAACACTTGAATAGCGCACATTTTTCTAGCTTAACATTAGATTGAGCGTCCATGTAAAGTTGCTACTACATACATCTTTCAGATGAAAAGCCATATTTGAGGTCGATGAATGATAGGTGAGCGTTTGAATGTCCTGCCCGATGTACTATATTACTAGCCAGGGCCATGAACAGACATTTTGAGGGGCAGTGGCCCAAACCAAAAAAGGGGCACTTAGGGGGTGGGTGCCCGTTAATACAAATTATCCAGTTGCCACAAATATACACTACCAGTCAAAAATTTTTGAAGATTTTTTATATGTTTTTTAAAGAAGCCTCTTCTGATCACCAAGCCTGTATTTAGGCTATTTGATCCAAAGTACAGCAAAAACAGTAAAATTTTGAAATATTTTTATTATTTCAAATAACTGGTTTCTATTTGAATATATTTTAAAATGTAATTTATTTCTGTGATCAAATCTGAATTTTCTGCATCATTAGCAAATCATTAGCTACAGACAGAAATACAAAACCAAACTTCCAAATTACTAATTCAGCGGATCAACCACTGACTGTAATGTGGATTGTAATGCATCTACCTGTTAATGAACGACCTTTGTGAATACAGCGGGCACACAGATTGTGAGTGATGCTGCGGAGCGGGCGGGAAAACACGGAACGGATTCGCGGAATCAGTGGATCTTTAGCGGAGTGGGAACAGAGCGCTTTGAGCTGTGGTGATAGCGGGGGTGGTTTTGGTGAGAGGGCACCTCAGCCGGTGAGGGCAGAGGGGCAGTGGCTCTAGCCACCGGGCCACCCCCCTGTGCATGGCCCTGTTACCAGCCGTTAATAACGATCTGTCCGTCACAAACTGCGTACGTCATTCACTTAACCAGCCACACCAAAGCAAACAGGAGGAAAGCATAAAGAGACAGGGCAACTAGAATTGAGTTCAAAATTAAAATATACAGTTTGTAGTTTATTTATATAAAAGGTATATTTGTGTATAAAGTTGGGTATCATTACGATTCCCGGTTCCGCCCACTCTCGCTGACATTTTTTCCTGTCCCGTCCCAATCACGTGATTGATAGTGATTTTGTTTCCCATCCCGCGGGATTCCCGTGACCCGCAGGATTCCCGAAAAAATGTCAGCCTCTAAGGGAAAGCAACGAAAATGCAGCGCGTTGCGTTCTTCTGACCTCATTTGCGTGCCTGTATATAGTTCACATAATCATCAGTAAAGTGTATTTGTAAGACCTCAGATCTCACATCACTGTATTAGTTCACTGAGGCGCATTACGCGTCGTTGGGGAATCCTGGAGTGTGACCTATGAAGGGAACCCCAGTATTACAGCACAGCGTCACACAAGCCATGATACAATGTTACAGAAAATAAGCAATCGAAAGCAATATATGTCTTCCTCAGATGTAATGTTAGTTCTGTACATCAGCGTTGGGTAAAATAGCATTATAATCTCCTTTGTGGTAGAGAAAGCTACTTACATGTAGGCAACATGAAACAACGAAGATGTTGAATTAAACATACACACAATCAGCATTTCCACATGTTTATACTGGCCCCGATAATCAAAACTTCTACTTAGCGCTTGCTCCATTTCTGCAAATCAGTTTTTGTGAATGAATGACTTGATCCACATATGGCCTTCATCAACCGCCGCTTGAGCCACCTGCTGGTGAGCGGCTGACATCAGCTGGATATCATGCATCGGTGCTCTACTGCTATTCCTGCGGTTCCCGGATGTGCAACGCTGAATTTTCTGAGGAATTTTAACCAGTGAATTTGGAAAGTGAAATAAAATGACCGAAATTTGCCTGTCGAATATTATACATCGTATTTTTAAACAGATTGAATATTTTGGAAGTGAATTCTGGAAGGCGAATATGAATTATTGAATTTTTAATTATGAAAATGTGTGTGAAATATTTTGAATTTAAATATTCACAACTTAAATTAACAGCTATGTTAAATTTCAGGACCTAAAAATGCAAGCCCTGGAAATACAAGGCATTAAAATGCAAGCACTGTTAATTGCAATGCATCTTTTTTTTCGATTTGTGGAATTCAGCATGCTTTATGTTTCAAAAACTATTGTCATTATTCTGCTTCCATACATTTATCACACTTTTATCACAACTTATTGTTTTGCTCTCATATATAATGAAATGCAATTACTATGCAGGCATCATGAATTCATCTCGCTTAGAAAAGCTCTGACCTGGGAAAGACTTTTCCATAAGTCTTCACTTTCTGTGTTTGATAGGTTATACTTTTGTAAGTACTCAATCACTCCTTTTCGAAACTCCCCATCTGTGAGAGTTGCATTGAGCATCAGAAGTACTGAAGCCCCCTTGCACGAAAAGACCAAGAAACATGTTTAAGTTCTGAGAATAGCTATACAATCAATAACACTAAATGATTACACTGCACCAGTTTTCAAAAAGAGGGTTAATTACAGCCTCTTCACAAGCAACAGGTAATTTACGACGTACCTTCTCATAAGACACCGAGTCAAACATCTCTTCCACCTGCTCAGGGGTGGTCACGACAGTAGACACTGGGTGGGATGAGTTCAATGCATCTTTGGCCAGTGCTTTAAAGCGAACATTTAAGAATTCAGTATCCTGGAAATGAAAGACACAAGATCAAATATAAACATTTTGAATGACACACATTCAAATAGGGTGTTCGATTCCAGGTCTCTCAAAGTCAACTCTGACTCTCACCATCGACTCTTCAACTTTACATCAAAACATTTACTTTACATCAAAACAGGGTCAAGTAAAGAATACAAGATTGCAGTCATTATTACACACTAGAGCCAGATAAGCATTAAGAGTGCAATTCCATAAAAGTGCTGATGGGAGGGGAAAATTCTGCATGTCATTTACGGACAGTGCACACATTAAAGAACACAGACGCAGCCAGATCATTTCCATAATGACCAGCGCAGTCTACGAAGAGCAGCGCAAATTACCACCTGCTTTAAGACATTCTTTTTTTGGCATTAAATAATGGCGCAGATACCAGAAATTGAGCGCAAATGTTAGTAAATCACGTTGCGTGATTCATTTTAATACTCTCCTCCCATAAATTTTGCGTCTGAAAAAGAAACTCCTATAAATGCATATTCAATAAGATCAGGCACAAAAATAACTGTGTCCACGCCTTTTCAGCACTAATTCTTCACTGCACATCTTTAGTAAATCCTGACAGTACTATTTTAACGCCAAACGACGGTTTGCGCTGGCGCAAGCTGTTAGTAAATCTGGCCCATAATGTATTCTTATTTTTCCCGACATGAAGCCTTAAATTCAATTTATTAAAACAACACATTTTTAGCATGAATGATTAAATTAGTCTGATTTAGAGATTACACTAGCTTGAAATGTTGAGTAGCCTATCAACATTATTACCTAGTTGTTGCCAATACCTAATTTTACAGAGGTACAAATTACGAAAAACAGCCTTGTCTGAATATTATTTCAGAATTAAATAAACAAGAGAGAAAGTAACATTCTATAATGAATTCATCCAAGTTATAACAGTTGGATGATGGCGCTAAACACCCATAATCATCGCTTGTCTTAGGCACAGAAAGCTCCATGGGCAGAAGAGTTCTAGATGATAAAAATGATTAAAACAATACATACAAAATTACTCTAGTACTACTCATAGTTAAGATCTCTCCTGGAATTGATATATTTAAACAACAACAACAAAAAAAATGTACTTAAAAAAAAAAAAAATAAATAAAATTTCTTAATTTAGAATAAAACTTACTATGTCAAGGTCTGGGAACACCGTTTCAATCGACATGTATTGCATGTAAGTTGCAAATCCTTCATTCAGCCACAGATCATTCCACCATTTCATAGTGACCAGATTTCCAAACCACTGAACAAAAAAAGAGAAGTACATGACATAATGAACACAGTATGTCTGACTAGCCTTTTCAACTGAACTGACATTGAAGACATTAAGAAGAACATTTCATAAAGACATTACATTTATTTTAGACTTATATTTTATGTTAATTTATGCTATAATGGCCCGGTTTCACAGACAGGGCTTAGACTAAGCCAGGATTAGGCCATAGTTCAATTAGGACATTTAAGCAATTTTTATAAACATGCTTAGGAAAAAACATTACTGGTGTGCATTTTGAGACAAAACAAAGGCACTGATATATTTTAAGATCAGTCAGTGCAAGTTGATTTCAGTTGAAACAGCTAAGACTTACATTTTAGTCTAGGACTAGGCTTAAAGGGATACTCCACCCCAAAACGAAAATTGTGTCAATAATCACTTACCTCCATGTCGTTCCAAACCCGTAAAAGCTTTGTTCATCTTCGGAACACAATTTAAGATATTTTGGATGAAAACCGGGAGGCTTGTGACTGTCCCATTGACCGGCAAGTAAATTACACTGTCAAGGCTGTCAAAATTACTGTGTCGCGGCTGACACAGAAGAGTGTACGCATTTTGTGTCCAGGGGACATTCTCCAAAATGGCGCTACGGTGACGCAGAGGAGACGCTACGATGCCTAATTGTTGAATAAAGTCATTATTTTTGTTTTATTTCCATACAAAAAGTATTCTCGTCGCTTCATAACGTTACGGTTGAACCACTGATGGCAGATGGAGTATTCTGACGATGTGTTTCATACTTTTCTGTGCCTTGACAGTGTAATTTACTTGGCAGTCAAAGGGACAGTCACAAGCCTCCTGGATTTCATCTAAAATATCTTAAATTGTGTTCCGAAGATGAATGAAGCTTTTACAGGTTTGGAACGACATGGGGGTAAGTGATTAATGACAAAATTTTCATTTTGGGGTGGAGTATCCCTTTAAGCCTAGTCCGTGAAATCGGGGGAATGTGTTTTATGTAAATGTCACTATTGTCATTCTCTTCACTCAAGAATTTGGAGTGAAAGTGAAAGGGACAGTTCACTCAAAAATGAAAATTCTGGCACCATTTATTCACCCTCACGTTGTTCCAAACCTGCATGAGTTGAACACAAAAGAGGATATTTTGAATTCAGAATTTTCATTTTTTGGTGAACTATGCCTTTAACAAAACAATTTGAAGTAGGTCAACATTGTAATCAAAACTGAATGTAAATGATACTTAGATACACACACCCTGGTAAAGCAGCCACCAATGTAAACATTTCTATCACATGCTGTTAATCACTTAAATGTGACTATTATTTCCCTGTCATGAGAGTATTGCTTTATTTATAAAGTGAATTACCTGGTGGGCCAGTTCATGCGCAATGACAGAGGTCACCAGTTGCTTATCTATAGAGGAGGAATTACTCCCTACTAGCAAAGTCGTCTCACGGAATGTGATTAGTCCCCAGTTCTCCATGGCTCCAGCGAGGAAGTCAGGAATAGCCACTAGATCTATTGATTTTGAAAAGACATTTGTCATGGTTTAAGTTTGTTATTTGTAAAACAACATTAGCGTGTATGTCCAGCTATTCCAGGAATCTAATAATCCCTGTTTGAAGAGTTTCTTTAAGGAGGCGTCTCACCCAGCTTGCTTAAGGGGTATTCATTGTCAAAGAACGTATTGTAGAACTCCAACAGTTTGGAAGCTGTGTCCAGAGCATACTGCACTTGTTCTTTTTTGTCTGGAACAGCATATACAGACACCTGCACAACATTTTGGGGGGAAAAAAAACATAATGCAATATGTTTCCACAACATTTGTAACACAAGACATTGATTTTAAGAGGAACACATACCGTAGTTTTAGAGACATTATTACTGACACTGATGAAATCAGCCACAATAAATGCAACTAGGTAAGTGCTCATTTTAACACTTTTCTCAAACTCATCTTCTTGAAGCCCATTTTTTAAATCTGTGGTTTTGACCTAGAAAAAAAAAAAAAAGGACAATAATATTACAAAACTTATATTATAACCTGAGGAAAAACTTGCATGACAATATTAATAACTCCTTATAAAAATTCACAATCATAAAAGTAAAATAAATAAAAAATAATAATAAAAAAAAAAACATATATATATATATATAACCATTTAAATAAAGGAATTAAACATTTTATATATCAGTCTCTTAGGTCTCCAGTAGAAAGACTAAAATGAAATAAATAAATGTTACAAAAATATAATGAATATAATGTATTGGCCTCTTAAATTAAAATGAAAAAAAAAAACCCTGAAAAATAAATATGTAAGTAAATAAATAAATCAAACAAACAAAAATAACTACCTTGGGCATGTTTGAAAGGCTAATGTACTCATGTTCTCTGGTCATCTTAATTGTAAAAGTTGATTTAAAATCTGGCTCGTCAAAACAAGGAAAAGCCTTGCGGGCTGCCAAGGGCTCAAATTGAGTAGCGGCCAAAACTCTAGAAGAAGATGGAGAGAATTAAATGATGTGTCTGAGAGGAATAAAGACATAACCAAGTAGAAGTAACTGTCAATCAACACACTAAAGCCGAATTGTTAATTCAAATTTATCCTAACTGTTCAGAAGGTTAAACAAAGGTTAATTGGGCTGCAAATACCTTTTTATACCATTTGTGTCGACATATGAGCTGTTGTAGAAGCCATCATAGCTGTTGGAGAGGTTTGCTGTGTAGTTAATGTTCAAAACGTATTGTTTCTTCTTAAGATCTCTTGGAAATTTGATGGCGATTTGCTGCCAAGGTTTGTACTCCAGGACGGGGACCTCTTTGCCTTCAAAAGTGGCCTTGATTATTTTCATATCAGAACTGTGAAGGACAATATTCTTTGTTTCTTTCACGACTTTCACTAAGATGGACACACTGCCTTGGAAGGTCATGAGGGTCAGGTTGGGTTGGAGTGAAATATTATAATGCACAGGTTCCACACTGTTCGGTAACCTCAACTTGGTCCATGGGAAAAGTTCACCGCTTGTGGAAATGGGATAGATGCTGTCCATGGTCGAATTGGTCTTCGGGCAGCCCGTTATGGTGAAAGTGCAGCCTGACAGCAAGTAGAAGACCATAAACATGGAGACCACCATCACCAGGACAAGAACACCTACCACCATAGTCTTAGTCGAAGGCTTGGAGCACGATCCAGAATGCTGCTGTCGGGTGTAGGATGACGCAACACTGCGCTGGTTGGAACTGCGATTCATGAAGGACATTCCAAGAAGACGGGCTGACGATTCATAATCTTCCTCGTCTTCATCAAGGTCGTTTTCTCCAAGGCCTCGAACTAACAGTCGCGAGCTGCGGGGTTCATAGACCACATCGTCTGAGTCGATGGGGTACGATGGGGACTCCTTCGCCAAATCCACCACATCTGGCTCTTCCTCAAACATGCTGTTCTCAATCATGTTCCTGGGCAGTGGAGCTCTTTCTGTAGGTTACAGTGGAAACAGAAAATGGTGTGTGAATTCAAAAACACAGTTGCTGGAAGTGGCTTCCTGTTGACGAGAGTATCACCGTCTAAGACAACTGAGAAGTTTACTGAAAAGTTGAGTGATTTTGTAGTCAGCCCACACGAGTGTTTTAAGTCAGAGTGTAAAATGAAGAAGACAAAAGTGAAACTAAAGATGAAAGAAAAGCTACTTTCAATGCAAACATTAAGACTGTTCCAGTAAATACTTGCACCCATGGCCACAGGCTGTCACCAATGTACAGCATAATGTATTTCATACTCAATTCAATGTGCCTCAACTATTGTCTGCATAAGATTTTTAATACCCTGAGAGAAAATAAAGTGTCCGCATTGTTCCTCTTTTACTTCCTTCTTCAAGGCACTGGCTGAGTTAACAGTGATTAAATTACCATTGCTTGAATGTGTTAAATGTGTCCTACCTGCTGACCAGGGGTCAAACTCAGGACTGCTGCACATACTCTTGTTCTTTAAGTGACATGAACTTCAACTTCTTTTTAACAATTCACATGTCTCATTTACTGTTAGTGCAACACTTTCATTTAGTCTTGTGCAGAGTTTGCAAATTCTTCAGCAAACACTTGTGCTACAGTTCCTTTGTAAATCTCACATAAGCATGTCAAGGTCACATTTCATAAACCAATCACATATTATGCATATGTGAATAAAATTCAGCCTATTTTCTGCATTATGATATTATACTCATGCTGATTAAAGTTTGCAAGAAATGGAAGAAATGGCTTCTCTGGCAAGAAAAAAAAAAACTAGGACGGGACTTGGTTTTGTCCATCGAGAATTGACTGGATTGTTGTCTTTTGCTAATTGCTGTGATCTCATGTGAGTGACAGGTTGCTGGAAGGGACTGATTATAGCCCAGCTCTCGTGCCGGTGCACACCTCATCAGAGATGTTTTTGAAGTACGATTAGGAGGGCACATTAAAAAATAATGATGTACACTGATTAGTACATTTATAATTTTTGATTTTTATAATAGTAAATGCAATGCAATATTCAGTAAAAGTTTTGATTTCATGGTGACTTTAAGTACATTTGGATCTCAAATTCTCATTACAATAACAATATCCCTAGTGAAAAATATAAATACTAAAATGTATTTGAAATACATTTATTTTATGCTAAGTATACTACAAATACATTTACATATTTATGTACTTAATAAAAATACCTTGCAATTGTACATTTAGTATACTAAACTGGTATACTTAAAGTCTGCTAAATTGGACCAACTAATTTTGTACTTAATGCACTTTAATAGTGCGGAAGTTGTGCTGAAGTCCAACTAAAGATATACTGAAGTATATTTGATTGTGCTAAAGTGGAACTATTGCAAGTATACTTCAGGTACACTTTAAATATCTTGCATTTAAAGACTGATATTATTCAAAGCTCATACAATCCTCATCAACAGTGACATTAAAACACATTTTAGGCTTAATATTAAGAAATGTACATTGTGCAAAGTAGTGTTCCAAATAAAGTTTAATTATAATTATTATATCAGTAAGTCTCAAGCGATAGGTCAGTAAATATGTTAATTGATTTCAACTATACTTAGTATGAAATAAATGCACTTTATATTACTTTTTTTATTTTTACTAGAGATGCTTTAAAGTTTTTTTTTTTTTTTAATTTCCATTATTAACAGTGATGATTCTCATTAAATTCTCATTACTGTAAGATTCTTTAAATAAGCATAAAGGCCTAATTTGAAACATATCCTACATTGATGTTTAAATACTATCTTTTGTATTAAGTATTAAGAATGCAACATTTTGCTTCATGGTATTTAAATATATATAGAAAATATGACCAATATATATTCTTGATAGGCTTTGTCAGCCAAACCTTCTTAACAGTTAAATTTTCATTCAGGAAGTCAACAAGAACAAGCAACAGAAGAAAAACAACTGTTACATGGCTGAACCTCTTAAGTTATCTAAACTAGGAGAGAAGTAAAGACAGCACTAAAAAGTGACAACCAGCTGGCCAGCATGTCAAACTTACACAGGACCATAAAAACACAAAGCAGCAAATGTCACCTTGCCAAGACTGGGACGAGATTTTGTGCAAAACATGATCCCTGGGACTCTTTGGAGATTTGAGTCTGATGCACGCAGACTGACAGATCAGATCTGATGACTTAAAACGAATACAAAGATAAATGCAGATGCTGACAGCAAAACAAATAAACCACTGATCTGATTTACTGACATTTCCACCCCCTCTCATAAACACTCATACATTTTAATTTAATTAGAGGTCCTGTTACGATCTATTGAAGCACATTGTGATATTTGGAAAGCTGATGCACTGATGGCTATTTAAATGTTATTTCTGCGTCTGCTAGCCTGCATGAACTTTGCATACATGTTATCTTAACCAAACGAGCACCATAACTAATTCTAAAATCATTGACACATAACCAGGACCACGATAAAAGCACGTTATCGCACTATAAGAGAAGTACTTGAGGAGATTAAATTGCATTATACATAACATATAGCGACGCGGTTAGCCGCAGCATATTAGCTGATAACTTTTTGCAGTGCACGACCTCGCGTACAAATAAACAGTCCATCCATATTAGCTGCAGCCTTACCGCTTTCAAACGTCTCCATGCTTAAATGTTTAAATGCAGGTCTGGAGTAAAAAAT
The DNA here is from genome assembly GCA_039654775.1 of Spinibarbus caldwelli. Classification (NCBI taxonomy): domain Eukaryota; kingdom Metazoa; phylum Chordata; class Actinopteri; order Cypriniformes; family Cyprinidae; genus Spinibarbus; species Spinibarbus caldwelli. Next base: position 20,123,328 of record CM077223.1, on the reverse strand, counting down.
AAATCCTGTTTCAGTTGAAAGTGCGGGTATTTAATCCTGGGAAGGGTGAAGAGTCACATTCACTCAATGCAAAAACACCTCAGATCAACTGGTGCTAGCTTAGCATTGTTAGCCTGATCTACAGCTCTCTCATTCTCCGCATTAAAATCATCGATCAGCGGTTCATCGAGCCATCACTGGACACTGTTTATCGATACAACAGCGGACACACGCTGAAAGAGGCAATCACTGCTGTCAAACAAAGCTACACGAGTTTTGCTTCCCTCTTCAGCTGCCCCGTTTAAAGAGACAGTTCCCCCAAAACTGGACTTTCTGAGACGCTGTTCTAAACCCCTGCGATGTTTTCCCTGTCAGGTGTAATAAATGTTTTGTTTTTTAATGTATGGAAAAATGAATTAAAGTCAATATAGAACAAAAACAACAACAGAAAGTGCATAAAAAAATAAACATAAAAAAAATCTATCTATCTATCTGGAAGTTTCATTAGAGAAATTATACTTGGCAATACATTTAATTCAGATTTTTCTGATTCTGGTTTCCAAACATTCTGGCTAATATCTCCTTTTTTGTTTCACAGAAGATAGAAACTCAGGTTGGAACGAGTAAAAGACGACAGACTTTTCATTTTTGGTGAACTATCCCTTTAAGACACCGCAGCTTCTGCACTCCTGGAGAAATACAGCAGCTGACCTTGCTGCATGGCTGGCATATTGATTATTTGATCATTAAAGACAACATCACACAGACACATACAGAGGGACAAGATCTTTGAATTAAAAATGTACAAAGGTTTGATTTAAAAGCGGATTAAATTAATACAAAATCTTACTTTATAAGAAACAACAAGAGTTCATAAAAATATTAATTCATACCAATAGCTCCATATTCCTGCTGATTTAAATGGTTTGCCGATTCCATGCGCTAAGACAGACTGCCATGCTCAACAAGAAAAACTGTAGTCACTGTTCAGCAATTTGGACAATCACATGCAAACAATTTGACACTGTGAAAACACTACAATAGGCTGGTGTATTCTCAAGAGCTTGTAATTTTATGTTTGCTATATATTTATTATTAGGCTTTTTATCATTGTGCACTGGCTTGATGCAGTGTAATTTTTAAATTTTTAAATAATTTTAATTTTAATGACAGTTTATTTATGTTTATTTTTGGCAGCTATGCCTGGCTTGACTGTAGCCTGTTGTGAACTGAAGTAAAGCAATACTGCCTCCTAGCGACAGTAAAACAAACACATTTAGGCCTACTTAGCTATCTTTAATACATCTAGTTATACTATAACCTAGCCTAAGTATTTCACAAATGAGGACATTCCCAAAATAAAGTTTTTGAGAGATTTAGCTCACTTCTGGGTACAAATTTGTCCCCAAAATATGGCTAAGTAGGCATAAATGTAATCATCATCATCATCCCCCTCAGTCCAGTTACAGTCAATTGTTGTTACTTTATCAAGGGAAAGATAATGATTTCTGACTGATGAATCTTTGGTCTATTAATATCTGTATCATATAACTTATGATATTAATCAACATTAAACAGTGTTTTGAGCATGACAGATAATGGACCAAACAAAGCGAATCTGAAGCAAAGCTAATGAAGCTTGTAGTGATGTTAGTTTGTTCTGCGGGTAGGTGAATGATAGCTAAACTCTTCTGAATCAATTCCAAATTTTCTAGCTCAAATATTTTAATTAATAATTCTTGCTGATATTTTAAGGTTTACGGAAGTTTTTGTGACGAAAGCAAATAAGACTTGTGAAGGTTAAGGTGATAAAAGTCCAAAATGTGATATCAGTAAATGAAAACTAAAAGCACTGTTCTTTTAACAAAAGTTTGATTTTTTTTTTTAATCCATTTTCTGTCATTGTCATGTTTCATAAGAACACATTTTTGTTTTTAGGCTAGTTGCATCAACTCTTAAAAAAAACTCTTTATTTTTATTCCAGACCTTATTCGGTTCATTAATGTTCAGCATCTCCAAGTATGATTTTGTGCCACTAATTAATAGGCAGTGTCCTATTAACATTAGATAGAAAATGTGGCACAGCTGTCAAGAGACCAATCAGAGGCAAAGAAAAACACCAAGACAAAACCATTAGAGGTTTGAAATGGCATAGCTGTTTTTAAACCTCTTTATCTCAGTAAACCAAAAAGCAAACACATCATGCATTATACACATCGTTAAAATAATTAAAAACCTATCTAAAAAAAACGCAAAACAGTAAAAAAACGTGAAAAGTCAAGTGGAGTTTCTAAGCTGATCCTGATACAATTATACTAGTAAAAACTAGTATAATGTTAGGCTGAAATGTTGGTCTTCTTTTTACATTTTAGTTGAGTCTTTGCTGCAACCAAGTCCTCATAGTCTCTAGATTCCTCGCGAGCCACATAATGTTCTTCTCCACGTTTTCTGTGGCCACCTGTATGATACGCAGCTGAGATACCTGCTCTGTGATGGACTGGAAGAAATCCTCAACCTTAACACAAAAAGAACAAAAAGCAATGCTCTAAATGAACCATCAAAACAGATGACCATTCCCTTCAAACAACATATAAACAACCCACCTCTCTCAACTCCTCAGTGGATGAGAACTGAGTTACAGTGCCAGCAATTATCTCTCTGATTCCAAAAGATCCCAGTGGAAACCTTTGACAATGAGACATAAGTATCTTATATTCACGGTAATGAGCACATCACAGCTAGTGTTATATTGCACCTTTCTAACATAAATATAAAGCAGTAGATTGCACCTACTTTTCTACCAGTTCATTCCAATGTTTCTTCACAAAATCCCATGCTAGAAAATGGCCCACTGGATTTCTGGCCACCATGTATATGAGACTGGGTAAATTCTGTGTTTTTATTACAGTTCCACCCATTCCAAGCTGTAATAATCTACAGGAAAGATGGAGACATACAAGGCATTGCATTGCAGATTTAAATTTTGCACATGTTCCAACCGCCATTAAATAAAGCCCAAAATCAAGCATTGCATATATCATATTGAGCAATTCTGCATTTCATTTTCTATCTGTGTATTTCATATATATCAATATGATTTTGTAATGTTCTTAAAGGGATAGTTCACTCAAAAATGAAAATTCTGTCATTAATTACTCACGCTCATGTCGTTCCAAACACGTAAGACCTTCATTCATCTTTAGAATACAAATTAAGATATTTTTGATGAAATCCGAGAGCTTTCTGACTCTGCATAGACAGCAACGCAACTGACATATTCAAGGCACAGAAAGGTAGTAGGATCAACCATAATTTTATGAAGCTACGAGAATAATTTTTGTGACCAAAGAAAACAAAAATAACGACTTTATTCAACAATTTCTTCTGTTCCTTGTCAGTGTTTGACACATGTTCACGAGAGTATCATGACACATGCGTGTGGTGCTGCTGACGCAGGAGCCGGCGTTCTGACGTAGAACCCTGTGTACAAACAGAGGAAAACGCACGCACGCATGAGACAGGACTATTTTAACGATTTCCTTACTACCTTTCTGTTCTTCAACGTGGTAGTTGCTTTGCTGTCTATACAGGGTCAGAAAGCTCTTGGATTTCATCAAAAATATCTTAATTTGTGTTCTAAAGATGAACAAAGGTCTTACAGGTTTGGAACGAAATGAAGGTGAGTAATTAATGACAGAATTTTCATTCTTTGGGTAAACTATCCTTTTAAAATAAGTCTCTTATGCTCATAGAGGCTGCATTTATTTGATCAAAAATACAGTCAAAACAGTAATATTGTAATTTAATTACAATTTGAAATATTATTACAGTTTATTCCTGTGACGTACTGATGATCCTTCAGAAATCATTCTAACATGCTGATTTGCTGCTCAAACATTTCTTCTTATTATTATTAGTGCTGAAAACAGCTGTGCTGCTTAATATTTTTGTGAAAATTGTGATACATTTTTCATCATTTTTGAATAAAGTTCAAAAGAACAGCATTTATTTAAAATATAAATCTTACATTGTAACATTATAAATGTCTTTAATGTCACTTTTGATCAATTTAATGCAATGTTGTTGAATAAATAATCATTTCTTTCAGAAACACCTTACTGACCCCAAACGGTAGTAGAATTATACATACGTACTGTATGACTTTCAATGTGTTGATAACAGTGTACCTTGATAGTTTTGTAGAGTCCTTGCTGCTTGCTAAAGCTGAGAGAAATTTGCTCTTCTCTGTCTCACACATGGACACACCATACTTTTCCAGAAGGTAGGCCCAACCGCTGTCATCCTGGGCTCCAACCATGTAAACCGTCTCAGACACATCAGTGGGTAAGCTGAATAGTTTGTAAAGCACTAGTCAGCTGGTCAGCCAGTCATTTAAAATGATAAAAATGTGATTATATATTGGAGGGTGTCATTGCAGAAACAAATACTGTGTTGCCAAGTCACCTGATTGTACCACTGGATTCCATCCAGCTATCATAGAGCTGCTTGGCCTTTTCCAAACAAGGTGGATAATTGAAATCACATGCAAGGGAAAGAACCTCTTCACGCAGTCTCCGGTCTGAGACTGTCCCATCATCGCTCCATGTCTGCTTGTCAATCACATCTCTGAAATACTGCAAGATGTAGGTCTGCAAGACAAAACCAGATATAAAGTGGCTATACACACATACAAGATGAAAAAAACTCAGACAAGAAATCTCAGAGGATCTCAACGGGTGGGTCTGAAAGCAGCCTTACTGAAATGAAAGACTCTTTGACGGATATGTGGAGGAACGAGGACAGTAAATTCGATTAGACTCCAGGAAATATTTGTGTCATACCTTCAGATTATGAGTAACGTCAGCTATGTTTCTCTTCTCTATCAGCTTGTAGAATGATTGTAGATAGCCAAGCCCTTGCAGGAGAGGAACATTGTGGGTCTCAGACTTCAAGTAACTGATCAAATCTAAAGCTCTGTCTAGTGACAGGCGTCCTGCACTGGATAACACAAAACAAAAAAGAAGTAACATTACAAATGAGCTCACAGGATAATACAGTTATGCTCATTTTGCTAGTTAATATAGAATTTCCTGTTTTCTCTGTGAGCTGAGAGATGCTTTATGAGTTGATGAGAGCGATGGACAGCACATTAACTCACGTGACCAGCTGGAAGGAATTATGAATGAGGCTGGCTCTGTCCTTAAAGCTCAGAGCAGTGTGGTTTACCCTCAGCAGCTCTGTCAGGGCGTTCCAGCCCTCTTCATCATAATGGACAATATAATATCCATTCATGTCAGTGTTGAGCTTCACCCAGTCAACTTCCTCATCCAGCATCAAAACATCTGGGTTTGAGAGATTGTTATATGTACAGTAAAATTTATATACAGTACATTGGGGAGACTGGGGCTAGTTTTCAGACATCTTATACCAGTTAATATTCCAGGAAGAAAGATATTTGGTGTCACTTTATAATAAGTGGCCTTATGTACTACATATGTACTACTAACTACTATGTACTTACATTTAAATTAATCATTTGGTACAATGCACTTTTTGTGTACATACATGTTTTTACATTGTACATTTATTTTAAAAAAAATACCTGCATGTAATTACATCTGTAATTAATTTCTGTAATTACATTTACAATTACACCCATCCCTTACACCTTAACCCACACTTAAACCTACCCATACCACCACACCTGTCCCTAACCTTAGCCATATCCCACCTCAATAGCAGCAAAAGTGGTTTGTAATAAAATATTATAACAATAAGTACATTGCACTTATTTTGAGGTAAATACATAGTAGTTAAGGCCACCTAATATAAAGTGGGACCAGATATTTTTACTTGATATGGGGTAAGCAGGGCTTGGAACTGGAAAACTAAGACTAAGACTGAAAAAAAAAACTAAAAAAAAATAAATAAATAGAAGTATAAAGAATGACAAAAGCATGTAAAAAAATTACTTAAAAAACCTAATTCAAAATATTACAAAATATGACCAAATTTACAAAACATTAATGAAATAATAGGTATAAAAGTATATAAATAATACTAAAATAAAAATGTGGGTAAGTTGTCACAATGGGACCTATTTCAGCTAAATTTAAAGATTAAAACAATTATGAAACAAAAAAGGTAAATGTAAAAGGCAACATACAAAAACATAAAACCATTGTTTTGGGACATTAATGGGGGAAAAAACTTTGTCTAGACTTAAGACTAAACTTAAAACCTTAAAATCTTTAACCTTGTCACAACTTATCGTATATAAAAGTGTGATTGATTGATTGATTTTTTTATTTTTTATTTTTTGCCAGTTTTTACCTGATTTTGTGGTCAAAACGTGCTTCATCTCATGGTCAGAGTGGCTTGTTTTATATGTCAAAGGGATATGCCACAGGTAGCTATGGAAAACAATTTTACATTTCTGTTATGAAAAGTCCTATCAGTCTATCATATCTTTACTGCCCTTAAAATTGTGGTATAAATATAAAAAACTGAAAGAACTACAGAATCAAACAATGAATCCATGTGATTTTGTAGTGATTTACCCTTCTTGAAGTGAATTCCATGAGGGATCATTGGGCAGGACTATCTTTAAAAAGCGCTCTTGACCAATATAAAGTTTCCTTCCTTGCCGCTTCACAGTGACCAGCGGTATGCCCTTTTGTAGAGTCCACGTATACATCATTTTCTTCAGGTCTATATGCTCCCCAGCAAAACGATACTACAATGCAAAGAGTTACACAAGGAGATATTCAGAATGTTAAGTATCACCTTCAAGGTACAAGAACGCATGTTGAAGAATGTCGTTCATGATCTGTATTCTGTGTTTATAGAGTGCTGTGAATTATAAATAGCAAAAATCTAATATTTTATTCATGATGTGACATCTTTACCGCATTCTTAGTGGCTTGTGTACTGCTGTAACAGTATTCTCCTGCTGTAAAATCCTCTTCAGAACACGTCTGTACAGAGAGTAAAGAGAAAGTGTGAGTTTTTGTTCTGATGCTGAATTATAAATGACAGAAAAAATGCAGGAGATGAAGAAGTGCCATACTTTAATAAGGCTGTCCCATAGGTCTTCATTTCTGGCATTGCTGTACCTGAACCTCCGAAGGTACCGAATTATGCCACTCTGAAAGCCTTCGTTTGTCAAGAAATTCCTCAGCATATGGAGAATACATGCTCCCTAAAATATTCAGTAATAAAGCAGATGAATACGATTAAACAAAATAATTTAGCCTAGGTGAGAATGCTTTAACATTCCTGAAGTGTTTTCCCACCTTTTCATATGACACAGTATCAAACATTTCCTTTATCTGAGTAGGGTTCTCAGCTAAACTGGAAATTGGCCTGGAGGAATTTAGAGAATCCCGTCCAATAGCTCCGAAACAGGTGTCCAGGAAGTGGTCCTCCTAATATGCAAAAGAAAGCATGTGAGACTCAAAACTTTGTTTATAGAAGTATTGGTGTGAGTATTTATTTATTTATACATTTTTTAATAATTTATTTTTCAACTCAATTCACTTTGGCCAGTCGCATCATCCTGATATTATTCACTGTCATCTACCAACACTGTACATCAGTGCAATTGAAACTGACGCTACTTTGAAATGTCTTGTATCAAAAACAATTATAAAAATTATATTTAAAAACTTAAAATCATTATTTCATATCTATGTATTTATTTTTTTAGTGAGCTGTGTAATCAGTGTTATTAAATACTACTACAGTTTCTATAAATATTTAGAATTCGTTTTTATTTTTGTATTTTAGTTTTAATTTTAAAGTTTTAGTATTTTTGTGATTTATCATTTTTATTAGTTTTTTTTTTTGTAAATGTTTATATAGTTTTTATTAATTTTTAGTTATTTTAGTACATCAAGTTAAACTAACACCTAGCTGATTAAAATATATATATTTTTATATTTGATTTAAATTCAGGTAAAGTTTATTTTAACTCAAGTAATTAGGAGATTTTTTTTTTTTTTAAACTAACTATAATAACCCTGCATGTAATAAGGGCTAATGTACACTCAGGCGGTCATTATCCCAAAATTAACTCCTTAACAGTGATACATGTGGGTCTTGATCACCCTTCAGGGTTTACGATAATGACTGCCTGCACATTACATTATACTTCCATTATACAGACAGAAATATCTGAAGCTTGAACATACAACTTTAAGCTCTGGATATACTGCCTCAAGTGAGACAAATTCCATATATCGGGCAAAGCCTTCATTCAGCCATATGTCATTCCACCACTCCATGGTCACCAGGTTGCCAAACCACTGGGGAAAAGAAAAAAAAAAACAGTAGTAAAGTTACTTACATTTAACTTACATTTACTTACTTACATTTAATAGTACTATACTCCTGTAATTCATTGGTTTAGCTAATACCAGATGAGATTGAGAATAAATTTTATGTATAACCTGATGGGCTAGCTCGTGTCCTATCACCAGTGTAACCCAGAGCTTATCAGAGGCTGATGAGATGTCAGGGTCATACAGAAGAGACGTCTCCCTATAAGTAGTCAAACCCCAGTTCTCCATAGCTCCTGACTGGAAATCTGGAATCGCTATCAGGTCTGGCACACATCATAAAATAAACAACAGTGTAAATATCCAAAGGCACATCATATAACTTATGCATTGAAACACTGAAAGGAAAGGTAAGAGATGTACTCACCCATTTTTGGCAGCGGATAAAGAATGTTGAAATATTGTTCATAAAATTCCAAAAGCCTCAAAGCAGCCTCAAGAGCATAGTGCGTCTGATGCCATTTCTCTGGAACTGCATAAATAGAAATCTTTGGGAGAAGAAAAAACAGCTCATTCAAAATGCATTTCTCACCCGAGAGAAAGCCTGTGATGAAAACTTCATACAAGCAGAAAAAGCTGTTGTGTTTCTGCTTCATGTTGTTTAACCCTTTCTAAGCTCTAGTTACTCACATTAATTCCGGTTGCAGTCATCCCATTAATAGATCTGAAGTCACAGACAATGAAAGCCAGCAGGTACGAACTCATCTTCACACTCGCTTCAAACTGGTCCTCAAACAGACCGTTGCCAATTTCCACAGTTTGTTCCTATAAAATAAATATTTTCAAAATTTTAAAATGACAGACCACGTTTTATGTATTTGATAAATAATTGTTTCACATAAAAACTATTATATACCATTATACTGTAATTAACTATTATTATTATTAATTTTACATTGGTGAAAATATAAGAAATATATTTTCAGAATTTCAAAATGTTATCCCATCCATTTGTTCTATATATTTTACCAATCAAAGTAAATTTGAGTTACGTTGTCTCTACATTGATAAAGTAGATGTATAAAGTGATCTTACTAATGGCATGTTGGACAAAGCTATGTGTGACGGACCCCTCCTTATTCTGACTGTGTAATTAGCTTTGAAAATGGGCTCATCGAAACATGGCAATGCCATTCGGGCAGATGTGGGCTCAAAGTGGGTGGACGCCAGGACCCTTTAGGGGAGAAGATTTTGTTTGATTATTTAGAAATCTGTTCTTTGGTATGTTTTTGCATGTATAATTCGTGTAATGTTACATTTCAGCAATTTTTACTCTACCTTGTCTCCCCTGCTTTTGTTTTATATGTACTCTTATAAAATCCATAGAAGCCATCACTTAATGGTGCACCAAATTCCAAATACAGGAAGTATTTTTCCCCAGAGGTCAGAATCTTTGGGGAGAAGATGGCGATCTGTTCATGTGCAGGATATTCCAGCACCGAGAGCACTTTGTCTGACAGATGGGCCTCGTGCTCGTTCAGAACAGTGGCGGTGAAGATCTTGAGGTTCTTGCTGTGTAGCACCACCCAGTTTGTGTTGTTTTTGACATCGATTTCAATATTCACAGAACCATTGAACCTCAGGGTGGTGAGATTGGGATGAATAAGTAGATGATAATGTACAGGCACTATGTAGTTTGGCAGGCGCACTTTACTCCATGGAAAAGGAAGGCCGTTTGTTGCCAGATGATCACCAGCTGGACTATTGCTGTCAGAAGACTGGACACAAAACTGTGACTCCAGGAAGAAGAGGATTACAAGCAAGAGATGCATAATGAATGTTTTTGGTATTGCTGATTTTGATGGTGATCACTTTCACGTTTTAGAAATTGTCACAGTGTCCTGTGGAGAGAAAAGCAAAGTTGGCGCTTGCGTGATGTGTACTGTAAATAATTGAAGTATTCTTTGCTTTTAATGCACAATACCAATAAATCACAGCATATTGGTCCTTCTTGATTTGTAGTGGTAAGTCATGTTTTTGCTAAAGTTGAAATAAACTTGAAATACCAATAAACTGTAAAATGTCTGCATATTTGTTTTCTATAGGGTGAAGACAATTTGTGCACTGTTACATTTTTTAAATACACATTTAATTGAGTTAATGTGTAACAAAACTAGTATATTCCTACCATACATTAAAGAATAAAATAAAATAAAAATAAATACAACAAATATAATATTTTAACGCAAATTAAGTGTTTATATTGTGAATATAGATTTTCCTTAAGTTAATTTGTTTTTAAAAATACATATTTTTTGCATTTTAAGAAATAGTTGTGCCCCCCAACTTTATGTCTGCTGTGTTACAAAAATGGATGACTTTTTTCTCTAAATTACGAGATCTCGCAATTCTGTTTTTTTGTTTCCGCCATGAAATAGAACATTTTATTTAATAATTTAATAAAATAAAGTAATCATGATTCTTTTTATGTTCTCAGAATTCTCAGTTTTTATTCAGCAGTTTTGACTTAGAATTATAAGGGCAAAATGGTCTAAATTGTAAGATAAAAAGTCGCAATAACGTTTTTTCTTCATCCTGTGGCAAAAAAAAATAAAAAATGCTTCCATAGTGGGGTACATGGATGGTGAGTTCAGTCTTTTTAATTCATTTTTATAAATTTCTTACAGTTTCATGTATCACAGTTTATTATACTTTGCACTTTATTATAATCTTATGCTACTAACCTACAGATTTGACATATTTTAATCTGAATACTAATAAACATAGACATTAATATTTCCAAAATTTCCTGTGATCTTGAAACATGATGGCAGCCACCATTTTAGAAAAGTCTGGATTCATGCTAATTTTTAATTTAGTTTGCACCATTGCTAACAGGCATAAGCACAGGTGTCTGACTAAAATCAAAAACCCATAAGCTTTCATTTTACTAAATATAGTGTATTAAATACATTATTATTTAATTTTTTTTTTTTTTTTTTTTTTTTTTTTACAAATTTTGCCGCTCGTTTGCCACTCTAACTGAAGAATGACCTACATTTCATCTTAACTTTGCATTTCACACTGAGCATGTGTCATTCACAAAGCACTGTAGAATCTAGCACATGTTAGAATGATCAAAATGCTAATTAAAATAAAAGACAACAATCAAATGTTCTTAAAATAACACACATGGCAACACAGAGCAGTGCTGAGCGTTCTCTGTTGACCTCACTCTGTAACGTGAGCCTGTTCATGTTAATACATTGACATCTGCTGTGATACAGTATGAGCTCTCTAGCTCTATTCTGGCATGCGTTTGTGTCACGATGATGTGGTCTCTGTAAAATAGGACAAGCATCTACTAACAACATTACTGAAGAACACACTCATTTTAACCATTCAGTGTTGTGTCTTTACCTGAATTTGAGCTGGATCATTGTGTTGGCTGCTTTCATTTTCTCTTTCATTTGCCCTGCCCACAGTTTCCTGGTTTGCAGCAGTAGCTGCCGAGCATGTGCTGTCTGGCCGTGTCTCTGTATTCAAATGACAACACAGTGGGGCTCCAGCCGCCGGACAGAGGAATGACCTACAGCCATCAACACGTACAAACAGCCAGGTCATGTCCGAGTAGCAAACGTGCCGTGTGCCATGTACTGTGACAGAACAAAAACAATGAAGTTCTTTGTTATTTTGACTGTTATGTGATAGGATATATAGACAAAAACAACCATCGGCTAACAAATACTTTTTAAATTTTAGCTTTTCAGTACAAGTACATTACACAGTGTTGTTGTTTTTTTATATTTCTGAAAAAAATAAAGAAAAGAAAGAAAGAAAAAGCTCAAAAGGATATAACAACAACAATTATTATCAAGCTGATGACTTGGACATTTCTGTTCTTTTTGGTCTTTCATGATGTTCAGTAAATAATGAAGTTTTAAATGTATATGGGAAAAAAATCTTAGTAAGTCCTGCTATAATTGAAATCAAACTAGAAAATATTATAATCAAAGCACATATTGCATTCAACACAATGACAAGTGTTTAACTTGTCAAACAAAAAACAAAAGTTTAAAGGACTGTGTAATAATACTAGTAATGGCAGCTGAAAATTCATCATTTTAAATTGTTATAATTTTTCATAATAGTATTTTATTTTTAATCAAATATATTCAGCCTCATGAGGCTTCTTTCAAAAACATCAAAAATCTTACCAACCAGTATAGAAACAATATTCAACTGTATAGAAACTGCTTGTAAATTTCACAACTAATTACAAAGAAACAGCAAGTAGCACACTAAATTAAACATGACATTTTAAAGCAGAAAGACTGAAATTTTCTTGTAAAACATACTCCACTAATCTTTGTTTTATATATAACATCGAAAACATTTTACGTTGTACTGTATTTAAAAAAAAATATCAAAGAACAAAACCCACCCAGTTGTTGCTGGAATAGAGTATTTTAAATGGTATGATAGTGAAATGCCTTTTGAGCTGTGTGATTGCCAAATATGTTAGCAATTGTACTAGCTTTCCCTATAAACTCCACAACTTGGCACAAACCTTTTCATCGTTACTTAAGACTTGAAACTGACTTGCAAAACAGGCCAATGTCTAATGATTGCTGCTACTTTTGTTTCATGTAAAAGACTTTTAGTAAAGATCAAGAACTTTTGTCATAGGCCTATACCTGATCAAAACATTCTTTGAAAGTGCAGTTTTATTTCATCCAGATGTACAACGCAGCAGGTACAGCCGTTGGCGTTGATATTATCTGTTTCTCACCACAGAAGAAACCAACATAAAACAGGTGTGAATCTTTGGAAAAATGCCCTACTTCACATTCTCACAGGCATTTACAATATATCACACCAAAAAGAACATTTTTATGTATATTTCATTATTTTATAATACATACTTTGCCTAACAAATATTCTGAAATTGGATTCATGATAGAACTCAGGTGGAGACAGTGAGGTCTCAATGAGCAGATTGTATACGCTCTTTTTAAATGTTGAATTGTTAGTGAGTTATTTCACCCCATGAATGAAACCTGATGCCAAAATAAGTGTATCAACGTGTTGAACAGCACAGGTCTTTGTGTTCTCATTTTAGCCCAGCCATACAGTATTTTGGCACAGCTCTCCTGAGACCAACACAAACGATGGAAAGATTCCATGGCGGGTGTGAAATCACATGACTGAAACTTGATAATCCTTTTCACTGGCTGGCTGAACTCACAGAGCTAGACAACATCAACATGCTTCCTACTCTCATCACCACCATGCTTTTTACAAGTAAGTTGTAGACTTTATAGGGAAGCTAGCACAATTACTAACATTCGAAGCAATTACAAACTCAAGTAAAGGCACTTCATTAAAACATCATAATTTAAAATACTGCAATAACTAGGCTGTTTTTGTCATTTGTTTTTAAATACATAGAGTACTACACTGTACTTTTTTGATGTTGTAAATACAACAGATTACTGGAGTAGGCCTATATTTTACAAGAAAATACGATTTCAATCTTTCTACTTCAAAATTATGTTTAACTTGCTGTTTTTTAGAATTAGTCGTTTAATTAGTTTAGCAATTTAGCAATTTAAGGGTGAACATTGTTACTACTTTCTTCAGTGTACAGTTCAAAAGTTTAGGGTTGGTAAATTTTTGAAAGAAGTCTCATAAGGCTGCATATATTTGATTAAAATACAGTAAAACAGTACTATTGTGAAATATTATTACAATTTAAAATGAATCTTTTCTATTTTAATATTTTTTTAAATTTCAGCAGCCATTCTGAAGCCATTACAGTCATCAGTGTCACATTTCTTATTATTATCAATGACAACTTAATATTTTTGTGGAAACCGTGATACCGACCCCAAACTTTTATAATCATCTATGTGTAGTAATACTAAGTTTTCTGAGTCTCATTCTCGTCTCTGAAGTGGGATCAGATGCTGTCCCATATGCCATCTTATCGGCGCCATTTCATTTGAACGCTGATATCAATGGCTTGACCATCCTGGTGTGTGTGGTCCATGACATTCATCAAGCAGAGCTGGAGGTCGTCTGGATTTCTAGTGGCACCAGAGGAACTAATCCAGCAGTGTCGAACTTACTTCAAGGACACAGCGGCATTCAGAGCTCAATGTCTGTTATATCTGTGCCCTCGAATGAATGGATGTCCTACACCTGCTTTGTGAGTCACAGAGGCTCCGATCAACTCGTGCACAGACATTATGCTGGATTCCCAATGAAGACAACCGGTAAACACTGTAATTACTGCATCATTATAAACACTCACATATGTGACCCCGGACCACAAAACCAGTCATAAGGGTCAATTTTATGAAATTGAGATTTATACATTGTCTGAAAGCTGAATAAACAAGCTTTCCATTGATGTACGGTTTGTTAGGATATGACAATATTTATATATATTTATATTTAAATATACTGGAAACTGAGGGTGCAAAAAATCAAAATACTTAGAAAATCGCCTTTAAAGTTGTCCAAATTAAGTTCTTAGCAATGCATATTACTAATCAAAAAGTTCTGATACATTTATGGTAGGAAATTTATAAAATATCTTCATGGAACATGATCTTTACTTAATATCCTAATGATTTTTGGAATAAAAGAAAAATCGATAATTTTGACCCATGCAATGTATTTTTGGCCATTTCTACAAATATACCCGTGCTACTTATGACTGGTTTTGTGATCCAGGGTCACATATATGTTAACATTTGTTAACTACATTAGTTCACATGAACTAACAGTGAAAAAATACATCTAAAGCATTTGTTAATCTTTGTTCATGTTAATTTGAACATTGTATCTGCAAATATTATTTTATGAACCTGAGGTAACATGAACTACTGTAACATTGAACAGCTGTATTTTCATTAATTAACAATAACAAAAATGAATAAATGCTGTAACAAACATATTGCTCATTGTCAGGTAATGTAACTAAAGGGACCTTATTGTAAAATGTTACTGTACTAATATGGTGTTCATTTCAGAAATGGCTGAAGATGAAGAAACGTGTCTGGACTATCAAAGCAATTTTTTGGAAGGTACAGTACATTTGTTATTCCTAAAAATTCAGTTTTGTTTGTTTTGCACTCATTTTTCTGTACTGTTGCAGACGTCCGAGTAAACAAGGATCTATTATTTGTTGAAGCTCTCCGAATTCTCCTCATCAAAATCACCATCTTCAACGTTTTAATGACAGTGCAAGCCGTCATAAAGTGGTAAGTGCTCATATTACTGCATACGCAATGCCAGTAGTGAAATAATTTATACTCATTTTTTGCAATTAAGCTGAAACCTGTCATATTTCTCGTCTGCAAAATTGCAGAGTTTCAAAAACAACTGTCACGGATGTCAGAGTTAATTGGACGTGCTGATGGAGGTTTATAGCAGGAGGAGGAATTCCAGTCGATGCAAATGAGAATCTGGAATGCTGATGAGCGCCTCGATGAGCTGCAGACCAACATCACGCCACAAGACGCAGGTGCTTCGATATTTGGGCAGATGAGTGTGATAGCTGCTCAAAACCACATCATGTACACAATACAACACATGCACTGCACTACAAGCTGCTTTTGTAGGCCATTGTCAAAAATAAAAGCTCTGAATGGTATTGTCAAGTCAGCTTCCACTAATGTGACACTGTTGAACTCTTGATCTGTCTGACATTGATGAAACTCTCTGTGCTGCATGTGAATGAGATTATTGTGCATAACACTCTGTCAAAGATTGAGACACTGTTTCATTTTATTTTGGGAGGATTTGTGAATCTGACATCGGTGCTTCAAGTTTTTTGCATTTATTTTTGGAGCATGAATGTTCACAGTTTGTTTTAATTACACTACTGTACAAAAGTTTGCTGTTTGAAAGTTTTTTTTTGTGTGTGTTTGAAAGTCTCTTATGCTCTCCAAGGCTGCATTTATTTGATCAAAATACAAGAAAAACAGGAATATTCTGAAATATTATTAACATTTAAATAATCTGTTTTTACATTTTCAAATGTAATTTATTTCTGTAATGGCAAAGCTGAATTTTCAGCAGGCATTACGCCAGTCTTCAGTGTCATATGATCCTTCAGAAATCATTCTAATATGCTGTTTTGGAGCTTAAGAAACATTTCTTACTATTATAAATTTCAAAAACAGCTGTGCTGCTTAATATTGTTGTGGAAACAGCGCTACATTTTTCACAGTTCTTTGATGAACAAAGTTAAAAAGAACAGCATTTATTTGACAGAAGTATTTTGTAATATTATACTTTATATGTGTCACTTTTCATCAATTTAACGTGTCCTTGCTGAATAAAAGCATTAATTTACGCATAAAAAAGTAATGACCCTGAAATTTTGAACAGTAGTGTATATTACAGAAAAATTGCTATTACAAAAAATAGAAAAATGTTATTAAGGAGCACTTGACTTTGGAGAACCAAGAAGAACTTGATTGTTTTCATGTTTACAACTCTGCTATAGTGTTGTACTATGATATTTCTGATTTGTTAGTGCTACTTGTACTGTTACATTGGCTTGAGTTCTTGCTTTGAATGTAAGTATATTCTAAATTAATGTAAATGTAAATGACAATTAATGTACGACAATTAATAATTACACCAAAAAATAAATAAATAAAGCCAGTGCATTTATGTATTTTTCATTTATTGTTTTAAATAACACATTTTTTCCTTTTTTTTCTCCTTTTTTTAACAGCATCCGTACAATACTAAAACACTGATGTAACAATGGTGACCCACTAGGTGGCAGTACAATCACATCTCAAACGTTTTTCAACAGCAAGAGTATGGAGCTTAACTTCTCTAACAAGACACTATATTTCATAAATAATTTAAGTATAAACATTGAGCAGTCACTCTTCACAAAACCAATGTTCACAACAAAAGTAAGAGATCACAAGATCAAATGTGAAATGCAAAAACACAGGATGAAGGCTTTCCATTGCAGTTAGTTAATTGCACTCTGATGCCTCGTTCTGGTTTTCCAGAGAAAAAAAAGAAAATCCTACTGCACACTGATTTAGGCCAATTCAGCCAATCAAATGATTTTTTTTTGATCCGGCCAATCACTACCTGCGAAACTCCCAGTGTTCCAAATACAATCGATTACACTTGTCACAGTATTGTAGCAGCTCTTCAGCACTGGCAGTAGTTAAACAATGACGTCTCTACAGTAGCAAGTCTTGGTATTGAAACGTGCACATCAGGAGTGTCGGCATGGCTTCTGTAGCAGTAAGACCCAGAAGGTATACAATTCGATTTCATCAAATGAATTGCGTGTCCATCAGGCCAAACGCCACACTCAAAGCAAATAGAGACATAAGTGTTTCTGAATATCCTTCGTTTGCTTTGAAAGCTCTCTGAATGAAATCACTGCTGATGTGCATTCAGCAAAAGAACCACGGCTCAAGTTGCACTTCTGGCTGACGAAATAACTGTAAAAATGCTTGCAGGGCCAAAAAACAATTCCATTGAACATATTTCGGATTTGAGTTGATTTATGGCACTGGCTTGTGAAACATGACAATACCACACCATCGTTTTTGGCAAAGTAAAATGTTTAGGGAAGGCCACGGTACGTCTGGCAAAAGATCTGAAATGTGTGTTGCTTCTGTGTCATATCTTTGGTCAAGGATAAAACAAGGACATGAGAGAAATTAACACTTTGAACAGATAGTCAATATTTGTTTTGCAAAGGGACAGCCAATAAACGTAATCTTGCGAGAAGCCATTCTAGAAGATGCTACAAGTCTGATTAGGAATGAGACATGGCCCACTTTAGCACTTACGCAACATCCATTTTCCAGTTCGCTCAATGAGAGTCACTCACTATGAAATTAGATGAAACTTTTAGCATAAATATTTTGGTATCTCTAAAACGCACTCTTCAGGATTGATGTTTTGTGTTTGTACATTAGGTAGACTTTGTACCAAACAAAAGAAATTTTGATTGTCTCTTATAAAATGGGCCGAACTTCAACGACAGAAAAATTCCCATTTCAATTTCTGACTTCTGTTTTTGCTGATCAACGTGACTCAACAGCTGAGTACTAGAACTAAAAATACAGATAAAGTTAAAGTCTAGTCAACATGATCCTTCTAGCACACAATCACTACGCCAGCCACATTGTGAAATATGTTTAACACGGTTCTACAGAGCAAGACGGTGAGGTAAGTACCATTTGTATAGAAACCTACAGAAACGTATTAAAGAAAAAGCGCAGAGTGTAAGATTATTGAGCACTGGTTCCGTGGAACACCGTTTTCTAGTTGCAAAAATCAAAAAAGAAAATAAAAATAAAGTGCTTCCATTAAGATTTCCTCTCCTGAGGACAAAAAACATGAAATCTCAAAAAATTTCACTCACGAAAATCTACAATATTCAGCTCTCTTGAAAACATGATTTACACAAAATGTACAGTCTAATGATGGTTCGTATTCTAACATTCATTCTCCGCACAGACAGTATATACAAAGTACCTCAGAGTACTGACTTTCTACAGTCTCGTTTTCTTCTTCGAAACAGTTATCAAAACACTGTACACATTATAAAAGCACAGTGATGAGGAAGCCGGTTAGCAGTGCATTGAGAAGCAATGAAAACGGCCTCAGCCCAGTGGCTGAGTTAGGAAAAATGCGCCAGTGCTCCCTCTTGGGGTGCAGAGTCTCCATGTCCTTCAGGGCATTGTAGGCGGCAGTGGTGAAGTTTGCATCTCCTGTGGTGAGCAGGTCAAACACGCAGGAGTGGAAATAGATGTCCTTAACCTCCAGTAGCTCCCTGCACTTCCTGGAGGCGCTTTCGAGAGTGAAGACCCCTCTCTGGGCTTCGACTCTCGCCTGCTGCTGAAAGCTGGCTTGCTGGAGGCCCAGCATGGGCATCTGAAGATGTCCCTCTTGGTCGATTCGTTCTGACGTGGGACAACCATTCATGCAAAGCTGCAGGTCCTGTGTTTCGTCGAAGGCCATGGCGAGCTCTTCCGGCATTCGCACGGCTAGCGTTAGGTAACGGCCCTGCTGGCGTACGATGATGGTGACGCCGATGTACGCGGCTTGGATCTCTACGTGTCGACCCGGTGACTTCTCCAGGATCCAGATGCTGCGGGTCTCGCTATCGCCCCCGCTGATGGTGCCGTCAACAAAGGCGGCTGGAAGGTCGTCTGTTACGGCCTGGTAGACCTTCTGGTCCGTGCATTCTTGGTATGGTTTGAAGATTATTGTGATCTTAAAAGAAGCATAAAGAGCATAGTTAAAAACTTCAATATTCACTAAAAACACTGAAGTTGACATGAAATAAATATTCACCATTTCCTCTTTCTTTCTTTCTTTTTTTGACCTTGTAATTTTTAAATCAAATTGTCACAACTGGATCTTCTGCTGAAACAACAGACTGCTGGACTTCAATCATTTAGTCTGCTTGAACTTTTGTTCTTTTTTGATAATCCGTTTCACTCTAATATATCACAGTTTGGAAGAAAAGATCTGATGTTACTTCTATTTATTGCAGCTTTGATGGTGAAGTGCAAATATTCTGCACTAATAGCTGAGAATAACCGATATTGCTTTTTATGACCAATAACAATACAGATTATTTTTTTGTTTAGGCCTAGGTGTCTGATAACAAATATGTTGAACTGATTTTTAATTATTGTTTCTTTTTTTCTTATTGTTTTCTTTTTTCTTTTTTTACACATAACTAAATGATCAAAAGATTACAACAATAAAAACATGCATTATTACTAATACTGTTATTAAGACCCACCAAAAGGTGCCATTTATTTGATCTTATCAGCAGTGTTGGGGAAAGTTACTTTTAAAAGTAATGCATTACAATATTGCATTAAAACACTAATTGTGTTACTTTGTTACTTTTTATGGAAAGTAATGTTTTACGTTACTTTTGCGTTACATTTTGTCACCTGGGCTGGGCTTGCTTGTTTATTTTTAATGCGTTACCCCCAACACTGCTTATCAGTATATCTGTACCTGTGTAATAACAAATGGGAATTGCAAAAATAATGACTGTTATCAATTGGTTTCCTGAACACTCTACATATCTGCCATTGGTTGGACAAATAGATCGTTTTGGCACAAACACATGCCATTGGTTGAGTCAATGTTTCTCTGTTGATCCGGTCAACAAACAGAGGAATGTTTTGATAGCACCACAGTGTTTGTTTATGGAGCAATCAACCTACAAATGTACTTTGTACTCTCTGCATATTACACTGGGATAGGAGAATGTTTATTAATGCAGAAAATAATAACACAATTCACCTGTAAATGACAAAAGTGGTTTTCATGCCCTGAAAATGAGAATTATTTTATCGTGGTAAACAAGATACAGTAGTTGTTTAGAATATTTCATGTATTTACAGATCCGCAAACCCTTTTGCCCTTTAAGTGTTAACCATAAAATGCAGCCAGTATACAGTCCTTATACTGTGAAACTCTAAGACTTGTGGGAAGCAAAAGCACTGGCTAACAAGAAGTGTGGCGTTACATTAGCGGCGGATGAATAGCAGCTTTGTACACAGGACAAGGATGAAAAATGATGGCCATTTGGCCATAAGGTGAGGCAGCTGAAAAGGCCTAAGTTGAGCAGTGTGTGCTAATAATTACTTGCAAATGTTTATTAATGGCTCTCCACCTTCAAGGTCAAGGGGTCAAACGAGAGGTAATTAGCATCGGCGGCCAAACTTAGCATTTGAAGCCACATCTGTCCATTGATGAGCTCAACTGTTTAAACTTGAGAACAAAAAGCAAGTATCTGACGAATGCAGTCTGCTCAGGCTGTAATATTCACAAGCTTCCAGCTACTTCAGGTTATAAAAATCTGTAAACATGTCGCCAGCAGTCAATATTCTGCATCAGCACATCTGAAATGGGTGTGTGTAAGCGGGTTTGTTTTGAGTGTTTGACTATAAGCCCTACACTTGGAAAAATAAAGACAGAGGCTTCTTTCAAAGTGACCTCATTATGGGTCACGCCACAGCGCAGGCTTCATTCAGTCATTAATGATATTAGAATTTCACAGACACGTTGGTCACAAGTGTTAGTCATAAGACTACAGCTGTTTGCTTTGTTTAACTTGCACCTGTGAATACTTGATCAAAGTTGAAAGTTATAAGTCTTATCTGCTTTCTACAGCTCCTTCTGATAATCTTATCCATATAGTCTTATATATAGAGACATCATACACTTCAAACAAAGATAAAAACAATGCAACATTGCACAATGAGCAAACATTTTTTAATTTGGTCACACTTTATTTTAAGGTCCAATTCTCGCTATTAACAAACCATTAACTACGACTTTTGCCTTAATAATCTCCTAATTTGCTGCTTATTAATAGTTAGTAAGGTAGCTGTTAAATTTAGGTATTGGGTAGGATTAGGGATGTAGAATATGGTCATGCAGAATAAGTACTAAAACAGCCAATATGTTAATAATAAGCATACAAATAAGCAACTAGTTAAAAGTGAGAATTGGTCCCTATACTAAAGTGTTACCTTTAATTTTTATTAGAAATAAAAAAGAAAAACTTCTTGCAATTTCATGTCTAGGATCAAATTCGGCTCAAAAGTTTCAAGCTCTGAAATAACAATGACCAATACATTTTCAGGATCTATTTGACTTGGTTAATGTTAATTTCTACAAATAGGAATATATTTTTAACAATTTGTATAAATCAACATTTTGAATTAAATTGAATTAACAATTAACAAAAAATTATCAAATTAACCTAGATTAATACATTTTGTAAAGAAAACATTATTGTTAGTTCAATGTTTATGAAGCAGTGTTATTTTAGTATTATTCATATGCTATTTTAGTATTTATTAATATTTTAATATCTTTTATTCTTATATTTTCAGTTTTCATTTTGTTATGTTTTTGCCATTTTATTAGTTTGTTTTAATTCAATTTTATTTATATTTCAGTTTAGTTTTATTAACTTTAGAATTTCAACTTTTTGTCAAGTAGTAGTTTGAGTTTTTATTTCAGCTTTATTCAAATTTATGAAAACTATTTTTAATAGTTTTAGTTAACAATAACAACAAAAAGTACTCAATAGTTTAAAGGAAAACTACACATTTTAACATAAAACACATGTGGTTCCAAAGCTTTAGGATTTTTTCTCTTCTATAGAACACAAAAGATTTTTGAAAAAAAATTTTTTGTTCATACCATGAAAGTAAGTGGGGCACAATGTTAATTTGAATTTTGATTTTAGTTTTAGTTAACATTAACAACACTGTAATGAACTGAACCATATAGTGACTTTTCATTTTTATTTTAACTTTTTTGCAGCATAAATATGCTGCATGTCTGAGACACTTCTGACAAAACTAATCAACTTTTTCCCGAGAAATGAACAAATAATTCTCCACACAAAAAAAGACAAAATAATTCTATAATAAATAAGAAAACAATTCACCTTATTGGTTGCTGTGGCACTGGATCCATATACCACTGGAACATTTGTGACCTGTACTGACAGGTGATTGTTATCAATGAGGGGCCATGCCCCTTCAACCTTACAGGTTTGAAAATGGTCTTTGAAAGTCCTAAGATGAGGGTCCCCAAACAGGCCACAGAACAGGTAAGTTGGTCGTGGGTGCTCTGGAGCCCCAGTCCCTGTTCCGGGAAGCGATGCTTGGTGATGGCGGCTGTGATAGTTGCATGGCTCAATGGGGATGACGGGATGGGTAGAAGATGTGGGCCCGTCTTTGGAGCAGTTCCTCTGGCTCATGAGGTCACTGATGCCCAGCATGGCAGAGTGGAAGACCAGGTTTCCCCTGCAGCTCTTGGATGTGCGCTGGGTGCAGGCGGAATAGGCTCGCAGCGCCTTGCAGAACTCAGTATCAAAGCCATCCAGTGAAGGGTTAAGATGGGAAGTGAGAGAGACGAAGTCAGTGGTGCACTTCTGGATACGGCACTGTGGAGTCTGGACCTGGCTCTCACCTGAGAAACGACACAAAGAATCTGCATTTCAGAAAAAATATTATTATAATTATCATCTTGAATACACCTCTTCAATGATGAGCATGTTTTGAAAAGTCATCGTTATACAACTGTCCTGATCCCATAATAAAGAAAAAAAAACTGTTAAAAATGTAATTCATTAAAAAAAAACATTAAATAATTTGTCATGCTATTTTATTATTATTTCTTAAAAAATAATTAAGGACATTGAAGTTTTGATATAATATTATTTATATTTGAAATAACCACTTATCAAAGTCATGTGGTGTAACTAATAAAGTTGTGTCGTACAAGCAAATTGCATCAAAAAAATACATAAAAAAGGAAATTATATCATAGAAAGGATCCATGACTTTCTCAAAGTCAATAAGCCTCTTAAAATATCAGATAATTTGGCCTTTTTAATGATAGTTATTTCAGATTCTAAAATGTCACCATAAAGGTATATTTACGATATTTAAAAAAATTCTATTTATGAATTCATGATATTCATAATAACACACTTTATCTTTTTATATTAAATAATTTTTTGTGTACACTCATCCGTATTCACATTGCAAGAAATATGTCATTACTTTTTACTTGATTGTTATACCACTTAACATTTTAAATTGAAATATTTCTTGAAAATGGTACAAAACCATATGAAACTAACATGAATTTCTAAGACCTTGGCACACATTTTAAACTAGACATTTAAAAGAACACTAACTTAATCAGTTGAACACATAAACTATGAACAAAGGCACACAAATACTCTAGCATCCATTGTTGTGACTGATGTCATAAACCAGTTTAAACTGCTTAACCATACTAAGGTGTGCTAGTGGACTGTGCATTTCCTCACGGCGTGACTCCATGTGTGTTTTACATTATGGTCTAGAAACATTACAGTCGGCTCAACAAGCGTGTGAAACCTCCTGTTATCTACAAAGGAGAATGCTTATGGCCGCAATAAAATCAAATAAAACGGCACTTCAAATGAGAAAAAGAGCACAGGAGGCTTTTCTGGGCACAAAAAGCCAGCACATGTGCTTGTGAGCACAGAAGAGTCACGGCATGCAAACTACACGCAACTATTTACCTCAAAGCGTCATTAGGGTGTGGTCAGAGAGTAGCAATTAAAAGTGTTTTCTTTGAATACTACTTCACTTGGAGTCAACCCAATAACACTTTTATGGCTTTATACACACACTTGTTGTTGAAATTACCCTCAAGATCTTGTCGTCACGTCATGTGCCGCCCCCAGTTAGCCACCAATGACACGGCACAAGCAGAACAACATCTCCCAGAAAAGGACAACAGCCTCCACACTGCATCACTTAGAGTCTTAATGCCTCACTTTTGAGTGCAGCCCAATTGCATTAGCTCAGAGAGAGGCCGTCCTAATCTGATATCAGCTGCAGCTTCTCCATTAACACGCTTGTGATGACTCTATCTTACACAGTCAGGGCCACCCATTTCTGCCTGCCATGCCAATAACTCCGACCGCAGTGGATTCAAATGCATCTGATTTGATTATCAGATGACGCGGAGTGCTGAAGCAGATTGGCCGATCTGCGTTGCGCTGCAGTCGGCGCTGGAGGAGAAGGAGGCATGACAAAGCACGGGCTGGATTGTGTTTCAGTAACACGCTGTAAGACAATACGGTAGCCTGGATGAAGCCATGTTGATGTTGTGCTAGAAAGACATTGGCTGGAAGGGAGAGGAAAAAGGCAGTCCCCGCTCCCATCCACCTCCCGCTGTGTTTTATCAGGCAAGGCTCCAGTGACATCTGTACCAGAACAAAAAAATTCAAATACTTGGCAAGGCATGCAAGACAAAGCCATCTCCGGCACATTCCCATTTATAGTCCGAGCGGATGCTCAAAGCAGATGCGCACCAAGTAATGTCCAAGGACCAACAAACAGCAAATCAAGAATAATGACCCTGGTAAATGGGCAAGGGTATGAAACCACAAAGGCCGCACTGCGAAGTAACCGTATTAGGTAGGTATGTCCTACATATCACTGAGAAACAGAGAGGCTTTTCATGGAGCCCATACGTGACCTCGTCGTCCATCGAATGCATGTGCCTCCATTGTTTCTCTTAGCAGCGTGGCGTGAGGTGTTGGGAAGGCTGTCTGTATTTTGTGAGGAATAGGGTGGAATCTGGGTGGAAACTCTACACATGTGTGCGCTTTCAGTGCATTAAGTAAAGCGACAAATCTGCCACTCGTCCATAATCCAATTCACAGCAATCCTGGACATGAGTTGTTTTTGCAGGTCGCTTGTTGAAACGCAATTAGCTCGTCACCTGACAATCCCCTTAAAACCTGGTGCAATTGAATTCACAGTCATACCCTCAAAAAAAGCAGAAAGCAGAATAGATTGATTTTCCTTCTGACTACATATTCTGTGCAAAACACTTGTGAGGAACGTCTTAGGGGACCCCCAGTTGGGGGCAGCAGATCCTAAACTAGTACTGGCAGATGAGGGGGGAAAAAAATCACACTTTGTGTTAGAATGTCTCAGTGTCCTGACAAATGTTAAACCTAAACACTGAAACGCCAGAAATCTAAAGAAAGAATCATTTGAATCTCAAATTCTAAAATATCCACAAACCTTTTATACTTAATATATCTATAATATTAAAAACTAAACATTAGATAAGTAAAATTATTAAAACAACTTTTAGAGCGCATATTATTCTTGTAAAGAACACAGTAAATCACAGGGAGGATAAAGCACAGTGTTTGTTTCACAGGATCTGTTCATTTCTGTGATCCTGCTGCTGGGGTGATCCGTCTCGTTTGGAGCACAGTGCGCACCCTTGTTGCTATTAAGTCGTTGGAAATATTTTCTCAGGGTGGCCGGCCGTTTGAGCAGCCATTCTCAGCTGTAGAGGGGCCCAAAGAGTGCATGCAGAGTGAAATTTCAAGATGTGGAATTTGGCCAGGGCAGAGAGGTCAACAGGCCCACGCCTTCTCCAGGAGTCAACGTGAAGATCTGGAGAAAGCAGGGGGGTTTACAAGACTCAATGTCTAAATGACATCTCCAGCCTTAAATTTTGAGCACATACTGTGTTGAACTGAACTTTGGAATCTGGTTTAATACGCTGGTTTGTCCCAGCCTTTAATTTTTGTTCTTATTTGTAACTTTTTATAACCTTGCTACAGCATAAGACAAATAAAAAAGAAATCATTGTGCAGTAATTTTAGTAAGTATTACTAAGATTTATCGCAGTAAACCACAAAAGCGTCTATTAAAAGTTTTAAAAGGCACCTTTTTACAGGTAGTGTGTAAAATCATACAATCATTAAACAATAAATCACTATTCCAGACATGAGAAAAGACAGAGAGAGAAAGAGAGCGAAAAAAAAAAAATAAGAAAAAAGAATCTGACCAGCTGCAACTGTCTCTCGCTTCTGCCAAGTTTATAATCCAATCAAATACCACCAAGGGGTAGATGTATATTTGGCACTAAACCAATTGAGAGACGATACAGCCAGATTTAATAGCCAAAGATGAAATCAAAGAACAGCAAGCATGCAGTTGTTAAAAATTATTTTTCCACATTATTTCCTTACCAGATGAAACATTCAAAATATATCACAGATCTTTATTTATATTACATTATAGCTTTAGTATACTGCAGCTGAAAGAAAAGCAAACATGTACAGCTGTAGAAAACTGAAGCCTATACATTTAAGAGCATGAAAGAGAGTGACACTCTGGTCACACTAAGTAAATTTCATTCTCAATATAAAAAACTAATAATTTTATGGAAAGTTTAGCTTATTTCTCCTGAAATGATGTTTAAAACTAAAAAATAAAAACACGTATTTAGGTTGAGCCATATTCATTTTTTTTGCCTCACTGAAGAATAGCAAAGTACGTAATGCCTGACTGCCCGGGGTCCATGTTAAATTAATTATGAAGGTGTGACTGCTCAATGGACACCCAGCAGCATTCCATATCCTCTTAATTCACAATGGCATTAACACAGTCTACGGCCAGGACACCCAAAGTGGAGCACTTGACAAGGTGCCAAATGAAAACAGGGCACCAAATGTGTTAGTCTCCTGCTCAGAAGCTAACCTGATTTCAACAAAATCATTTATGACTGTCCAAAGGCACCAAAACAACTAGAATTAGTAAAGAAATACATAAATAAACAAACAAATATTTTTGCTTACTATAACTGAGGAGTACACTCTTACTTCTTTTAAAACATTTATCAATACCGAAAAAACCTAAATAAATAATAAAACAGATCAAAAGCTAGATGGATGTGAACAAATATTATCAAAACCTTATTGCAACTGACAGCATGCCAGTCTGCCATCACCAAAACAAAAGCAAACAACAAATAAAAATACGATCCGTGAATACGATGCGAAATTAATTAATATTACGATCACTCACAAATATTTAATTTCCTTTGAAAAGCAACCAGTCCAGTCAAGCGCAAGAGGGACGCGTACATCAATGCACTGCATTTATTGGAAATAAAGCTACAATAACGATACAACAAGAAGACACGGATGAAAGACACTGCCTCAGACTCTAAAACTGTCACATGAAGAACTAGAATCCACTTTTTGTAAGGATAAACCAGAATATTAACCAGCACTGTCACAATATAGCAATATTCATATTCATACAAGGGAGAACTGAACACCCCTCAAGACAAAATCCACTTTTTAATATATATTTTACTTGCTTACGTCCACTGAATCATGCATATAGTGTTGAGACAGTGTTTACCTATGTGTGTGAGAGAGGAGAGGGCGCACAGCACTAGTAGATGCAGCAGCGGAGAGATGAGGCGCTCAGCCCCGGGGTAGTAAGATCCTGCTCTCCCCATACCCATCCATCCAGAGACACTCAAGAGTACTCCACGGGTCAAGAGATCGGGCCTGGCTTCTCCTAACTCTCTTAAGACGCGACTACTTTTAGGTAACACAAACCGTCCATAAGAGAAACAAAGTAGTGATTTTGGCAAGTCCGATCCAAAACACTTCTTCCTGGAGCACGGGAGAAGAGTGCTATTTAATTTGCATTCGGTTAAGATAATCAGTCCGAAAGAATTCTGTTAACGTGCTAAAATTAATCTGTGATCCGCAATCGTACGATTCATGTTGCCTACACATCAGATTTCTCCGCCACAAGGAAATCTAGCCCCGTCTTTCCCCAATGATCGATAGTGAATCAACCTAGCCCAGAGTTTAGCGGAAACCCCGCCCACACAGACACACAAGCCCCGCCCCCTGAACCATACACCCCAGCCGCAGATTGACAGCAGAGCTCTCACTTTCAGCAGGGAGAAAATAAATAGATGCAGTGGTCCTCAAGTGTTTTTTGTTTCCTTTATATTTTTTTGAGAATAAAACAACTCAGTTGGCTACCAGGACAAAATACTATCATAATAACAGCACACTGATAATTTATTAAGTAGATACATATATATGTGCGTGTGTGTGTGTATATGTCAGTAGATCAGTGGAAATTAGAGCTATATTGAAACCTGTAGCAGTTAACAAAAATGTGAACAAAACCTAAATAAAATAAAATAAAATAAAACAGACTCGTGACTCCAAATATATCTAAAATAAAATGTTTAAAAATTATTCATTATTAAATTCTAGTTTTTAATACATGGTTTACTAAAATTAGAAACCTTTAAATTAAATTTAAAGAATGCACAATTCTTTTCGATAAACCACTAAATTCAAGAGTGTTAATGTGCACGTATACTTAAAGATACAGATGTAAAAACAAAGCTAAAACTGTAAACCTAAAACTAAACTGAAACAATCAAACACAGAAAAATAAATGAATAAATAAATGAATAAACAAACAAACAAACAAACAAATAAATAAATAAATAACATATTAAAGTCAAAGTTTGAAAGCTAACAAAAACTGAACTAAAAGCGCACAGTAAAAAATATTGATTATTACAGTTATTGCTATAAACAATGTATCATGGAAAAATATAACAAAACTACTTTATGGACTTACATGCTGGTTATTGATGATCTAAACAGTCTAAGCTGCAGTTTATAGGAAAATTCATAATGAGAATCAGACAAAGAAACGTGAGCCAATTATAGGATGATATCATCAGCTGCTTTATAGCAATAACATACTAAGACCACAAGACTTTAAAAGACATTAATACAGACCTACTTCCTGTGCTGGACAACTACAGAGCAAGTGGTATTTATAGGGCCACAAACTCCCTCTCACTGTAGAGAAAGCAGCGCTACTGCCGTCCAGCAGGGGAGCAGCAGTGTTAGAAATCCAAGACCAGCTCCACTCTGTCAATACAATACAAAATCAATTCAAAGAGAATGCAGGATTCCAAACATCAACCCATTTTTATATAAATACATAAAATTGGGTTATGCTGCGCTAAACGGCTCACAGGGATTCCTTGCTTCAAATGATAATACTGGAAATTCTTCTGTGTTTGGTTGTTTTTGTGGTAGAGAGCAAAGCAGGTTGTTTGTAAGTTGATTAGAGTATGGGAACAGCAGTTTAATGGGATAGCAGCGTGTAAAGTGCGGAGGTTTAAGGGTTATTGCCTTTAACCCAATTCCTTTTCTTGCACTGCTTAAGTGGTCAGTCAAAAACCAGGCGAGGTGTAAGAAGTACTTCGCCAGCGGTAGGATTAGAGGGATTTTGGATTTCTTTTGGTCATAACACTGACCTGGTTCTCACTTTAGTGTGACTTGGGATCCGGATTATAGAATTATTATCCAAAAGCCCAAGAATGTATTTTAGGTGAGGAAAACATCCAAGCTGACCAAACTGCATGAGCATGATATTGGAGTTCTAATGTCCCATAAGCCTAAATGATACACAGAGTGTGTATTGTCTTAGAGTGCAGTGATAATGGCTTATTGATTTGTCATGGAGAGAATGCATTCAGATATGTCAGGGCCTCAGCTTGGTCCCCTCTGGCACATCTGAATATAGGTCAATGGCCAGTCACTATTATAACCTCTAAGTGCCCCTACAAACCACAAAGTAATTCTGTGAGGCATAAACTTTGACATTGGAATTGTCATTAGCTAATTTGATGGATGGTATATGCAAGCTTTCATTAACACTTTTCATAAAAATCATTGTAGTACATTGTGACCCCTAAGGAAATATCAAAATGAATTTTAGTACAGAGATTAAACACATGCTCATCACAAAACAGGTGTTTTCAAGATACAGAATCAGAGTTAACTAAAGAGTTAACTAAAATTAAAACTAAAACCATAAAGAAACCATGTTTTCTAAATATCTAAATGTTACCAAAACAACATTTCTCGTTTTAATTTAGTTTAACATGATGTACTGAAGAAAGTAAAACAAATACTGAAATATTAATATAAAAAATAAAAAGACAAAAATACACAATAAAATGAATGAAACCAAAATAAAAACTGAAAAAAAACAAAAAACAAATTCAAATTAAAAAAAAAAAACTATAACAGCATCTCAATGATAATTTAAAAATACAATGCACAGATTTTTAAAAAAAATTAATTAATTAATTAACAGACGACTTGAACTATACAGCTGTCAAATCCTTAAGGTATGATCACATTACTCACTTACTGTTGCTAGAAATCTTTGTGACTGAGATTTTCACGTGAGGGTTTCAAGATAGATAGATAGATAGATAGATAGATAGATAGATAGATAGATAGATAGATAGATAGATAGATAGACAGACAGAGAGAGATAGATAGATAGATAGATAGATAGACAGACAGACAGACAGACAGACAGACAGACAGACAGAGAGAGATAGATAGATAGATAGATAGATAGATAGATAGATAGATAGATAGATAGATAGATAGATAGATAGATAGATAGATAGATAGATAGATAGATGATATTTAAAAATCCAATAATCACAAAGGCTGAGTGTGAAGGCCTGTTTGCTTGGTGATTTGCTAAATCTATGCAAAAACAGATGGTTGCACCAATAAGTTTATCCCAAACCTCTATATTGGAGCTAATAACCTCTCTAAAAGGGCAATATGAAACCTGTATTGTTAATTATATGCATTAATTCCTATTTTTAGCAAAATATACATCATTTCTGAAACACAGATTTCCTTTGTGAGTAGCGTAGGGCATTGGGCTCTAGGCCAGTCTTATTTACTATGCTTTGTCTGTCCAGCTGGCCTAGCTGTACTTCTCCTAATACGTCAACAGACAAGTTTGAGAGCATACCATCTCCGGACAACAACCCTCCGCACAGCTGCAAGAGGAAGGGCCGGAGCCTGAACCCAACTCCCACAAAGAGCTGACCCTAACATTTCAGCTCAGTGACCACATCAAGGCAACATGGCTGAACTTGCCTGAGACTTTCATGTCAGTCAGAGAAAAAGGCGAGCTCTGTGTCATGCCCTCCACGGTAAGAGGACAACGGGATAGTCTTACAGCCCCTCCATGTCCCAGCAGGCACCCTTGTTCTGCAGCTGTACATGTTTAATGTATAATACATCTTACTGTCAGATCACTCTTGAGGTTGACCTGCAAAATCTTGCTTTAAAAACTGGATATTTTGATTTAACAACAACATCAGGTTCACTGATTTGATGTTAGGGAAGGGGGAAGGGAAGTGGTGTGTGGCCAAGTATGGTAACCCATACTTGGAATTTGTGCTCTGCATTTAACCCATCCAAGTGCATACACACAGTAGTGAACATATACCTGGAGCAGTGGTCAGCCAATGCTGCGGCGCCCGGGGAGCAGTTGGGGGTTTGGTGCCTTGCTCAAGGGTCTCACCTCAGTCGTGGTATTCCCTGCCGGACCCGAGACTCGAACCCACGACCTTCGGGTTACAAACCCAACTCTCTATCCATTAGGCCACGACTGCCCCCACGATGTTAATTTGACGTGTACAAGGATAAACGATGTATAATCACAGACAGCATTCGTTTTACCATTAGTAACGACTGCACCTCATTTTGCGAAGGCTCTTGCTGTGTTTAATGTACAGCGTGGAAAGAAGCGCACTGAATGAAGCATGCTAAATTTACCATTCTAATGAGTTTCCATTATTGTGATCGACAAATCACCCAGTAAGAGTGTTTGATTACTGTAGATAGAGCTGGAAAACACGTAAGAGGGTCCGCACGCATTGTGGCGACCATAATCACACCGATGGGACCACCCGAAGGTTGTGTTACCACAAGTTATCAAACCTCCATGTAGATACATGTCATTGAACCAACGCTGTAGCTCTTATCATTCGAACACAGGTTATCTTTGATTGGTCTTGTTCGGGGCAGTCAACACAGTGGTTCCTTTCATTCAGCGGCCAGACACAAAGCCTCTCTTTTATCTTTACTTCCCCCCTTAAGCACCTTTGGGGGGAAAACAACGAAGCTCCTATTCCAAAGCATCCATTTTAATTAAAAAGAGAGGCAAACATCAGATGATGCTCAATCGTATCAAATGTAGTGAGGAGAAAGGAGTGTAGAGAGTGTGTTCGGTGTTCTTTGACCTTGTTTCCCCATTCCCAGCCATCTGTTTTGGCCACTGTCAAAAGCCTCTTTGGTGGCTCCCTGGCAAGGCCTCACCCCTCGCTAGACTTCCTCTCTGCTTATAGGGACATTTAATATGGTGTCTGATACATACTGTTCTGTGACACCTCAAGACAAGGGTCTCTTTGTGCTGCTGCAGGGTCCCTCTAGAAGGTACTGCGGGCTAGTCGTGCTGCAGTCACACACAGACAGGCACATGGCGGATGTACACTCGCTAATATGAAAACACGAGCACAGGCCCATACGGTTAGACCGCGCGTACGCCTCCTCCTGGAAGGCTTGGCTGAATACACAAACTCTCTCTTTCTCTCTTAAGCACACACATAGAAAGTCCGAAAAAATGCAGCTGAAGAAAAAACTAATGAAGCACATCTCTTGCATTCCTGCTCAGTTTTTGGCAGTAAAGGGATTTACCACAGTCGCACAAGAGAGCCTTACACAACTCCACAGATGTTGGCTTTGCAACAGCACCTGGCAAAAATGAAATGGTTCTAAGCCGTGGACAGTGGCGTTCAATGAGTGCCGCCTCAGCCAAAGCAATTACTGAAAATATGCAATGCATCCAGTGCTGTTATATTCGGCAAGGACATGTGATTTTACAAATGGGATTGAATGTTCTTTGACAAGTTCACAAAATGGTCACTGCATGCTGATAATAAGATGCCATGCAACGACTAGTTTTTATACAACAGTTAGTTCTGGTCTTCTTCTATCTTCTATTATTTATCATATTTCGCTTGTCTGTGTTCTCAACTTTCAAAAACAGAGCTGAAACGACGACGTTTTGTGTTTTCTTGCTTCGGGATCTTTTGTAGTGGGGTTTCTCTCATCCGTGAGCATGAAAACCTGGAGCGGAACTGGCTTCAGTTTGGTCTGTAACACCACTTTCGCCCCTCAATCAGTTCCTTTAGGATAAATTCAAGCCAGATTTTGCTTTTTTATATTCTTATATTCTGATTCACTCAGAATTACATCACATTGCTAAAGTAAAATGTGTTAGGCTGGGTATTTTTTGGGGAACAATTTCTGCTGACAGCGAAAAAATATACAGCACAAACTAAATGGTAAACATCACACTTTTTATTGAAAATCTGCACGGTTGTGATTAAATGTGGTCAGATCACTTGTGTGGTTCATGTTATAATACTTCAAAGGATTGTCACGAGAAAATCATTTCAAAAATATTTTTGAAATATCTCCCTTTGTATTCCACAGAAATACAGAACAAAATCTAAACAAAAACAAAATATTGTGGTCATCCACTAAGAAAAAAAAAGTGTTTCACAGGGGTTTTGCCCATAATTTGGATTACACATTATATTGTGTTATGTTTTTGGGTTAAAAGAAAATGTTTGTAAACTTAACGGATAATGTCCTGCACTGTAATAAATGGTTGTGATTTTAATGGTAAAAGACTGTAAAAATGCTACAGTAAAAACCTAATAACTGGTTAACAGTAAGTTCCCTTGCTCTACATATAGTGAAAAAGTGTAATAGACATTTCATGTAATTTTACTGTAAAATACAGTTTTTGGAAGTGAAAAGGAAAGTATAATTTACAGTGAAAAACTGTAAACTGACATTCTCTGAATTCCCTGTTACATTTCACATTTGATGTATTTTCGTTGAAATAACTGTTTCTTAGTTTTTTCTCATCAGCTGTGTTCATCAGGGCTGTATTTTACATCTGATGTTGTTAAATTAGTGTTTATTGCGTTATTTCAGTATCATGTGTGTTACCATGATGGTGTTTAGTATTTGTGTGAATAATGCACACTTTCTATATATTTTCTTTCTCAGCTTGAGGAAAAGCTGCTTGTGATGAGCTTTGGTTCATCATGTGACTTTCTGATCTCCACATGCTTTTGGTGGTTATCAGTGTATTACAAAGGTACTAAACAGATTTCAGTACTTCAATAGGTTGGTATATTAACATTATATCAGCTAATGAAATACAGTTTTTAAATGTAAATTTAAGTTAAATCCGTAAAACCCTAAAATGTTGCTACCGTATTTTTTACGGTAAAATTCTGGCAACCACAATTTTTTTTTACAGCATGGCAGAAAATCACTCGCACCTTTTCCATTCTTCTGTAGATTTTTTTTCTTAGAGTGAAAGAACTGTCCCACTGTTAATTTGTTTCCTCGTTTTAGATCACAGTGACCAGGGAATGAGTTAGTACAATGTGGCCATGATTTAACTAAAATGAGGGACCAAATTAATAAAGCATGGTCATGAATGAATAAGTCATTGGTGCGAATCCTTTATTTGTGGCCACAATATTTTCCCCCTATGTTTATGTCTATGTGTGGGGCTCTGTAGTCTGTATAGAAGAAATTCAGACATACAGGCTTAGAATAACATGAGGGTGATTAAATGATGCCACAATATTCATTTTGGGTGAACTATTCCTTTAAAGTGTCCTGTTGGCTGTAACTTACATTATTGGTACTTAGAAGTGTGGCGGTCACAACATACAGTATCATACAGTATCTTCATCTATTGACCAGGCTCTAGCACCATTTTATCTCTCTCCTTTTTGTTTTCTTTTTATTCCATGCTATCCAGCAGAAAAACCTCCAAAACATGTATAACATATAACCAATGCATTGTGACCAAACAGGGTTATCAGTCAGATTTCAGGCCAAGGCCCACAGCATAAATTCATCTGTATTTGTTTGTGTTGGTGCTAGAGTCAAACCACAGTCTGAATAAAAAACAAACCCCTGACTCCGTAAATATGCAAATATAGCACAACTGACAACTTCAATTCTTGTTTTTTTTCCAGTGCATCAATAGAAACCCCCTCACGCACCCCCAGCCTCAGCGCATCATCTACCGCTGCCTCCTGGGACAGCAGTCTTCACAACCCAACATATGGGTTTCATGTTTAATGCATAAGTTCAGTATGAGCCAAGCGTCTATTCTTAAAGCACTGTATGGAGGTTTGGGCTCCAAAGACGGGTCTCTGTCGTAATTATAATATTAAATACCTCTTTTAGAAGCAACAACATTGGATTGCTTTCATTTGTGGTGCAGACACCAAATGTGTGGGCATTATACCATCGCTCGGGTAATGACAGTGGAATAAAGACAGCTGTCAATCTGGATCAGGATAGAGCTGAGCTCACTGTTTTTTCCATTAATGAAGCAGAACACTTTTAAACTGCAGACTGTGGAAAAACAGCCTTGTTTTGACTGGAGAGGCAATGTAAGAAAATGTCTTTCCTCAATAAGAGCATTTCAAGGTTGACTATACAAGATGTAACGTGCAAGACGTGTGGATTATGTTTCAGCAGTGGTGTATCAGATACTGCAAATACTCACTGTTTGACCGTGACCACAATCATGCTGATGGTGACGTTGAATTCCAGTTTGTGATGCACAGCCGTAAAAAGATCACCCCACCTTAAGGGCCTCTGGCGATAATGCCTCATATACTCTCATCAGTATCTGGCGGAGAGCCGTGCCATTCACAAACATATTCATCACATATGCATTGCTCTCCAGTGGATTTCAGCTTACTTTCCTGGTAAAATGCAACATAATTCAATAGATGGCATTAGATAGATATTGCATGAATGACAATTCATTGCTAATGGTTTTATGTCACTGATTAATTCCCAAACACTGCTGACACATTCATTATTATTCTGACAAATTCAATGATACCTTCAGGGTTGCCAAGTCTGCAATTTTCCTGTGGAATTAGGGTACTTTTAAACTGTTGCCGGGGTAGATTTTTTTACCCATAGGTTAAAGGATTGACATACTGCATAAATTATATTTCACAGAAATGCTTCTGTTGAAATATTTTACCCAATCTACCCAATTTATATTCTACCAATGATAAAACTGTGCTAGATGATGAGGTTTTTGTGAGAAAGGGGTACTGGTAGGGAGCCTGAGCCTGTGTGTGTGTCTGTTTCCATTTTCATGGTAACAAATTGGCAGGTCTCTCCAATTGTAAAATGTAAATTTCCTTTTCAAATAGTTCAGAAATAAAGGATTTCCACTTCCACAGAAGGACTTTGCTCACCAACTGTCAATCTTAAGGTAAGACAGTTTATGAAAACAGTCTGTTTATGATTACTATTGCTGTATACTATGAATTTTGATTTGAAATTGTTTGTAATGCATGACAGTGACTGTAATATATGCATTTAGGTATGGGAGTGGCATATGTTCAGTTTTGGTATTTAGGCTCGATTAATCATTCATTAGGCTAGTTTTGATTGGCCAGTGGGTTGGTCTTACTACGCAGATTTGGCAACTTCAGATACCTTCCATTTCCAAATCAAACTAATTGAAATCCATCATCTATAATGAAATGTTAAACACATATGCAAGAGCATGCTATTCAGACCAACAGCGCTATTGTGTGTGTGACATTGCTTACCATTTGAATTAAGTTCTTTATTTCTCAAAGTATTGGTTGAGTCAATGATTCAACTCATTACAGCTTACTTGTTTCATTCCTTAAGGCTAGATATAAACTTTTTTTTTCACAAACTGGTAAATTTTGAGATTTTAGGCTCTTTGGCTACCATAACATCCATAACCTTTTTAAAATAGACATTTAATTATTATTACACTTTGTCTTTGCATCTGTAGATTTCAATTACAATACATCTTTAAAGGTTGTTTTCTTATGCACATCCACTTAGCACTTACAAATATAAAACCTTATATTTTTATTCCTATCTATATTGTGAAGGTTATCTATCTATCTATATTGTGAAGGTTTTTAGTCTTCTCAAATTTTTTATTATGTTTTATATTTTTATAATAAAATAAATAAAAAGATTGCAAAACTGTGAAAAGTGAATGATTCAACATTTGTTGAATTAAAATAATTACTACAGCGTGGAAAATGGAAATAACTATACAAAATTGTAGTATCGTGTAGAATTCTGTGTTTACCACTTGTAAATACAACTTTTTTTTCCATTCATGCGCCTGTAACTTGTAAGTATGATTTTGACTCCAAGGCCTAAATACAAACAGTGAAAAGTCCCAGACAGTTCTGTTGTTGCACTGTATAGCAGCTCTCTATGAACTCTCCTCAGCCAATCGAAATCAATGGCTGAAACAAACTGTTGTGAATGCATTTTATTAGTAAAGATTTATACACAAACTGAATTTATTGCTGTGGGTAGATTACACTATGATTCAATAGATTTACCCACAACGCATAATGTACCACACTGCCCCAGCCTTAAAGCGCAGACATCGTATTACGTGTCTGTAGTAGTTTTAAAACCCAAACCATCTTTCTCTACTACAAAGTGCCAATAGCCTGGGACCCATTCGCTTTTAGTTCATGTCTGCTGGGATTGTAACCTCTTCTCCAGAACTCCAATCACCAATGCAAATACCCCCGTTACTGTAAAACACAGGAAATGTGGGATTTGTTGTTCAGGAGTTCTCCTCACATCTGTGCTCCCATGTGTGCCGGGGCAGATGTCAAAATTCCTCAGACCCTTTGGGAATAGTTTGCACTCTGATGAAAATAACCAGTCTGCACCGGTTTACTCTGCTCTGATTTCAAAAGCAAACTAACTGAGCAAATCTGCTGTCAAGACTCATAGTTTATACAGAATCAGTCAGGACAGCTTTTGAGGTGGATGTTTATAATGTGTTTTGATATTCGTCAGGCAAGTTTTTGGAGTATGAGTGGAGGCTGCAGAGGCGGGAGGTGTGTGTGTGTGTGTCTGTCAGTTCCACAGGGCTGGTGTTGAGACAAGTGTGCTTCCCAAAGGGCTGCTGAGCAGAGCTATGCCCGCCCACTTCCTCAACACTTGCCACATTGTCATTGAGCTCCATGAAGGGGAGATGAGCCAACAAATGACTCAAACAGAATTCCTCACAGCTGGCACTACAAAGCTCTTAGCCAAGAGACTTCAGCATTACTAGCCACCTTTTGTTTCTGGTTTAAGAATAAAATGAGATAGATAAGCTGTGTGGTTTCATCAAAGTTGGCCAGTTATTGATTTTAATATAGATTGTTCTTTTATAAACTGGCTTTAATTGGCAAAATTTAGTGTAGGAGCCTTTTTAGAAATCGTTTTCTAGTCTAGGTTCCCCTTTCAGTCGGTCACTCCGAGTCACGTCGGATGACCGACGAAATTGGGATCTCGCCAGGGAGACCAATCCACTTCGAGTGTAACTAAACGAGCCAATGGACATTGGCATGCGATTATTGCATCCAGCTGCCGCTGATCACAGCGTGAGCATAAGAGGCAGCTGATGCACCGCATCAATTATCCTTTCGCTTCGGAGCCGAGCGGTAGTGAAGCTACTGCTCCCTTTCCCGAGAAGAGTGTTCTGTGAACGAGTGCGGGCGTTACGGTGCAGCAGCGGTGGTCACGGTGTCCGGGAGAGTTGAATCATCTTCCCGCTGGCAGCCACACTCGGAGTGTGCGGTGGCCAAGCTCCCCTGCGTGCTTCAGCACCTCAAAAAAAAAAAGAGCATTCTAAGAGCAAATTTCTCTAAGAGAGTACACGGGTGATCGCGTCTTTTTAAAGATGTCTTATCACCCGTGCGTTTCTGGCTGTGGTCGCTTCCTGGCGCCTCAGGACGGTCACGATTGCTGCCTCACGTGTCTGGGCATTCAGCACGCTGAGGAGGCTTTCGTGGATGGCTCATGTTCTTCTTGTGGGGACATGACCATCTCGGAGTTGCGTCTTAGACTCCGCTATGTCAAACATGGCGGAGTCCCTCTGCCTCTGCCGCGGTCCAGCGTGCGCGCCGCTGGGTCCGGTGGGGGCAGAGGTGATCTGAGGATTACGGTGAGGGCTTCCCCAAGTGGAGCTCCTCGCCCCTCAAGCACTCCGCAGCCGGTGGTGCTGCCGAAGGAGCGTGCTGGGCCCTCTGCTCGGGGTGCACCAGGCGTCTCCTTCGGTGGTCCCCCTGACGACCAGATGTCGATCACTGCATCGGAGGGCGGGCCCTCTCTCTCCGGGGATGACGACTCGGCTGCGCTGCCCCCTTCGGGTGTGGTAGCGTTGTCCGAGCCAGACCCAGAGATGACGGCCATGCTTTCCCGGGCCGCCGAGAATGTCGGGCTCGTGTGGAATCCACCACCGCGTCCCGATCCTTCGAGGCTGGACGAGTGGTTTCTCGGTGGGGGTCGCGCTGGTTCTCAGCGCCCCCCTCCGGTGCCATTCTTCCCGGAAGTGCACGAGGAGCTGACAAGATCGTGGAGGGCACCTTTCACTGCCCGAAACAAATCTTGTAGTTCTTCCGCTCTCACCACCCTCGATGGTGGAGCCGCTTTGGGGTATGCGGGCATCCCCTCGGTGGAGCGGTCTGTGGCCATGCAACTATGTCCAACAGCCGCTTCCACCCTGCGGGGTGATCCGTGTCTCCCCTCACGGGCCTCTAAGTATTCGTCAGGCCTAACTGGCAGTGCTTATAGAGCCTGTGGGGAGGCGGCTTCCGCCCTCCACGCTATGGCGTTGCTGCAGGTCCACCAGGCCAAAGCACTGAAAGACCTGCACGAGGGTGGTCACGACCTGACGGTTCTACATGAGCTGCGCGCTGCGACGGACCTCGCGCTACGAGCGACGAAGGTGACCGCACAGTCTCTGGGTCGTGCGATGTCCACGTTAGTGGTCCAGGAGCGCCATCTCTGGCTGTGTCTTGCTGACATGAGAGAGCTGGAGAAGGCACAGTTCCTGAATGCTCCCGTGTCACAGACCGGCCTTTTCGGCGACGCTGTCGAGAGCTTTGCCCAGCAGTTCTCGGCAGCCCAGAAGCAGACTGAGGCGATCAAACACATCATGCGCCGGAGGAAACCTGCTGCTTCCACTCCGGCTGCAGCCCCTCAGCCTGCTCGTCGCCGTGGGCGCCCCCCTGCGGCCGCCCCCGCTCCCGCGCGGCCGCAGCAGCCTTCCACCAGGCCGCGTCGTGGAGCCGGTCGCAGGCAGGACGCCCAGCCCGTCCAGGCCCCCGCCAAACCTGGCGGCAAGCGCAAGTGCAAGAGGCCCTGAGACGGGCGACCCAGAGATGGAGGAGACTGCTCTCCGGGAGATGGTGACCGCACCACTCCCTCCCCCGGTGGAGGGCCGGGTGGAGAATCCTGTGTTTCAGTTTGTTTTTGTTCCGCCGCTGGCCCAGCAGCCAGCGGTACCCAAAACATCAGTAAAAGAGCGGTTTCCTCAGTCTCTGGGTCTCAAGAGGAGGAGAGGGGTGATCCGTGCATCACAGGAGCGCTTCCCTCCTCCTCTCTCGCCAGCAGGCAGCGGGTGGTTGCCCAAGAGCACCCCTCCTGCCCATTCGTGGAACCAGGTAAGGGTAGTAGCACTCCATTCCCCGCTTCAAGTCGTCAAACGCCGGGCTGTCACAAGCCTCAAGCCGGGTTCCTGTGTCTCCTCCCATGCCAGGGGAAATCAGGTGAGTGCTACACTACACACCCAGACCCTGCCCCCTGCCGTCACAGGCCAGGCCGTCACAGGCCCTGGGGCCGGTCCCTGTGTTCCACCTCGCTGCCCCACCGCGGGCGCGTCGGTGGCCCCGTTGGTCCCACTGGTGCGGTCTCTCGGAGCCTGGTTAGCGCTCCCCAGCCCGTCCCGGTGGCTCCTGCGGACCATCAGACTCGGCTATGCGATTCAGTTCGCCCGGCGTCCCCCCAAGTTCAGGGGCATCCGGTTCACTTCAGTCAAAGCCGTCGATGCCCCTGTCTTGCGCGCGGAGATTGCAGTCCTACTGGCGAAGGGTGCAATAGAGCCGGTCCCTCCAGCCGATATGAGGTCGGGGTTTTACAGCCCTTACTTCATTGTGCCCAAGAAAAGCGGTGGGTTACGACCGATCTTGGATCTGCGAGTTTTGAACCGTGCACTTCACAAGATGCCGTTCAAGATGTTGACGCAGAAACGCATTTTTGGATGCGTCCGTCCCCTAGATTGGTTTGCAGCGATCGACCTGAAGGACGCGTACTTTCATGTTTCGATTCTTCCGCGGCACAGGCCATTCCTGCGATTCGCGTTCGAAGGTCGGGCATTTCAGT
The DNA here is from genome assembly GCA_039654775.1 of Spinibarbus caldwelli. Lineage (NCBI taxonomy): Eukaryota > Metazoa > Chordata > Actinopteri > Cypriniformes > Cyprinidae > Spinibarbus > Spinibarbus caldwelli. The sequence goes on along the minus strand of CM077223.1, from coordinate 20,081,469 downwards.
ACAGGGTCCTGCCCTTCGGGCTGTCCCTCTCGCCTCGTGTCTTCACCAAAGTCGCAGAGGCGGCCCTTGTTCCCCTGAGAGAACAGGGTGTGCGCATTCTCAACTACCTCGACGACTGGCTCATACTTGCACAGTCTCGAGAGCTGTTGTGCGCACACAGGGACCTGGTGCTCAGGCACCTCAGCCAGTTGGGCCTTCGGGTCAATTGGGAAAAGAGCAAACTCGTGCCAACGCAGAGGATCTCTTTTCTCGGCATGGAGTTGGATTCGGTCAACCAGACAGCACGCCTCACCCAGGAACGTGCTCAGTCGGTGCTGAACTGCCTCAAGACTTTATCAGGCAGGACAGCGGTCCCACTGAAACTCTTTCAGAGGCTCCTGGGGCATATGGCTGCAGCTGCGGCCATAGTTCCGCTCGGTCTGCTCCATATGAGACCGCTTCAGCACTGGCTCCATGGCCGAATCCCGAGGTGGGCGTGGAAACGCGGTACTCACCGGGTTCAGATTACACCGGCCTGCCGCAAGACCTTCAGCCCGTGGTCAGATCCTTCGTTCCTTCGGGCAGGAGTGCCCCTGGAGCAGGTATCCAGGCATGCTGTGGTATTCACGGATGCCTCGGCCACCGGCTGGGGTGCCACGTACAACGGGCACGCAGTATCAGGGGTTTGGACGGGCCCCCTTCTGCGTTGGCATATCAATTGCCTCGAGTTGCTGGCAGTACGCCTTGCCCTGTGCCGCCTCAGAGGGCGCCTTCGGGGCAGGGACGTTCTGGTCCGTACGGACAACACTGCGACCGTTGCCTATATCAACCGGCAAGGCGGTTTGCGCTCCCGTCGCATGTCGCAACTCGCCCGCCACCTCCTCCTCTGGAGTCAGAAGCATCTGAGGTCCCTTCGTGCCATCCACATCCCAGGAGTGCTCAATCAGGTGGCCGACGAGCTGTCTCGAGCGGCACTTCCTGGGGAGTGGAGACTCCATCCCCAGGCGGTCCAGCTGATTTGGAGTCGGTTCGGAGTTGCTCAGGTAGACCTGTTTGCATCTCCAGAAACCACCCACTGCCAGTGGTTCTACTCCCTGTCCGAGGCAACGCTCGGCACGGATGCACTGGCACACAGCTGGCCCCAGGGCTTGCGCAAGTATGCGTTTCCCCCAGTGAGCCTGCTAGCACAGACATTGTGCAAGATCAGGGAGGACGAGGAGCAGGTCCTGTTAGTGGCTCCATATTGGCCCAACAAGACCTGGTTCCCGGAACTCATGCTCCTCGCGACAGCCCCTCCCTGGCCGATTCCTCTGAGGAAGGATCTGCTTTCTCAGAGACGGGGCACCCTCTGGCACCCGCGTCCAGACTTGTGGAAACTTCATGTGTGGTCCCTGGACGGGACGCGGAGGTTCTAGGTGACCTGCCCCAGGAGGTAGCGTTCACTATCGCTTCAGCACGAGCACCGTCCACAAGACGGGCCTATGCGCTGAAGTGGAACCTGTTTGTCGAATGGTGTTCCTCTTACCAGGAGGACCCCCGGAGATGTTCGATCAGAGTCGTGCTTTCCTTTTTGCAACAAGGGTTGGAGCGTAGGCTGTCCCCCTCCACCCTTAAGGTATATGTTGCTGCTATTTCTGCCCACCACGACCCCATAGAGGGGAGATCGGTGGGGAAGCACGATCTGGTCGTCAGGTTTCTTAGGGGGGCCAGGAGGTTAAATCCTCCGAGGCCTCCCTCCCTTCCCTCTTGGGATTTGGCTTTGGTGCTAAGAGCCCTACAAACTGCCCCCTTTGAGCCATTGCGGTCAGTCGAGTTGAAGTTTCTTTCTATGAAAACCCTACTCCTGACTGCATTGGCCTCAATCAAGAGGGTGGGGGACCTGCAGGCATTTTCGGTCGACGAATCGTGCCTTGAGTTTGGGCCGGCTGACTCCAGTGCAACACTGAGGCCCCGGCCCGGCTATGTGCCCAAGGTTCCTACCACGCCCTTCAGGGACCAGGTAGTGAGCCTGCAAGCGCTGCCCCTGGAGGAGGCAGACCCAGCCCTAGCTTTGCTCTGTCCTGTACGCGCACTGCGTCAGTACGTGGATAGAACTCAGAGCTTCAGGACCTCAGAACAGCTCTTTGTCTGTTACGGAGGACAGCAGAAGGGGAAGGCTGTCTCCAAGCAGAGGATGGCCCACTGGATAGTGGATGCCATCACCTTGGCCTACGAAGCACAAGGTGTGCCCTGCCCGCTCAGGTTGCGTGCTCACTCCACTAGGGGTGTCGCATCGTCCTGGGCGCTGGCTCGTGGTGCCTCGCTAGCAGACATCTGTAGAGCTGCGGGTTGGGCGACTCCCAACACGTTCGCTAGGTTTTATAGCCTACGTGTCGAACCGGTTTCCTCCTGTGTTCTCACCTCAAACGGGTAGTGGCACTGAGAGGGCCGGCTCAGAGTCGGCTTGCGGCGTCCTTACGCCTAATTCTCCAGAGAGTTCCTTAACCAGGCAAACCCTGTTGAGTCCTCCAGCACTCCGGCGTCCGGACACGGCGGAGCGTCCGGCGCCAGGCCTTCAGCCAATGAATTCTTGAAAACTGGTGCGAGGCTAGTGCCCATATGAGAGACCCTGTCGGGATCCCATATGTGTATTCCACGGTATTCTTATTAGAGCCGTGTTTCCCCTGGCGGACCACGTTCTGCCATCTCTAAAGATGCAGCCTGAGCCATCTCAGAGACTTCCATGTGCAAAAGGGCCCTCTGGGTTACTTCACATGTTTGAATGTCACTTAAACCCCCTTTGGGAGGAGGTGACTCCGCAGTGTGCCTCTTCCAAATGGAAGGGCACGCTTCCCAGTGTTATCCTAGTCCTACTGTTTGGGTTGCTCAAGGAACACCAGTAGTTGACCTTCTCTGTGTAGAGCCCGGTCCTATCGTCTGCCTTATAGGAAGGGTCAGGAGCCCTACACAGGGCACTGGAAGGGGCAGCTCCTGTGGCGCTTTGGTAGGGATCCCAATTTCGTCGGTCATCCGACGTGACTCGGAGTGACCGACTGAAAGGGGAACGTCTCGGTTACGTATGTAACCCTCGTTCCCTGAAGGAGGGAACGGAGACGTCACGTCCCGTCGCCACAGTCGCTGTACCACCGCTGAGCTGCCGGGTCGCCGGCTCGGCTCCTCAGCGAAAACATAATTGATGCGGTGCATCAGCTGCCTCTTATGCTCACGCTGTGATCAGCGGCAGCTGGATGCAATAATCGCATGCCAATGTCCATTGGCTCGTTTAGTTACACTCGAAGTGGATTGGTCTCCCTGGCGAGATCCCAATTTCGTCGGTCATCCGACGTGACGTCTCCGTTCCCTCCTTCAGGGAACGAGGGTTACATACGTAACCGAGACGTTTGTATTTGTGTGTTTTCCCTTATGGTGGAGCATCTGTTGTTCTGTCCTCCAGGGCTCCGTCTAGAAAACCTGCAAACAAATTAAAGCAAACCATTCCTATTCATATTAAGAAACATGTTCTTTTTTCCCTAAATATATTCCTGTGTTTATTTTTTATGAGTGTATTAGATTTAAAGAATCCCACAAGGTTCTGTCAAGCAACCATCATTTATTTATAATTTATTTGTAGCTTATTCTGAGAAACAAATGTACCACAGAAAATCAGATTTGTGTGAATTCACATGGACGCATGCAGACAAATACCGCAGAGCTATTAGTTTAAAGTAGAGTTATTAGCTTGACTTTGCTTATTATGACAAGCTGACATCGTCTCATAAGATTTCCAAGGATCTGATAGCTGGAATAACATCCTAAGATGTGAATTTTTAATCAGCCTGTCAATTCAAATCAATGATTGTGGAACAATAAGTGAAACTGAAGACATTGTCTCTTTTTGAGTCAGCGTTAGAAGATCTAAAAGATCTGCACTTGCCTCCCATAAAGGTCCATTCTCGAAACAAAGCTTTAAACTGTGCTTTTTTAAAAGCAAAACTTTGCCTCACTCTGAGTCTCTTTTTACACGTGTATATCATTTGTTTCTGGCAACAGCTTAAATCCAAATGCGCAGCAGCCATTACTGTTACTCAGCATCTGTGACTCTCAAACTCTACAGTATCACTTTCAAAACACCAAAGCGCTCATGCTTTATTGTTTTCAGCAATTCATAATTTTTAAAGTGAATTATTTGAAATAAAGGTAAATAGAATGGCTTTAATGAGCAAGTGGAAAAGACAGGTGGTGTGGAAGATCGTGACTGGCAGAAGAAGAGAGGCTGGAAAGCTGGTGAGAGTTTCAAAATGAAAGTCAGGTTGATTTATAATGCTTTTCGTTTGACCTGAGGCCTGTGAAATGTGCGCTGGCAGGAGTGAGTCTAAGACTCTGCAACCAGTCTCTTTGTTGTTTTGCTAGGCTGTGGAGATCTTCCAGAAGCGTTTGAACTGCTGTATACCTTGTGCTCTCATGGGGACATGCGAAACTAAACAAACATGCATCAGTGTTAATGATTTGCTGAGATGATCATAACAGACTATGCTAATTTCACAGACGAACTCCTGATATCTGGCTCTGGGAGCAGCTACTGCTTCGGAGACTGCCATTTTAAGTTTTAAAGCGTGTTGCCAATCTGATGTTCAGATAGTGTCAGTAAGATGTCAAATGCTGGTGCACTTGGGCTTGGGGCTGGAGTTTGTAGCCTGAAGCTTTGCATTGTAAGTTGAGTTTGACACAAACTTCAGCCTGTGTTTTATTAGCCTTTATAACCAAATAAAGGCTCATGTTTGGTTATAAACTTATAACCTTTATAACCAAACAAAGGCTCATGACTGTTGATGAGACAGAGTTCTCACTAGTCATTTCAGGGAACTGGTTTGTTAGTGTTGCAGTTGTCTGTGTATAATGTGCATGAAACCATCACTGCAGTGGATAGACTCACATACATTTTTATTACATCCTTTTATTTAATATGTGTATGCAATGTATTTAATATGAAACACAATATGTTTTAACAAATTATTATTTTTTTATTAATTATTTACTGGTAACTGTTTATCTGTTAAATTAACAAATTATTTAATATAGTTTTCATTACATACTTTAATCAGGTATTTAATATGAAAAATAATAGGGTAATACATTTATTTAAATGAATTATTTATTAATTGATTTTTTTTATTTAACTGCATACCATTTGATTAGGTATTTAATATGAAATACAATTATTTTAAACTAATTATTATGTATTAAATAATAATAATAATAATAATAATAATAATAATAATAAGAATTATAATAAATGATTATCTAATTAAGATTTTCAAATTAAGTTTTCATTACATACATTATTTAGGTATTTATGAAAAGTATTGTTTTAACAAATTATTTTATTATTTCTTTATTATTTAACTATTAAATTAATCTTTTTTTTTTCAATATAGTTTTCATTACATTACTTATACCTTAATTGGGTATTTAATATGAAGTATATAATATGTTTTAACAGATTATTATTTTTATGAATTATTTACTGGTAACTGTTTAATTGTTAAATGAACAAATCATTTAAAATAGTTTTCATTACATACTTTAGGTATTTATTATGAAAACTAATATTGTAAAACATTTATTTTATATGTATTATTATTTAATATAGTTTTTATGTAATTACATGTTTGATAATAATAATAATAATAATAATAATAAATGACTATCTAATTAAGATTAAGTTTTCATTACATACATTATTGAAGTATTTATGTTTTAACAAATAATTTTTATTATTTCTCTATTAATTATTTAACTATTAAATTATCCATTTATTAAATATAGTTTTAATTACATTATACTTTAATTGGGTATTTAAAATGAAATATAATAAATAAGCTTTAATATGTTAAAATTAATATAGATTTCATTACATACATTTATTATACATTAATTCTCATTACATGCATGAAATAGGAGACATAATTAATCAATTATTGTTTATTATTTATTTAACATTACAATTAACATATTATTTTTTAATAGATATAGTCATATAGTCAAATAATATGTAATATTACGTGAACCATATTTTCTTATTTGTTCAAATAATAAGTGAGGTCTTTGTTGGTGTTCAGTTAAACCAAAATTGTAGTATGGAAGAACATTTTATCCCATTTTAAGACAGTGAAATAATAAATAACTATGTCTGTGATATCATAGCCTATTGTTGTTGTTGTTGCTGTTGAAATCTGTTATTTCTGCTTCTAAGGTTTGTCACATATTAATGCATATTTGACAATTTAACCACACATAATGGTTTTGTGTTCTTCACTGAATGAATGATGGCCCATTTACATTAAAACTCCCTGGTGAATTGCAAATTACCGAAGGCCCCTCTCCTCCACCTCTTTCTAAATGGAGAGATCGTGGGTGTCTGATTAAACCATAATTGCAGCCATTTGGCTTAAGATTCACTTGTCTGGCTGGGAGAGAAGTAATTAAGGTGGGTATGGATGCAGTGATTTGCCAGACCTGTCTGAGACTCATGCTCCGATCATAATCCAGGGTCTGGAACGGAGGATCATTCTAGTCCTCAGAGACAGTGTGGACGGCGTAAAAATGCCATTTTGTAGTCAGTAAGCCAGAGTAAACTTGCTTGAAAACCCCTTTTGATGGAGAGATGATCTGAGCTGAATCCAGCACAGGAGAGTGCCAGGATTTAGTCCTGGTTTGGTGATGCTGAGCAGGACCTTGGAGGTTTCACTCAGCACTCAATTATTAAACCTGCACCTGCGAGCTAAAGGATCAAGACTCACATCAAACACAACACTTGGAATATAAAATAAGAAACAGCAAAGCCAGCTTGATAAATTAACCTTTTAAATACCTGACTAAAGCTTTTGGTCTATAAGTCTCACACTAATGACTAAATAAAATAAATAAATAAATAGGGTTACGCTTTATTTTACAGTATGTGCATTTTCACTTACAGTGTACTTACGGTGTAACTAAAGAAAGTAATAAGGTAACTACATGGGGTAGGATTAGGTTTAGGGTCCAGTAGTTCAGGGTTAGTACCTATAGTTATTGTAATTACTATAATAAGTACATAGTATGTACATGAGGAACAGGACTGTAAAATAAAGGGCTACCATAAATAGACTGAAATTCACAAATACACTCATTACCACTGAAAAACCTTTAATCTAGTTGCTAGTCCAGATTGGATGAAGGCTACAGGTCAGAACAATGTCTCATTTCGCAACTGTCTTCCAAAATTGGTTTCTTTATTGAGTGAAACTGACTTAATTTCTTGGATAATCTAAATATTAAATCAAACAAATTAAACAATGCCTCTATAAAATATCAGCAAGTCCTCAGGCAAGTCTTTAGTGAATCATTAGGCAAATGAATAACGGAATAAGTTAGAAAGTTGACCATTATAAAAGACTGGAATCTTAACTATAATAACCTAGAAAGTTGATAAATAGCCTATAATAAGTTTGAAGGTTAATGTATTAACCTATAGGAAAAACTTGAAATATATATAATATTCACCTCTAAACAATAAATAAATACTAATAAATCACTAATAAAACTGGGCGTTTTTATACAACCATCTATACCATTTATGTGGACACACTCCTTCCAACATCATAGCTTGGGTATCATTGAGAATTATGACTTAGTTATTTCAACTTTGTTTGGTGCTACGTTTCCAACTCCACTTGAACACCAGAATTGACATACAGTCCAGGCTGCTTTAACGGAATAGTTCACCCAAAAATAAAAATTTGTAACAGCTTAAAGTTAAGGTTCGACAGTTTAGAGTTAAAATGCCTTAATGGTAGATTTGTTTCTCACAAACATGCAACTTTTCACTTCACAAGACATTAATTGATAGATTAATTGATGGAGTCATGTGGATTACTTGTGGATTATTGCAATGTTTTTTTTTTTTTTTTTTTTTTCCAGATGTTTGGACTCTCGTTCTGACGGCACCCATTCACTGCAGAGGATCCATTGGTGAGCAAGTGATATAATGCTAAATTTTTCTAAATATGTTCCAATGAAGAAAAAAACTCATCTACATCTTGGATGGCCTAAGAGTGAGTACATTTTCATAAAATCTTCATTTTTGGGGGACCTATTCTTTTAACATGAATTTGTAAACAAAAAGTGGGATAAGAAACTTGATTTTAGTATTTCTGGCTTTATATTGTATGGCAAGTGCTCTTCGTAATGTATGTGTTCTACATTTTTTCTTTAGTAGCTTCTTTAGGCCTTCATTTATTTGTCAGGATTTATTGTGCTACCAGTCTTAAAAGCCCGTTCTTAAAGTGTTGGACTTACCCAAATATTTATTTTGCCTTGACTGAGCTGAACATCGCAGTGTTTCTTACTTCCTTTGGCAAACGCTATGAAGGTCCCTTGTGTTTCAAAGGTTAGGCCCTCTCATTCTGTTTATAATGCCTTAGATAGCCATCGCGACCCAACCGTGACTATGAATAAATCTCTATGGTCTATATGAATCATGCATTAATCAAATAATTGATTGACTGGATGAGATTCCAGTAAGCATGTAACCACACGGAATTGGATTAATGTTTTTTCCTGCTGTAAACAACGATATCTTGTGGTCAGAACGCAGTTTATAACAGTCCGCAGTGAGCTGCATGGCTTTGAACAAGTAATATATCCCTGAGACAATAATATGAGTTTGTTTCGCAACAGCATTTCTAAGGCACATTATAAATCAGTTCTAAGAAATTGCTTGGCATTACACAACACTCTTTAGTATGTTTCCAAACCATATATTAAAACATTTATGGCACTACTTTTCTGTGTTAAGATTTTATAGATCACCTCTCATGCAGCAAGGCAATATGACAAAGTACTATAATTAAAAAAAAGAAAAAAGAAAAACAAGCAAACAGAACAGAGATGAGTAAGATGTTTTTTTTCAACATCCCCCTGATGTCTAAGAGTGAAACTCAAGCTGAGATTCCTCAGGCTGCTGTCAGTGCTGTATATTAGACTGTGTCCTGAGGCTGTGCACCTGGGTGCTGCTGACACTACCAGCAGCAATGTTGACAATATTTATGGTCACTTCAGGGTGACCACAGATGTTTGAACATCTTTTGCATTTGTCTGGGACACTTCTGGGCATTTGTCTGCCATGGCTTCCTGAGTTCAGAACTCGGAGGACTACATGTTTTTCCTCAACACACACATCGCTCACATTCACATTAACCCAGCCTTATTGCACAGCAAATGATAGTGCTTGAACTGTCCAACAGGCAATGAATCATACATGTAACCCCTCCAACAGATTTCAATGGAACAGTTCTGTGTTGACTTAAAGAGAAAAATAATAGAAGTAGTACCTCCATTCTTTGCATAATAAACACATAATTTAAGATTTAAAATGTCATCTATGAAACCTACAGTAAATGATCATGATTATTACTTTATTATGGAAGCCTGTTTCTGCCAATTCTGAATTTTCTCAGAATTCTAAGTTTTTATCTTGTATCTCTGACTTTTTGTCTAAGAATTCTGATTTTATATCTTGCAGTTTTTCTCAAAATTCTGACTAATTCTCATAATTGTTTTTTTTTTTTTTTTTTTTTTTTTGCCAGTAGTAAAAAATATATAAGGTACTTGCACCTCTTTTGCAGAAGAATTTTTTGCAGAATTGCAAGAAAAAATTCAGAATTGTGAAATATAAAGTCGCAACTGCTTTTTATTTTTTCTTTATTCTGTGGTGGAAATGGGCTTCCATACAATATGATACTGATTTCTGGTGTTGGAGAGTGACTAGTTACATATAACAGAATTAAATAATTTAATTACAAAATAAATGTAACTGTATTGTTACTGATAAAAAATAAAATTACAGTTACTTATGAAAATGTTAATGATTACAAAGGTGGTTACATCTGAATATTTTTACAAACATACAGATTTGATTGATTGCTTTCCATAATTGCATTGACTGCTCTAAAATAAGGGACACCAATGTTTCGAAAGTTTAGGACACAGAATAGGACATATGCTTACTTGATAACTGTTTTATGTCCTGTTTGGGTTTATTTTTTAAATTAACTTTTTTTCCCCCCAAAGCATTGTTAGATGCCAGTGTGTCTTGTCATAACTATGCAAAGATTTGATTTCAAAACAGTATCATAGCTATACTATATCTTGTTATGATTTTAAATCTGTATTTAAACTCAAAACGATCTCAAAGTAAAAAGTGGTGTTAAAGTCTGATTATTATAATCTTAATTCAAGTGATGAAGGTCTTACAGTAATCAGTGTTGAGTGTTACTCTAAGGTTAACCCTGTCTGGTTTAAAAGTTTGAAAATGATTAACAGTTTAGAACAATTTAGAAAAAAATGTAGAAATTTAAATTTAGAAAAGTAATCAAAAAGTAATCAAATGTAATCAGTTACATTACTTTAATAAAGTAATTGAAATAGTTACAATACCTATTACATTTTAAATAGGGTAACTTGTAATCTGTAACCTATTACATTTCCAAAGTAACCTTCCAAACACTGCTGATTTCTTATTAAAATTCTTATTAAAACCCAACCAATCTCATTCAAAAAATATATCAATTAAAAATGAGTATGAAATGTTTTTTTTTTTTTTTTTTTTACTAAAATATGCCTATGCAGCACTATACAGGGATAAACTGTAATGAAAGACTATTGGGACTGAATAGCAGTCATTAGTATTTGGGAAACATTTCTTATCATATTGATATGCGCTAGGTGTGCAAGTGTTCTTCCCAAGGTGATTTTTTTATCCAGTACTTTTTTCACAGTGTTTGTATGGCCTTGTTGCAAACAGTAAGACCTTGGGACTTACAATATGCATTCCACTAGTGGGTTTTAAGAATGTGAGATGAGAGCAGAAATAAAATGCCTTTTAAATTATTGAGAGACTGTAAAAAGTTGCTGAGGTTTACATGTACCCTGGCGCTGGGTGTGGAGGAGTAAAGTTTTCCTGTTCCTGTCCAAATGAAGCCATGTCTGTGTGATTGAGGTTTATAGTGGGAGGTCAGCAGAGCCCAGCCTCTGGGCTCAGGAGCCCTCTGGGCATCATAAATCAAGACAGGGCAATAAACAGACAGCAACATTTCTCAGTATAAAGACAGGTGCCTTCTGCTCTGCCTGGACTGTTCCAGCATGAGGTTCAAGGTCAAGGTGAGTCCTAATATCACTGAGGGAAAATACCTTCTGCAATACCTTAAATAACATCTATGATACTGTTAGTTTTAGTCTTTCTCTCTCTCTTTTTAAAGAACAGTTTATTTATAATACACTTTCATTTATATTTATATAAGTGCTATATGAATAAAATAAAATAAAATATTACACTTATAATTCTGCAGCTGCTGCTGATGCTTCTCACATCATCCACATGCCAGTGTTCATGTACCTCAGAGAGAGAAATAGTTTTCCTTCATTTTTTAACGCCAAGTGTGATCAGAATCCAAAGGAATGTGCTGGAAAAACAAAGTAAGATAGCCAGGAACCAGAAAATGTATAGCTAAGCTTGTTTCAGTGTAAAAAAAAAAAAATGTTGAAATTCTTACCAGTGGAAATGTTGGAAAATATGATTTAAATATATCTACTGATCTTGTAATTGACATATTTAAACTCATAATTTCTATACGGTCATTTTCTGATGGTACATAAATTAAGCATAAATTACACCATGAATTCAACATGTTAATTTAATGTGATTCATTATTTAAAAATAATGCAGTAATAAAATATTCATGTGAATAATCATGCCCTCAACCCATATGTAAATTCAATAATAAGTCATTTTTCCTACCATCAGATTCATGCTTGAGTACATTTTCATGTATTTGTCCACAGTCAGCACAGCTCACTTGCTACTACAAAGCGTGTGTAAAAAATGGTGTGAGATGATACAAAACAATAAGACCTAAGATTACAATCTGCAGAAATACTACAAAAATTCATGCTGTATGCACAGCCACTCACTTGTGGTCACATTTATTGTTGTTCTACAAATTTTCACGAGCAAAACTGAAATCATTTCTATACTCCATCCAATAAAGAATTTGGCAGATTTCGCAACAGTTCCAAATTGGACGGAAAGCTACTTGGCTTGAAAGTGACTACTGTGTAAGTTGTGCTTCATACTATGCTACACCAAGGTACATCTTTGTACATTTTTACCCCTAAATGGCACAAATTAGTGCCTGAAAGGGTACTACCCCAGTGACAGTTTTGTACCTTTTTCTGAGCGTGTACAATAGACAATCAACCTTTTTCACCCATGAAATTTTGCTAATGTGACCACACCTTCAGGCTTAAGTTCAATCAAACAGAAAATAAACAATGCTTTCTCATGACCAATACATACATATTTTATGAGGTCGCTAATTCGTATGAATTCATACAAACTAACTCGTACGATCTTGCATGATTTGTCTAGACCCCAGTAACGGGTAGATTTAGGGGCAGGGTTAAGGGTATGTCATTCATGATTTAGCAAAAAAAAAAAAAAGTGAGGTCGTACAAATTTGTACAAATTAGCCACCTTGTAAAATATGTACGAGTCGCCATGAGATTGGGTTGAAATAAACCATATACTGTACTGACTTTTAAATCAACTTTGTCCAAATCCAATTATACAATGTCTGAATTATCCTCACTTGGAGGCTCATTTTGAAGTATCCTGATATATGCACTTAATTGTATTTAAATAGATTAATTAATCAGCATATCATGTTATTCATAATTTTCACTCAAGAACCTTTAACATCCATGAAACCCTGCATTGCACAAAAGTTTCTTCAGGTATTAAAATATCCTCCCAGTAAGTAAAAATGATTCTTTTACTTTAACTGTTCAATGGTTCAACTCTAAAATGGTTCTTCTATGGCATCGCTGTGAAGTGCCCCTTTTGGAACCTTAGATAAATGCATAATGCCATGAAATCGGGCTAAGATGTGGGTAATTTCACTTTAACCCCATGTAAGGATGCTAGGGCAACCCACATTTAGCCTTTAATGTCTTTCCACACAAATCAAGCCCGCTCACATGCTAGTCCCCCTTCTCTGGCCTTTGTCCTCGAATTCACCCAGAAAAAATGGCGAGGAAATTAAATTCATGTCACAAACCTTGCGTTTTTTTCATTGAAAAAGCCCTCTGCGATAGGCCATCCTGGAGAGCACTGCTTCATTATTCACTACGAACTCTACAGGACCTCACACATACTCCCTGTCTGTGTGTGTGTGTGTGTGTGTGTGTGTGTGTGTGTGTGCGTGCGTGTGCGTGTGTGTGTGTGTGTGTGTGTGTGTGTGTGTGTGTGTGTGTGTGTGTGTGTGTACCGTATGTCCTGCAGTAAGTGGTTGAATTATTCACTGTGGTGCGATGATGAAGAAGTCCGACTATAGATTAGAGTGAGTGCTTCCCAGCTCAGAGTGCTTCATCCGACACTCTCTCACAGCCTGAGGACTGACACATTCATTTATTCAGCCGTACAGGAAAAAGCCTGCAGCAGTTTAACTCTAGAGGTGGAGAAATAGTTAAATATCTCCAACCTATTCATGACAAACTTCCTGTCTCTAGCTACTTCTTTCTGTAGACTCTTTTTTTGACATTATCTCAAGAGCATACGCTTTCTGCTAAGCCTATTTGAGAAAGAGATTAACACATTTTAGGCTGTAAAAAAGACAGCTTTTCATGAATAAACTGGATTTAAGCTGTTTTTTCAATTCCATATATCCCGCTCAAGGTCTTTTGTTTGGCAAACATTACCACATGACCACTGCAATTAATAAGCTGAATACATCTGCATTCATTTCCAGAAGGCAGAAGGTCTCTTCCAGAGGCAGGGCTTAAATATGGGATCAGCATAAGGACCATCATTCCATATCATCCTCTCTGAGCTTTGAAGTCTAGTTCCCCTTCACTTGTTTTTGCTGCATTAGTGTTGTTCCAATGATGCAAAGCTACCTAAATTACATCTGTGAATGGTCAACACCTGGGTAGTACCTCTCCCTTCAGTGGTAATTGGTCCATAGAGTATAACATAAGCCGCCTCTGACACCCCTTGAGGTTAACATATGTACGAGTCGCCATGAGATTGGGTTGAAATAAACCATATACTGTACTGACTTTTAAATCAACTTTGTCCAAATCCAATTATACAATGTCTGAATTATCCTCACTTGGAGGCTCATTTTGAAGTATCCTGATATATGCACTTAATTGTATTTAAATAGATTAATTAATCAGCATATCATGTTATTCATAATTTTCACTCAAGAACCTTTAACATCCATGAAACCCTGCATTGCACAAAAGTTTCTTCAGGTATTAAAATATCCTCCCAGTAAGTAAAAATGATTCTTTTACTTTAACTGTTCAATGGTTCAACTCTAAAATGGTTCTTCTATGGCATCGCTGTGAAGTGCCCCTTTTGGAACCTTAGATAAATGCATAATGCCATGAAATCGGGCTAAGATGTGGGTAATTTCACTTTAACCCCATGTAAGGATGCTAGGGCAACCCACATTTAGCCTTTAATGTCTTTCCACACAAATCAAGCCCGCTCACATGCTAGTCCCCCTTCTCTGGCCTTTGTCCTCGAATTCACCCAGAAAAAATGGCGAGGAAATTAAATTCATGTCACAAACCTTGCGTTTTTTTCATTGAAAAAGCCCTCTGCGATAGGCCATCCTGGAGAGCACTGCTTCATTATTCACTACGAACTCTACAGGACCTCACACATACTCCCTGTCTGTGTGTGTGTGTGTGTGTGTGTGTGTGTGTGTGTGTGCGTGTGTGTGCGTGTGTGTGTGTGTGTGTGTGTGTGTGTGTGTGTGTGTGTGTGTGTGTGTGTGTACCGTATGTCCTGCAGTAAGTGGTTGAATTATTCACTGTGGTGCGATGATGAAGAAGTCCGACTATAGATTAGAGTGAGTGCTTCCCAGCTCAGAGTGCTTCATCCGACACTCTCTCACAGCCTGAGGACTGACACATTCATTTATTCAGCCGTACAGGAAAAAGCCTGCAGCAGTTTAACTCTAGAGGTGGAGAAATAGTTAAATATCTCCAACCTATTCATGACAAACTTCCTGTCTCTAGCTACTTCTTTCTGTAGACTCTTTTTTTGACATTATCTCAAGAGCATACGCTTTCTGCTAAGCCTATTTGAGAAAGAGATTAACACATTTTAGGCTGTAAAAAAGACAGCTTTTCATGAATAAACTGGATTTAAGCTGTTTTTTCAATTCCATATATCCCGCTCAAGGTCTTTTGTTTGGCAAACATTACCACATGACCACTGCAATTAATAAGCTGAATACATCTGCATTCATTTCCAGAAGGCAGAAGGTCTCTTCCAGAGGCAGGGCTTAAATATGGGATCAGCATAAGGACCATCATTCCATATCATCCTCTCTGAGCTTTGAAGTCTAGTTCCCCTTCACTTGTTTTTGCTGCATTAGTGTTGTTCCAATGATGCAAAGCTACCTAAATTACATCTGTGAATGGTCAACACCTGGGTAGTACCTCTCCCTTCAGTGGTAATTGGTCCATAGAGTATAACATAAGCCGCCTCTGACACCCCTTGAGGTTAACGGCCAATCAGAGCGCAGGTTCTTTGAGCTGTATGGGGCAAAAACAGAGCGTTATCTCTTTCTTTCTCTCTCTCTGCAACACTGGCATCAGTCACCTTGACAAGGGATCACGTTGAATTAGCAGGGTGTGAATTTAAATGGCATCAGCTTTGTTTGCTGAAGAGGAAATAGTGAGGCATGCAGTGGATATGGATCTGAAGACAGAGCGGTTGGATGTGTAATCAATATTGAAATAAAAATAGCATCAATTTTTTATTTTTTGTTAAATTTCTTTTTTTTTTTTTTTGCATCAATGGGATTCAAAATAATAAAAATAATGAGAACAGTAACAACAGTGATAATAATAATAATTATAAAAGAATCTATGCAAACATTTTACATGACAAAAATGAATATGAAGGCCGCTCAAGTTGAAGTCAAGTGGTAAAATGTGACAGTATTATAAAAGAGAAAGTAGATTAATATAAAAAGAAAAATGAGAAAAAAATGAAATAAATATGATTTAGCATCAATTTAACAGCAAAATTAATGAACAAAATTGAATGCTCTTTAAAGTTATTTATCACAAGGCCCTAAAAACAGTTTTCTAATTTTCCAATATACCATCCCAAAATCCTTCCCAAATTATTTATCTTATTATAGTTAACTAAAAGTAAAACTGAAACAAACTAAAATTATACAAACTAAATATATCACTCAAAAAAGATTAAATGTTAACTAAAAAGAAGATAAATGATGGATGGATGGATGGATGGATGAATGGATAGATACGTAGACAGACAGATAGACAGATAGATAGACAGATAGACAGATAGATAGATAGATAGATAGATAGATAGATAGATAGATAGATAGATAGATAGATAGATAGATAGATAGATAGAAATTTGTCAATACTAAAATAGATACTAAAATAAACTTACACTAAAAGATACTAAAATAACTAAAACTAAAGTAAAAAATATATATAATTTGATTAAATTATATAATTTGATTATAGTTATATAATTACATACTATATATAGATAACTACTAAATTAAAAAGTACAAAAAAAAAAACTTTAACTAAAATTAAAATAAAGATTGAAAAAAATAAAAATAAAAACCAATTCAAAATATTAATAAAATCTAGTATCTCAATGATAATAAACTAACGTCTCGGTTACGTACGTAACCCTCGTTCCCTGATGGAGGGAATGGAGATGTTATGTCGTGACGACATAGGGGATTTACTTGGAAGCCCCAATCATCTCTGACTTTAAGAGAAAACACCAATGAATATTGGCTAGTGGATTTTGCATACCTGAGCCACTCCCTGCCCTCACGGGTATAAATAGGCAGCAGGTGCATCCACTCATTAGGTTTTATGCTGAGGAGCCGAGAACGAGTCCCTGGCAACCATCGATGGTTCAAGATTGTGGCATGGGGACATAACGTCTCCGTTCCCTCCATCAGGGAACGAGGGTTACGTACGTAACCGAGACGTTCCCTATCTGTCGGTCACTACAAGTTATGTCGTGACGACATAGGGGTCCTATGGAAAGCGCCACAAGCTGAACCCCGTCACAATGACTGGACCCTGGACCCATATGACTGGACCCTGGGGTAGATCCTACCTAGGGGTAGGGAGGAGAGCTGCCAGCAGGGCCTGACAGAGGCTCTGTCAAGGGAAGACACGGGTTTACCATGAGGGAAACCTTACCATGGAAGAATACACAAATGGGATTACCCGAAGGGAATCAAGCCATACGGACACCTAGCCCAGTACAGGGGCTGACCGGAGACCCAGGCGAGCTAACATCAGTACTGGGCCTGGCGTCAGACTGCTCCGCCCAGTCTGACTGCCGGGGGTGCTGGAGGAACTCCACCAGGGTTCGCCGTCCGGGGAACTGAACTGGAGGAGGAAAAAGGCGCTCATATCCCCGGGTGAGGGGGAATGGCGCAGCAAGCGTGACACCGGCCAGCTCTTCCCGCCACTTACCTGTTACCCAACACACGGGAAGAAACTGGCTCAGCGCAGAGACTGTAGAATCTCACGAAGGTGTTCGGTGTCGCCCAGCCTGCAGCTCTACAGATGTCTGCCAGAGAGGAGCCGTGTACCAGCGCATAGGGGGAGGCAACACTCTGTGTGGAGTGAGCCCTCATCCCCAGGGGGCACGGCTCGTCTTGGGATTGGTACGTCAAGGCGATGGCATCCACTGTCCAGTGGGCCAACCTCTGCTTGGAGACAGCCTACCCTTTCCGCTGACCTCCATAACAGACAGAGAGCTGCTCAGAGCTTCTGAAGCTCCGGGGTGCGGTCCACGTATATGCACAATGCTCTTATGGGACACAGCAATGCCAAGGCTGGATCTGCCTCCTCCGAGGGCAGTGCTTGCAGGTTCACCACCTCATCGCAAAAAGTGTGGTGGGAACCTCGGACACGTATCCAGGCCGGGGTCTCAGGACAACGTGAGAGTAGGCCGGCCCGAACACAAGGCACTGTACGCTCGCTGAAAATGCTAGGAGGTCCCCGACCCTCTTGATGGATGAGAGCGCGGTCAGGAGCGCTGTCTTCTAGCAGACAGGAATTTAAGCTCGACTGAACCCAGCAGCTCAGAGGGACCCCTCTGTAGTCCAGCCCGGACAACAGAGAGATCCCAGGAGGGCACTGGGGGTGGCCTAGGAGGATGTAACCCCCTGGCACCCCTCAGAGACCTCACGATGAGATCGTGCTTTCCCAGGGACCGGCCGTCCACTGCATCGTGATGTGCTGCGATAGCAGCCACATACACTTCCAAGGTGGAGGATGACATCCTACGCTCCAACCTTGCTTGCAGGACAGAAAGCACTACTCCAATCGTGCATGTTCGGGGGTCTTCTCAGCGAGAAGAACACCAGTTTGCGAACAGACTTCATACAGGGCGTAGGCTTGCCTCGTAGAGGGAGTCTGCCGCGTCTCATCCAGGAGCCACACATGGAGGCTCCAAGAAGTGGACGTGGGTGCCGCATGGTGCCGGGCCCCTGAGAAAGGAGATCCTTCCTCAGAGGGATGCGCCAGGAGGGGCTGTCACGAGGAGCGTGAGTTCCGAAAGCCAGGTCCGGGTGGGCCAAAGAGGTGCAACCGGCAGGACCTGTTCCTCGTCCTCGCTGACTTTGCACAGTGTTCGTGCGAGAAGGCTCACTGGGGAACGCATGCCTGCATGAAGACCAAGGCCAGCTGTGCGCCAGTGCGTCCAAGCCGTGGGCCCTCGGTCAGAGAGTCATACAACTAGCCGCGGGAGGACTCAAGGAAGACAACAGGCTTACCTGAGCTCCCTCGAATCGACTCCAGAACAGCTGGATCGTCTCAGGATGGAGTCGCCATTCCCTGGGGAACGTGGGCTGTCATGAGAACACCTCGGCCACACGATTGAGCTCCCGCAGGATATGGATGACGCGCACTGACTTGCACCACGTCTGACTCCAGAGGAGGAGGAGATGGCGGGCGAGTTGCGACATGCGACGTGATCGTAGACAACCCTGCCAGTTGATCTACGAAATGGTCGCAGTGTTGACCATGCGGACCAACACGTGCTAGCCAAGCAGCAGCGGCCGGACCGCCTCAAGGCTAGTAGCACCGCCAGAAACTCGAGGCAGTTGATGTGCCAAAGCAGTCGAGGCCCTGTCCAGGACCCCGAGGCTGCCTGCCCATTGCATGTAGCGCACCAGCCCGCACTGGAGGCATTCATCGTGACAACGACATGCCGACACTTGTTCTAAGGGCACCCAGACCCGTAGAAAGACAAGGTCCGTCCAGGGGCTGCACGAGCAGTAACACGTTGGCGTGATGGTCACGCGAACTGTACCACGGCGCCATGCCCATCTCGGGACTCGGGAGTGTAACCAGTGCTGAAGTGGTCTCATATGAAGCAATCCGAGTGGCGAGACTGTGGCTATGGATGCCATATGCCCCAGGAGCCTCTGAAAAGGGTTTCAGTGGTACCACCGTCCTGCCTCTGAAGGAACTCAGGCAGTTCAGCACGGACTGGGCACGCTCATCATACTCACCGAGTCTAACTCCACACCGAGAAAAGAGATTCTCTGCATGAGGGAGAGCTTGCTCTTTTCCCAGTTGACCTGAAGCCCCAGCTGGCTAAGTGCCGGAGCACTGGGTTCCTGTCATCACACTACTGTTCTCGCACGCGGGCCATGCTCGAGATAGTTCAGGATCCTGATGCCCACTTCCCATAGCGGGGCAAGGGCGCCCTCCATTTCCTTCGTAAAGACACGGGGGGACAGGGACAGCCAGAAGGGGATAACACTGTACTTCCCTGCCTGACCCTCGAGCGCAAACGGTAGAAACGACCTGTGTCGAGGGCATATCGAGACATGAAAGTAAGCGTCCTTCAGGTCGACCGCTGCAAATCAATCCTTGGGCTAGATGCATCCAGGATTGCCCAAAGGCCACCGCCTTTCTTGGGTACGTTGAGGTAGGGGCTGTAAAACCCCTGCCTCATCTCGGCTGGAGGGACCGTCTTGATTGCATCCTTTGCCAGGAGGACAGCAATCCCCTCACGCAAGACAGGTGCGTCTCGGTCTGCCACCGAAGTCTCAAGAACGCCGCTGAACTTGGGAGGTTGCCTGGCGAACTGAATCACATAGCCGAGTCGGATTGTGTGAATGAGCCAGCGGGACGGGTTGGGCAGCGCAAGCCACACCCCCAAACTCCGTGCGAGTGGCACCAAAGGAACAATCGACATACCCGTGGTGGTGCAGCAGCGGGGAGTTGAGCTGGATAGCCCAGAAGGCATCGCGTTCTGACCGATCACAGCAGAACTCCCCGCATCCCCGGAGGGACTGGCCAGAGATGCGTGGAGAGGCATTGCGTCTCCCAACCGCAACTTCTTGGCTACTGGCAAAAAAGGGGGGGCTCGTGGGCGAGAGTGAGGAGGCATCGCGTCACTCATTGTCGACCCGCGAGCCTGAGGACCCGGAGGAAAATGAAATTGCTCTTTCTTTGACAATGTGGGTACCGCTGGCCCTTGAGCCAGCGGCGGAACAGAAACAGAAGATTCCCCACCCGGCCCTCCTCCGGGGGAAGGAGCGCTGTCCTCGCCATCTCCCAAGAAAGAGCAGGTTCCCACATCTCCGGGTTGCCTGTGTCAGGGCCGCTTTGTCGCCTTCCTGGACGATTTAGGGGCCGGCTGGGACACAGGGGGTGCTGTGCTCCTGCGAGAGGCTCAACGTGCCGGCCTAGGTGTTACCTCAGCATGGGGCGGAGTGGCTCTGGGGGACACAGGAGGGCGCCCACGGTGACAAGCAGACCGGGGCTTGCCCTGTGGCGGAGCGGTGGCAGATGATGCATCACGCCGGGGCAAGATGTGTTGGATGGCCTCGGTCTGCCTCTGTACTGCCGAGAACTGCTGGGCACAGTCCTCGACAGTGTCGCCGAACAGTCCAGCCTGGGAGACGGGAGTGTCGAGAAAGCGCACTTTGTCGACATCGCTCGTCTCAGCAGGGTTGAACCATAGATGGCGCTCTTGGACCACAAGTGTGGACATCGCCTTCCCGAGGGACTGCACTGTGACTTCCGTCACCCGTAGGGCACGGTCAGTCCCCGAGCACAGTTCCTGCTTCAACCTCTAGTTGGTACTACCCTCGTGCATTTTAATGCCTTGGCTTGGTATACTCGCAGGATAGCCATGGCATGCCGAGCAGAGGCAGCTTGGCCCGCAGCGCTGTAAGCTTTGGCTGCGAGAGCGGTCGTCAGCTTACAAGCTTTGGACGGGAGACGAGAACGATTCCGCCAAGCGGCGGCGTTTTGCAGGCACAGGTGCACCGCAACCGCACTCTCCACCTGGGGAATGTCAACGTACCCCCTAGCCGCCCCGCCATTGAGGGTAGCAAGGATGGGGGAGACAAACGAGCCGCTTTGGCCGTAAAAAGGGGCCGTCCACAACTTCATCAGCTCCTCGTGCACATCTGGGAAGAAAGGGACCAGGGCAGGGCATGGTCGCGAGCCACGGCCCGTGCCGAGGAGCCAATCAACTCGTTGCGAGGACTCGGGACTGAGAGGTATGCACGCCTCCAGCCCGATGCTCGCGGCGGCCCGGGAAAGCACGGCCGTCAACCCTGAGTCCGATTCGGGGGCGGCCGCGACACCCGAGGGGGGCAGCCCCGCCAAATCTTCATCCTCAGAGGACGATTGCCCATCCCCCGATGCTGCTATCGACATCTGATGCTCTATTGGCCCGCCGAATGAAACGTTGAGCGCGCCATAAGACGGCACAGCAGAATCAGCGGGGAGCCGCACAGAACAGCTGCTGCGGGAGGAGTGACAGGTCCGTGGGGACTGGCCCGGCGGAAAGGCTCTCACTGTAACTCTCAGATCGCCCAGAGCACTAGCCGATGGTTCTCTGCTTGTAGCAGAGAAGCCAGCGCGGGTAGTGACAGAGGGAGCCTCTCCCATCCCCGTGAGGAGAGAGAGGCGCGATCGCAGCGCTGCCATAGTTACACGCTCAAAACGAGCGCATAAACCATCCACGATCGCAGCTTCAGCATGCTGGATGCCCAGACACTGAAGACAACGATCGTGGTTGTCGACGGAGGATAGGAAACGACCGCAACCAAGAGGACACGGCCGGAACAGCGTCTTTAAAAAGACGCGAACCGACCATGATTTGCTCTTTTAGGAAATCTGCTCTTTTAGTTGAAGTGCCCAGGGGAATTGCTGCAGACAGGGACACCGCTGTTCGCACCGTAACGCCAACCAGAACAGCTTCCAGACAGATGATGAAAGGCTTTGTGGAGATCAACACGTTCATCCACTCGGCTCCGAAGCAAAAATCTAATGAGTGGATGCACCTGCCGCCTATTTATACCCGTGAGGGCAGGGAGTGGCTCAGGTATGCAAAATCCACTAGCCAATATTCTTTGGCGTTTTCTCTTAAAGTCAGAGATGATTGGGGCTTCCACGTAAATCCCCTATGTCGTCACGACATAACTCGTAGTGACCGACAGATAGGGAACACTGCTTTCTTCAGCATGTTTGTCCAATCTTGTTTTGAACTTTTACTTTGACTGTTTGTATTCTTCTCAGTATGTATCATTGCTCCTGAAGGGATATAATTCAATGTCCCATGAAATTTCATCATGAATGCTTTCTCATAAACAGAAGAATCAAGTTAAACAAGTTTTAGAAATAAAAGAAAAAGTACAGATTAATTACTGCACCCAAATGGAAACAAAAGGGATAAAGCTCTTCCTGGTGTAGCAGAACGGAATCACTTCTTACATTTGAAAGCATATTAAACAAAAGCCTCAGTAAATCTCCCCAAATCCTTTCTCAAAACTATGCCAAATGGCTCCATAAGAATTGCTCAAGCAAAATATTTACTGAGGCAGCTCAACTAGAAAGTCAGATCAGCACAATTTGGCCAGTTACTCAAACTCAGACATGGGAGCATGAGGAGGGTTTGAAAGGATGGCGGCTGTGAAGGTCCATCTGTGCCTACAGATAACAGACCCCAAGGATCCAGACAATGACCACAAATATACAGGAATACACTTCTGTAATATTTTACTTTATTACAGATGGTATTTACACCTGGTTACCATAAGCTCCAATGTGCACCATGCAGGGGTAATAATGATTGTTCTAGTGATTTTTTATTTTTTATTTTTTTTTTTTTTTGGTATAGTAGTGTTCAGCTTGTCTGAGCTTATACATGCTCTGTTAGCACAGACTAAACAAAACTGCAAAGAGTTTCTGAATCACTGCTAAGTATATATACTAAA
This sequence comes from Spinibarbus caldwelli, assembly GCA_039654775.1. NCBI lineage: Eukaryota > Metazoa > Chordata > Actinopteri > Cypriniformes > Cyprinidae > Spinibarbus > Spinibarbus caldwelli. Next base: position 20,058,133 of record CM077223.1, on the reverse strand, counting down.
TATGCATTATGGAACACTTTTCACAGTATATAAAGCACAATTTTCCAGATGACATATTACTATCATACCCCAATGAGCACCTTTGTTGCGCAGAGAACAATTCTCACTGTCTGGGGAGCATTTAAAATGAAGGACAAATGTGAAATTGTCTTTGGAAAACATAAACATATTAGGTTCATTAGGCATCACAAATACATTAAATTAACGTTTTAAATAATGCAAATGCCTTTTGTTTCATCCATCTCTCCCCAACGAGGTAGCAGCTATAGTAGTAATTAAAAAGTGCCGCAGCCTCAGTTTCATCCGTGGTAATTAAATGACACAAACCGCTCGGTTAAGCGCCTCCTCATCTGGCGGGGAAAAACCCCTGCAGTCTCTTCCTTTTGTTTCTGTCCTTGATAGTGGAGGGAGCCCAGATTAGCATAGCTCAATCATTACAGGACTGGATAGAGGCTTTTTCAGCTTGATGATATCTTTGATGAGCTACTGCACAGCAAGCAGAAAGCCGCTTTGCATATTAACAAAGATTTCGGGCCCAGCTGAGCCGCTCTCACATTAATTCTCACAGCAAAGACTGATATGCAAACAGAGGCTTTCCATTCGTGGTGCATCTATACCTCGTACTGAGAAAATACATTAGCAATCAAGCTTTTTTTTCTCTCTCAGTGAGTAAAGAGAAGGTCATTTGCTCTGTTTGTCAACACTGATGAGGTACTGTGTCCACGTCAATGTTTACCCTTTTCAAATCTGTTTTGCGTCTGGAAAGCATCTAATATCCGTACATCATTTTGTGGATGAAGGATTTCCAAAAACGAAACAACCAATGGCACTTTTCTATTAAAACAGAATCCCTGTTGTTTTTGCTGCTTCCTACATAAATCAACAATCACTGCAGCTTCATATTCAAATGAATCTGAAGCTCAGTGCTATTTTAAACGGGGCCAGCTGTCTTCTTCAGACTCTGTTTGAGGCTTCATTGACCTGTCAGGTCTCTTTATCCACCGCAGTGATGAACAAGAACACCAGCTCTTCACATGATGAGGACTGAAGCAGGCCACTGCATATTAATTCTCAACTTAGGATTTAAATATGGGGTACTTTCCTCAGATGACACCTTCAATTCATTATATATGCTAATAAAGTCATGACTGATGTGACAGGTCACAGAGTAGAAACTGTGTGTAATTACATGAAAGAGAGGCTAACAAAGGATAATTTTGTTTAAAATTGCTGCCATATTCAGCACTCGAATGTCAATTATGGATTATACAAAAGAGTCTATCCATGCAGACAATTAAAATGTTACCCAACAAACCAACAGGAGGAATTAGCAGTAGACATTTTAAAGTCATTTTAAAAACTCAGAGGAGAAGCATTAGGAAGAAACATATAAGAAACATTTCATTTTCAAATAGTTGTTGTTAACTAAAACTATTAAAAAAACATTTTAGTTAATTGAAATAAATCTAAAATAAAAAAGAATAAATAATCAAAAATTTAAACTAAATGGAAATTAGAAATGTTGCATTGCCAACTAACTGAAGTACATTTAAGTACTAAAATTACTAAAAATCTAAACTAAAACTAAGATATAAATAAATTCAAACTATTTAATTTAATTTTTTTTTAATAATTAAAAGTATTTTAAAGTCATTTTAAAGTCATTTTAATGCTCTAAATAGTACTAAAACTGTTTAGAATATTTAAAAAAATTATAAAAACCAAAAGTACATAAATTACAAATTAAATGAAAAAATTAAAAATTAATTTAAATGATTAAATTAACAAGCTAATTCAAAATGTGAATTAAAACTATAATATTGTATAAATAATACTAAAATATCACAATTTTTGCTGTATGAAGTGTGTAATTTCTGTTCCACTATTGGCATCAAATGGAATTACAAAAATAAACACAAATAAACAAACAAATAAAAACAATGGTTATATATGTAACTGTGAACAATGCTTCTTGAACACTCCCCCTCATTTGCCATTGGTTGAATTAACAAGTAATTCAACCAATGGCAAACAAATTCTCAAATTCACACACTGTTTGAGCCAATGGTCAGGGTTTTGAAAAGTGCTTTTGGTAACACTTTAGTATAGGGACCAATTCTCACTATTAACTAGTTGCTTATTAGAAGGCCTATTACGAGCATACTGGCTGTTTATTTGTGCTTATAAAGCACATTCTGCATGATCATATTATTAATCCCTAACCCTACCCAATACCTGAAATTAATAACTTTAATAAGCAGCAAATTAGGAGTTTACTGAGGCAAAAGTCATAGTTAATGGTTTGTTAATAGCGAGAATTGGACCTTAAAATAAAGTGTGACCATGCTTGTAAAAACACTTAGAGTGAATTAACCTACCGATAACCCATTTTTAGTTGTCTCAACATTTTAAGCTGGGAAATGAGAAAGTATTTCCTCATCCAAAATATTAGACACTTCACCTTCAAAATGTCTTTGTTTTCTAGCCACATTTTGACGTGACCCCAGACATTTACGTTATTGTACCCGTGTGGAAAAATATGCTCACTTGCTCACAAGAGGCTACTGTAATATCTGGTGTCAAAATCAATTTTCAAAGCATTACTTTAAACAAGAACACAGAGTTTGAGTATTGCCAAAGCTAACACATATTCAATATCCCAAAAAAGGACATAACTCACAGTTGACCAGACCTATTGACTGGATGGAGGTCAGAAAAACACCTCAGCGTTCTTAAGTAACTGCATGTGGCTGAGTGCATATTGTGGAATATAAGTGATGACAGGTTAATCCAGGCCCAACTGAGGATGAAAGTCCTGCTATGACAGTAGTTCACACTCAACAACAGGACGAAACTAAGTCTGCTTTCTCTCTGAG